>JAMKCF010000018.1:11937931-12537931 GCA_023634235.1 Pisaster brevispinus
CTATTTAACGTGTCGCACTAAACAGCCGCCGAAAGAGCGTGATCTGAAGAATTTGATGGTACTGTAAGTTTTTTTCCGGTGACGCGCTATCAACGTACAGCCCGAAATCGATCGACCATTTACTCACTGGACCGCCCGAACTTGGGACATGCTAGCGGGTTGCACCAAACAGCCGTCAAAAGAGTGTGTTCTAAAGACTTCCATAGCCCCAAAATTTATATGAATTACGCGTAATGCGCGTTGGTTGTCTTTTCAGCAAACTGATCAATGCATATGGTAATTTTTTTACTTATCATAGAATACATTAGAGTTTATTTGTTTTTGTTTTAGGACACCAACAAAATGTAAAATGAGTAATGTTTTTGCATGTCCTCTGCGTGTAGCACGAGTTACCGATGTTCGCAGCTGTCCCATGCATGCAAAAGTTAACAATTTTTTTTGGTCAAAATATTATGAGGATCTAGCCTTGAATGTTGGTTGTTAAAATTCAAAAAATAAAGATTCCAACCAAATATGTTTAATATCTGGAGCATAAAGTACATGTATGTAAAAGGACACCTTTAAGTGTAGCACGCGTTACAGTGGAATTGCCCATAAGAATAAAATATCATGTATTATGGGCTTTTTTTAGTGTCGCTTGTTCTATCAGTCTCTGAACCAAGTCCAAGTTTTATATGTAAACATTTATAGCAAGGAGAGCTTTTCTAGGTCGTTCAAACATGCTAAAACCCAACAGCTTCAGGAGGCTCCGCCCCCTGAACCCCCGCCAAGGGCATCGCCCCTGGACCCCACCAGGGGCCCTTGAGCGGGCCCCTGGACCCCACGCCGTAAATGGTGCTGCTGCCCCCCCCCCCACATTTCAAGACGGATTGACGCCTCTGCCCCCCACCGAAAAAAAAACCTTTCCCCTGCCCCCCCCCCCCCAACCACTTAAAAGCATTGCCCCCCCCCCCATGCCCCCCCCCCGTTCCCCCACCCACCGAAAAAGTCCTGGCGCGCCGCTGCCACCCCCCCCCCCCCCCCCCCCTCCGGTAACACCACTGCGTAACTATTGGGGGTAGTATAGTTGCATATTATTTCCCTCTGGAAATGTTTATTCTTTAAGGCTACGGTAGAGACAATGATGCGGGCATGTACACCAAGTCAGCTTCTAAGCTTCTAACAAATAATTGAGCACCATGCAATATAAGCCATTTCTAGATGACACTAAAATTGAGACTAACGTGGAACTTACTGGTACTGGTAGAATTGACTGAGCAGGTGATTCCTTCGAATCCAGGTTTACACTGGCACCTAAAGCCATGCGGTACATCGATGCAGGTGGATCCCTCGGAACACGTGGGATTGTCGCAATAATTGACTTCTGAGAGAACGATTGATAACAGTAATCCAAACTATTAACATTTGCATTTCGTAGGATATTATGAAGAAAATAACAGACTTATTTCCATCATTTTTCCTGTTTATGTGTCTTTATGAACCCATATCTTCAACTTCAACCCGTTGTACAGCAGTATGAAAACAAGTTTACAGTAACACGATATGTCAGTTTCCCTTGTAGTTCATTACTTGATTTTCGAAATAACAATTCACATAAGGTGATCACTGTCCTGCTGCTTCCCAGGTTGTATCGTAAACTTGGGTGTAATCCCTGGCTACATGACAGTTACAGGTTGACTTCTGACTGGCACCCCAAACAAAACAAAATTGACAAAATAGGGAGACCGCCAACATAAGGGCTAGATAGCTCTGTTGGTAGAGCGCCGGCCCGTTTCCGGAGGTCGCAGGTTCAAATCCCACACTGTAAATGTTTTCTTCGTTCAACCCCAAATTATTTAACAATTTACCCAGTCAGTTTTCCCTTATTATTTGATAATTAGAGTGTAGAAAACAACAAACCTGTTTGAATGCAAATTCCTCCAGCTTGTTCGTTCTGCCTCGCCGTCCGATAGTTTGAAACCCCTATGCCGTTCTTGTACACAGATATGATAGCCTTACCGTGATAGTTTTGGTCAGTCCAGAACAGTTGTTGTCCATATATCTCCAGATCAAAGGGTCTATAACTATATGGCAATTCTATCACCAGAGCTCTCTCGTTGCCTGATAGGTCGCTCTTCTCGATTTTAGACGGGTTGTTACTATCAATCCAGTATAAATGTTCTTCTATAAAATGGTTTTTTGAGAATAGATAATTTTAAATAGAGTTGGCTTTCTTGGGTAAATCAGCCGTGCGAAGCAGGTCGAGTTTGTGATCTCTCAATTTCTTTCTCTCTTCGGGTAAGCACTAAAAATGCTATAATTCAAAGCTATTAAACCAATTTAAACCAAACTTCATCAAACCAAACCTTGTCCCATGCCACACACCATGAGTTTTGGTCAATGGATATTATAGAAGCAACATTTTAATGGCATTTTACAAAATGCGTTTTCTCATTGCATTTCGCAGCCGATTGTGGCCAAACTTGTGCAGATACATTCACAGATTTTGGACAATGGTTACCTGGCGATCAGTAATGGTCACTGCATGAAAGTGTACACTTTCATGCAGTGACCATTACTGATCGCCAGGTATTTAATACACTTTCTTCTCCATTGTAGCCAAACTTTGACAGATGCAGCCAGTGAGTGTTATATATTATGTATTCACCACATGTGTTGTGATTATGTTCGTAGTGGTCAGTATAGCATTGTTCCCATAGAATGTACAATTATTTTGGTTTCCAGCATTTTATCCGACTAAGGAAAATTGAGACATATTCATTCCTGGCTTGTGATACGCATAGCATGCATTACATGCCAATGGTCACCTGGTGGTCAATAGTGGCCAGCTAATAAAAACAAATCAAATTCTACAAGAATTTTTACCCTGCTACCTTGGCCGTATAAATAGATTTCTGCCAATGGTCACTTAATGGACACTTTTTCTACTAGTCTGTTTTGCCCAATGGTTAGCAGATGAATTACTTTTCTGCTAGATTCAAACAATCAAAATACTATTCATCTGGTATTCGCGTGCTTCTTGGCTCTATTGCTATATTAGATCAGTTATAACGGTTCTTACCTCCATAATCAATAGCTATTCCTTCCGGTCTACGTAAATTACCTTCAACGACGACCATCGCATTTTTACCGTTTGAGTCCGATTTTTGGATTGTACCATTCTCATTTGATGAACAACTCCAGTAGATATTCCTGAAATAGTTAGTTTTTAAACATAACCATGCTTGGTGGACAGAAATTCTTCCAAGGTATTCAATTGTGTCTTATGTCTAATCACAACCCATGACTTCACTCTACTGCAGATCGTTCACTAATGGATGGATATGAAGTTAAAGTGTAGAACTGTGGCTTATGTCAGAGTGTTCTGACAAAATGGCACTGTCCTTTCATTTGGCTCTAGTATCTTTGTAATCTTGTCTGCTTTATTCGTTATACTTCGAATAATAATCAGGCTTTTTTCATTGGATGAAACCATTATGTGTTAAAGGGTAAACTGGTTCATACACAGTGGGGGAGGGAGATAACAAAAGCAGGCCTGGGATTACATGGAGGCCATGGACCTCTGTTGCCCTGGTCTTGGCCTTGGTGCTTCTTTAAAAGTTTCCCATGAACCTTAAGATTTTCCAATTGAAGTGCCTTTTGCGAAATGTCACTTGCCTTGCCTGCTACAAGGATGAAATATCAGGCCTGTAAATTAAAGATAACAACTTTAAAAGAATAATGTTTTATCTTGATGCAATACATTACCCAAATGTGTTTACTCACTTTAAGAGCTGATGAAAAACGATTTCTATGGGATTGACAAGATCCTGCACAATAATCTCCGTGGTTCCCGTACCATTCATTGGAGCTCTCGCAATGTGTCCAAGGACAGAGTCTGTCCAGTAAATCATCCTGTTTCCAATGTCCAATGTCAGCCTTTCTGGAGCTATATACAAAGATTATTTCAGTTTCAAGGGGTTTTTTTTCAACTCCAAAATCTCTAAATATCAACCAGTAGCCTATAGTAAAACAAATCACCACGTAGCCTACGTGTGTGGGTTTTTTCTTAAAGCTTATTTAAAAACTTAAAATTCAAACTCACAAAGAAGTCCATAAACAACAGTTGCTTGATGGCTGCCATCAAGACGTGCTCGGGAAATTGTTGCTCTCGGCTTAGTTTGCTTGTCGTTCCAGTACACCATTTTTTTCCACGGGGTCGTAGTCAACAGACACCGGGTTCTTCAGCCCTATGAGAGGTATCGGCGCTGTGTCAAATAGTTCCTTCACCATGCTTCCTATGGATATGACATTTCTGTTCATATCAACGGTTATCGCAAAGTTGCCTGCAATTAAAATTCTGAAATATATTAACTACATTCAACGGGAAACAGGTGGTGGTAAACTAGTTGCGATGATCGTAACCCACCATCCTCCCGACGGGAGGATGGAGGGTTACGATCATCGCAACTAGTGGTAAACCATTATTCAAAATAATTCGACACAAAAATAGGCCTGACGCCGTCAACTAAACATTGACGACATTATAAACATCAGCAAAAGCAATGAACATGATCATGAGTAAACTTCTATAAATTTCAATGAATCAAATCCTCTTGTGGCCTTACATTATCACATGAATGATTCACAGTTTTTCTTTGAACTCAAGTAGGCTAAGTCATTTTGTATTTATAACGATTACTTGCCTCCATACGTCAACCTGAAAAACGCTTGGCCCACCGCGAAAATAACCATCAGTGACGTCATCTCAATCAGTATCGTGGTTGATTTGCTAATAAAAGAACTAAGAAGAGTATAGAGCCGTCGGATCAATCATGCTTAACATGCAGGAGGAGGAGGAGGAGGAGGAGGAGGAGAAGGAGAAGAAGAAGAAGAAGAAAACTTGTTTGACTTTTCAACTGGAACTGTATTGCCTCAAAACATTCTTAAAACAATATACAAACTAAAGGGGCTGTTCCATTGAATCTACAACAGTTACATTACTAAGACAAAACAAATTTTAAAAACAAAACAACCGAAGTCGGCTCAGTCGCAGAATTAATCTTAGATCAACCAGGTGATTTCATCATTTACAGTTGTAAAGATGGCGTTATTTATGTTCCATTTGTTTTCGAATGTCGACAAATTGTTCTGTGACTTGTAGAACAGGAATTCAGACATGATTTTGTACTGCGCCAGATAACAAAAGGATCGGAAAAATTAGACTTTTAGTACAACCAATAAATGACAGATTTGAAACTAATAATGAGGTAGTTGGAGAGACGGCAATGGACCCGGTAAGGCCAGTGTTCCCAGCACGAAGAGTCTTCATTTAGATTATAGGTTTCCTGCAGGAAAACAATGTCAGGGTTTTCAAGAGTCAAGTCAACATATGTTTTGATACTCAGATTTTTGAGATGCTCATAACACCCTCGGGTGTTTAGGGTAGCAACGCTAAGAGCCATCAGAAAATATTTTAAAAAACTTCATTTTTGACGGGTTCATCAGGGTCCAGTCTTTTGATGAGTAGCCTGATCCTCTGCTGCTGGTGTTTATGAAGCAAAGGGCTGTTCCTCATCGGTTTTATCTGCTGCACTAGCCTTGAGAATATCTGATGTGAATTTTCGCGCAATCAGACGCGCCTTTTTGCTTGATTTTACGCTTTTGAGAAATTTGACCATCTCAGTATTGCATAAAGGACCTATGGGAATATGTAAATTGGAGAACTTGCCAAGGTCCTGCGAAATCTGGCTTGTATCGGAGTACACGGATTCGTGTTCGCTGGGTTCTCCCTCTTCCATCGGGGAAGACGGGGTGGGAGATTGACTGTGGGATGGGCGTGGTGAGGGGGAGGGGCGAGGAGAGGGGGATGGGGAGGGGCGGGTGGCGGGGGGGAGGGGGAGAAAAGACGAGGTGGAGTCCGACAGGGGGTGGGAACTGTAGTTTTAATCTTCTCCACGGGTTTCCTTTGTTTCTTTTGGGAGACAACAGTGGAGAAAAGAGGAATGTTTTGACGTGAGGGGGCCGGTGGAGACCAGAAGGGTCGGGGCATTGGGGTTTTGTCCCCAGCAGTTGGAACAGCTGCTTCCGATGACTGCGAAGACGTGTGTGTCGATGGTGCAGATGACGGTTTCTTCATGGTGTCCGACGACTGTTGAGATCCGAGAGGGGTTTGACTGGTAGGGGTGGTGGAATTAGGGTTAGGGCCGTTGGTTGGTTTGGAGGTGGATGGACGGGGTGATTTTGAGAGATGGGTTCTTTCAGGTGTTTTGCTTGGTTTGGATTTTGTTGCCGGGTGTTTCGGATCAGATTTGCCTCTGGGGCAGGATTCAGTGGATTCAGTGGATTGTCGGCTGATCTTGGCTCATCTGGGCCGTCTGAGTTGGTGGGGGCTGCGTTCTTTTTACATGCTTTACTGAGATGGCCAGTTTCCCCGCAATTAAAGCATTTTGCTGATTCCGTTGAAAGGAACACGCGATAATTCACACCATTGAATTGGGATAGTGATATTTGGGTCGATTAGAACATATGCTTGTCGTCTAAACGACACCATGAGGTAGCTTCGGTTCTTTTATCCCAAGGGAAATGGGTCTGATTGGTGAGATGAGCCTACAAAAGTCAGATAAGTTATTTTCAAGAACGGAGTTGGGGATTTCCGGGTAAACATTGGAAAAGACATTACGGGTAGCCGGTTTAACAAGAGGCGTTATTTCAATGTATTGTATGGTGTTCTATAAAGGACACTTATCTGTTTTGTCATGCGTGTGGAGAGGTCCGTCGGTCTGTGAGCAAAGCGTCGTGCCTGTGAGCAAAGCGTCGTGCCTGTGAGCAAAGCGTCGTGCCTGTGAGCAAGTCCGTCGTGGCCTGTGAGCAAGTCCGTCGTGCCTGTGAGCAAAGCGTCGTGCGTGTGGAGAGCTCCGTCGTGCGTGTGAGAAGCTCCGTCGTGCCTGTGGAGAGCTCCGTCGTGCGTGTGAGCATGCTCACAGGCACGACGCTTTGCTCACAGGCACGACGGACTTGCTCACACGCACGACGCTTTGCTCACAGGCACGACGCTTTGCTCACAGGCACGACGCTTTGCTCACAGGCACGACGGACTTGCTCACAGGCACGACGCTTTGCTCACAGGCACGACGGACCTCTCCACACGCACGACGCTTTGCTCACAGGCACGACGGACTTGCTCACAGGCACGACGCTTTGCTCACAGACCGACGGACCTCTCCACACGCACGACAAAACAGATAAGTGTCCTTTATAGAACACCATACACCATAGTATTGGTTGTCGTGGTGAAAACCAAAGATTATAGAGCGCCGAAGGCGCAAGATGCGGAACTGAAGCTTTATCTATTGTTGGAACATGAAATACGCATGGGCGCCATTTCAGCAAGTGAATGTTTTGTTTCCCATTGATAGGAATGGTCATTGTCTGCACTGATCTGCACTGATCTACTGTTGTATCAAAAGAGTTACTTGCCGAAATGGCGTCCAGTGGGATTTCACATTTCAGCCAGAGTTCCGCATCTTGCGCCTTCGGCGCTCTATAATTTTTGGTGAAAACCTTGCAGAACGGCCTCTTCCACATCGCCATGGGATTGCATCGCAAGAGGGATTTTTGCCCCCCAAAATCTACAAAATGCGACAACAAAAATAACTTTAACTATATCTAAGGTAATCTATAAAATCAAAAGAAACACACTGGTACCAAAATTAAGAACAGAGGGGGGCTAGAACCCTTAAAATTAACGGTCAAGACCAGAGCTCGAGTGTACAACACTTACCCTGCTTGAAGAAAGAAAGAAAGAAAGAAAGAAGAAGAAGAAGAAAAAGAAGAAGAAGAAGAAGAAGAAGAAGAAGAAGAAGAAGAAGATGATGATTTAAAAGTTTTTTAGAAGAAGACTAAAAAACTTTTAAATCATCATCTTTATTTCAAAACGATTGAAGTCACATAGTCACTCAAATTTAAGGAAAACCGTTATCAGGCCAAGAAACAAACAAACAAATAAACACACAAAAGTATGAGTACGTTTATGTTCGTAATTTGAATTTCTTGAAATGTGCTATAAACCACTTTAACAAATAAAAGTTGATGTCAAAATGAATATACACTCACCAGTCATCCGTATGATTTATCCTACAGCAACCCAAGTCATGAGCTTCTTCCTATGTGGCGAAATTGAACGTTCTGCATTAAGCTATTTGATGCTTTGCCTTTCCCCTTTACTAGAACCTCCCATATAAACACAGTTAATTATACAGAGTGGGTAAATTGACATGGATTGGACGCAATGGCTTGCATTTTACTGTAAAATTTCGTAAAGAAAGTGAAAGTCCCTCTTTAGAAGCTGATGTTTATATAGGACAATTCACTGCAGTTGTACATCTCTTTTCATGATGGAAAAAAGATGGTGCTTTTGAGAAAGTGAAACTTTGAAGTCAGTTGACAAGGAACACGTAGGGGTGGGAGACCCATCATGAAATGTTTTTCTTTCTACATACATACATACATACGTACACAATAACTTATTGTGTACGTACACAATAATTCATAGTGTACGTACACGATAAAGCACGATAATTTATCGCATATATACGTACACGGTAAGTTTGGAATTATTGTGTACGTACACCATAACTTATCGTGTACGTACACGATGATAGATGTTTTTAATTCATGTGGCGGCAATTCGCTTCCATAGAACTGTAAGAAACGTGTATGTAACTGTATAAAACAACCAAAACACCTGTAAGGTATGTATTGTGCAAACGAAATTTTGCCAATAGAGGGCGCAAATGCAATTACTGAAATCGCTGACAATGGCATATTGTGGTTTTGATGATAAACGGCTCTTTTACTCGTGCTTATTGAAATGGAATATCTGGAAACGATGGTTTTAAACAAGGACTCAATGAAGCCAACGGAAGCAAAAACTGTGGTAAGATTGGCATAGCGTCAATGGTTGCCTATACGCCGTTTCAAACGGTGCCCAGATAATAAGCACAACACTGCAGACTGTCCTACTCCTTAGTTAGGTAGTGGATATTTTACTGGTGACGGTAAGAATTCCGAGCGGGGGTTAAGAATGGATGTCTTGTTTAATAGGTGTTTTTATCAACGTAAACTCAAGACAACCACATCTTGCATTATGTTCACACAATTCATGCACTCTTCAAAAGAAGTGTAAAATGTTGCTGCGTAAAACTGCTGGGTAAAAAATGTTGTGTAACTTTTGATCGTTTTTGGGTAAAACGACAATTTTTGTTGTACCCCTCACTTGTGTAAAATAAAATACACAAGGAAAAGGTAATACAGTACCCAAGTTGAGTAGGAAATTAAATCGCACAACCCAGAGGTTCAAATCACTCATGAAGTGGGTAATACAACAGTTTTTTGTTTAACCTCAAGCAGTGTATCTTTTGCACAACATATGGTAAGAAGTATCTGAAAATGGGGGTAAACTGCTCCTCGTGGAAACATTTTACCCATAATGCAACGTGTACCATTGGACAAGGCAAGTCTAAGGCACATATCGCAATCAAAAAACGATGGGTGGACGTCATTCTAATGTTGCTTGTCGTTGATGTCTGATGTTCATGGAACCAAAGTTGCCAATAGGGAATTTTGACTTTATGGTAGTTATTCAGTTCGAGAAACAACAGTCTGTTGAAGGGGGTAAGGCGTTATCTACACAGGAAAGCCTTGGGTTGCTACCCTCATTGACTTTGCAACACGAAGATTTCGTCACGGGCAGTCTGAACCGTCAATAACAGGTCTGGCAAAACCAAACGGCTCTTTTCAGAGCCAACACTGCTTCCAAGAAGAGATTGTTCCCTTTCTGCTCGCAAGAATGTTTGTTAATGTTCGTTTTCACCAACAAAACCCCATTTTTCGGTCACCTTTACCCCAAGTGTATCTGGCTGTATCATAGATTAATCAGAAATTGTACGGTACAGTTCAATTCTATTCACACAAAAGTGTTTCTGTTGAACAAAAATACACCAAGTGATGTGAATGGGTAACGTTAGTGTTTCTTTGCTGAACTCCCCCTCCCAAATCCTTGTCATGTTGTTGAATCAGAGTTGAATAAAAGTGTTTTAACTTAATTGATATACTCTTAGTTTGTATTTAAAAAACAACAACAACAACAGCCCTTCCGAAAGGAACACAGCTAAATATTAATAGTTTGTGCACAACAAACTGATTTAAAAGCAACACAAGTGACGAGTAAATTAACTACACAACAGTGCTGGGTATTAAAATAAAACCCCATTATTGGGTAAGAAAGTAACACAACACGTGGGTAAAATGAGGGTTGGGTAAAATTTACCCTTTTTTGGAGTAAAAAGGGAACATGTTCGTCACATGGGTAAACTTCTTACCCAACAGTGCTGTGCTAAAGATATTGCACATGTTGGTATTAAAAATTACACAATAATGGGTACTTTTTTACACTTTGGATGTTGTGCAAGAATTTTACACAAGTGAACGACCACGTTCCCTTGTTAATACCGAAAGGGTAAAAATAATACCCAATGTTGAGCAATTATTTTGTTAGAGTGTGGACAACTTTGTATTTGTGTAAATACATTGACATCATAGTTGCACATAACAAACTATATGTTTGAATATGCAATGGAAACGAATTCTACACACGAGGAGCAGCTGTAGCAAATGCCATCAGGCTAAACGTCGCACTTTTGCCATGTCTAACTCAACAATTAGAAAATGATGAATTAAATTCGACAAAAAGGAACGTTTAGCGCAAAGTTTTGATTTAAGTTCAACACTGCCGTGTAGCACGGCAAGCTCTGCCGTGCTACACGGTAGTTGCACGACGTGGTGACAAAACGTCGCGCTCTTGCCGGGTCGAATCAAATCGAATTCTCAGCTCAGTCAGGCGACGTTCTTTGCGAGTACGCATGCGCAAAGCTTTCGACAATGGTTTTTTGTGTAATTTCTAATAATGTGAACGTTCTCCTTGTCCGTACCGTAGCTGGGAGTATTCCGGGATGGGTAGAGAAACAACTTCTGACTGGAACAAAGCTAATTTGAACGATGAACGCCGCTCAACAACGATGGCAATAATTAGGAAAACATTAAACTGGGGAACATCATTATGATGTTGTCATTACTATTTGAGTGTCACAGCTCGAATTGCCATCATGAAACATGACTCTTTAGAAATTTTCTCCTGCGTCACCATTTTGAAACACTTACAGTGCGGCAAACTATTTTATTAAATTCAACGTTTGTCACCGATTCGTTTTAAATGCCGCACTTTTGCCGTAATCATTAAGTTCGACACGGCAAAAGTTCGAGGTTAAGCGCGGGCCTAAGTTCGACACTGCCGTGTAGCACGGGAAGCTCTGCCGTGCTACACGGTAGTTGCACGACGTGGTGACAAACATCGCTCTCTTGTGCAATTGCCGTGTCGAATTTTATTTAATTCTCAGTAGAGCGATGCCTTTTGGGAATACGTATGCGCACAGCTTTTGAAAAGTGTTTTTGTGTATTCTTTACGAACGTTCTCCTTGTCAGTATCGTAGCTGGGAGTATTCCGGGATGGGAAACACTAGAACAAACATAACCTGTAGATTTCAGATTGATAATCGATTTTGTTTGACACTCTTGAAAAAAAAAACAATGAACGCCACCCACCAACGTTGGTAATAATACGGACAAAGTTTAAGGTGGGAAACATTATCATTATGATTTTGTCATTAATAATTGAGCCACACAACTCGAATTACCATAATGAAACATGAGTCTTTTGAAATTTCTCCAGCGTTGCCATTTTGAATTTCTTTAAGTGCGGCAAACTATTTTACTAAGCTCGACGTTTGTCACCGATTTGTTTTAACTGCCATGCGAAAATCATTTGAGTTTGACTTGGCAAAACTGTGCGGCGTTTAGCGCTGGCCTTACCCATAGGACAAATGTGAACAGTTTACAATAGTGTAAGATATATTTCCTTCCTCCACGGTCTAATGGTGTAGGACTTTTGAATAATCCCAACCCAGAGGAATAGGCCTGCGCTAAACGTCGACATTTTGCCGTGTCGAACAAATTCGACAAATGAGCGCAAACTTTTGATTTAGTTCGACACTGCAGTGTAGCATACCATGACAAGCTCTGCCGTGCTATACGGTGGTTGCACGACGTGGTAACAAACGTCGCGCTCTTTTGCCGTGTAGAATCAAATTCTCAGTCGGACTATGCTCTTTGGGAATACGCATGCACTTTTTTGGTAAAAGCATAAAATTTGCTATGACGGTTGGTATTTCGCTAATTATCAATTTGCTATGACGGTTGGTATTTCGCTAATTATCAATTTTAGACGTGGACCCACCTTGGGTCTCTCCTATTTGGGGGCCGTGCTACATTTGCATAAAAGGGGGTCTGTGATATAAATACATGTATTGGGGAAAACCATGCTTAAAAACTAAATGATTTTGTTTTTTAGCACAAAAGTAAAAATTGAAAAACAGCACAATAACTTGGGACACAAATAAATGTAAAAATTTACCCTCTTGTGGGCGGAGCTTCAATATTCCTAAAAGTGGGTATATTTAAAACAAAGTTTTATCACTGGTGAAGTATTATTATTTTTGTTTGTTTTTTAAAACTGATAAGTTTTTTTGGAATGGAAACAATATAAAAGAAAGTATATTTCATATGATTTTAATTAATTTCTTAATTTATCCCCCCCCCCCGTTTGTAAGTGGGCCAGGGGTCGCTTTCACAAAGCACTAAGATTCATCTAAGGATAAGTTGTCAGTATCACCATAGTGATTTGTATTGTGACATCACACTTTGCTTAGCATTTAGGAGTGATTTGGAGTTAAGATCAATCTCAACTCTTTGTGAAATCGAGCCCAGATTGTTAAACATGGGGGTGTGTCTAAACTAATACAAGTAGCGTGTATGTAACAATACAGCTAAGCACGCACATTTTTTTGTCCATATCACACGCTAGCTATGGGGCCACAAAAAAAGCGTTCTGATTGGTCCGTTTCTGCAGAGGTCGTGCATTTTAAATAAGGTAAACTAAGGAAAGCGGGCCGATTTCACAAAGAGCTAAGATTGATCTTAACTCCAAATCACTCCTAATTGCTAAGCAAAGTGTGATGTCACAATACAAATCACTATGGTGATGGTGATACTGGACAACTCATCTTAAGATGAATCTTAGTGTTTTGTGAAATCGACCCCTGGCCTTGGAGCACAGCATGCGGTGCGTTAGGTGTTAATACAGCGACACTTCGTGCATAATGTGTTACTAATTTTGGGGTGAACAAAGAAGACATTTACTTGGGGATTTGGAGAAACCCATCATAAGGCAAGATGTTAGAATAGTATGGTGTTCCATATGTGCCACTCCTTTGGAAAAAAAAACAATTCCGTCGCCTTTTTGTTTTTTCCGTCGCGTTTTCATTTGTTTCCGTCGCCTTTTCAGTATTTCCGTCGCCTTTTCATTTTTCAGGCGCATTTTTTTCTGAATCGGCCACGTGACCGTCACATGATGTCCATGTGCTGATTTTTTGGCTCCACTATTGCAGTTGGCGTGTGAAAAATTCTATCAGCGCGCACTGATCTCTATTATACTGACAGTGTCAGTATAATAGAGATCAGTGGTGCTTGTATGCTGGGGCGTGGCTTGTCCTAGTCTTGGTCCAAACGTCACTATCTCATACTCGTAACGAAACGTGATAACTCTACAGAGGGCGCGCTTTTCTTCTTGAATTTATTTTGGTTGACTCCATAGAGTTATATAGGAACTAGAGGGCGCAGTAGCCTATTTACGCGGCCCGACAAAGGGCGCACCACACCAAATAAACTGCCATAGGAACCAATGCTAAATGATAAATATTCAAATATACTCAAAAAATCGTGTAAGTCTCTCAGCCTCTTGAAAACCAATCAGACATATTTTCGGACAACTAAACTTCAGAATTCTTTTCAATTTTTGGCAGGTCAGCCGTTTGGAATTTTTACTGTGAAATTTATGAACGCCAGTGAAGACCGTTTATACTACTAAATAATTCCCGAATAAATACAATAATTTAGAATTATATTCCTTCACTTTGGACAATATATCATGGCATGTGTGTCCATCCTCTTTGGAAACGAATAACCTAAACCCCACGAAACAACTTAAATACAGCCGCTCGTTTTTTGTGGTTTTTTTTAGACAGCATAACGTGTATTTAATTAGCACACCGCGTGTTTCGTGTTCAATGTTGCCCTCGTACAAAATGGCGCGCGTGCCTCCTTGCGGTTCCGTCGCGTTTGCGCACGTAGCATTACCAGTGCGCCCTATAGTTCCTAATAACTCTATGGTTGACGCACAGACATATTATAATAGACTGTGCAAGTCTCGCGCGTATTCGAACATTGGGATCCGTTAAAGCGCGTGAGTTTGTTTCTTTAACGCGTTAACCCTCCGTGAATCCACGGGGAAACAAATTACATGCTGGATCCGCTGGGCGCGATCGGAAGGCAGATTGTATTACGGGTAAATAACTGTGTAATTCTTGTTCTAATGATCTGAACAGATGAATAGATGTTCCCTGGACCCACACACTAAAGAATGAAGCATTCTGCAAATTTACACATTCGAAATCCGCACCCCAGGATTTTTTGTGCACATTATAATGGGTCCATGTAGACTAATCTGCCATCCCACACTATTTGTCAACCTCTGAGTTTACCCATCCAGACATCACTACAGTATATGAAAGAGTGATGTTTTAGGGTAGTTAAACAAATCAGCGGAATTGATCCATACATTTTGTAGTTATTAAACAAAGTATGAAGCTGGTCCTTCCGCCCGCGCCCCACGGCTGCTCCGAGGGTTAAAGCAATGTATGTGGGACGGGCACAGTGGTCCCAAAAATGTTCGAGTACGCGCGAGACTTGCACGGTCTATACCTATAGACCGACAGCACCAGCTTCGCTGCCATGGGCAGCGCACCGTATCGATACCTCTCGTCACTAACCCCTGGTAGGGATGTACTGAGAAACAACGCTGATTGGCTCCCACGGGGTGACTACTTTGCGTGCATGCTTGTTAAAAACCTTCGAGCGCTTGTATGGCGCTTGTAGAACGCTTAGTACGCGCGTGTGAAAATGCAAGTATTTTGACGCGATTCCATTTCAAATGAATCATGTTTTTACACGGTTACCCTAAAACTGCATACAGTTAGTAGACATACAAGTTCTCCGAAGAATGACAGGGGACCAGTTGCTGTTTGACTTGATGCCTCTTTTGCGCGTTACTTTACTTGAGCAGGCGCGTGGAGTGGATCGATCACATGCATAATTAAAATGTGCTAGATTCTAGGACATTTTAATGAACCAATAGACCTTATGCACATGACGTCATTTCAGTAGGGCGCCCTCGCCTAGAGGTCAAAAGGAGGTTGTTCATTGGCCAATCCTGTGCGCCGCGCGCACAAATCTGTGCGTTTCGATTGTTTCGTCACCGTTTTACCTCTATGATGGCGGTTGAATGACGTCAATGCATAAGGTCCATGGTCCATTCCAGGGGTTATATGATCGAGCAAGGCATGCTGGGAAAAATGGCGCGGCGAGATCGATCACCCCTGGGAACGAGGTTGCGACAGCACCTACGGAAATCAACGTCTGGATACCGTAATTTTGACAGCACCCGACCATACCCAAACTATGGGCAAAATCCGCGAAAACGCAAGCGAAAACACGAGTAAAGCAATGGGCGAGCGGGTGCATGATGATAGAAAATTTGTGTTTTAAGGTTTAAAAATTCACCAACAGACTTGGAAACAATGTTTAATCAAAAACTAGATACCTTTTCTTACATTAGTCGATTGCCGTTTCTCCTCTTTTTACTGAACTTTCTCCAAATCGATAAAAGTAGATGGAATAATTCTTCGTATCAACAAAAAATTCGTTCGTCACACACTTTCCGGCCAAAGTGGGCATCGGTGCGTGTTTTGCGTGGGCGCTGATGACGCGTACAGCCTATAGATTTACGTGCTACTGACATAGATATAGAATATAATACCTATATATAGATCGGCCGCACGTACATACGCGGGTTCTGGCATGTGCGCAGCCATTGGTACCAAGCGTTCACGTGCTGGTGGTCAAAACATTGAACGCGCACTAGACGTGACGAACGCGTTTACGTTTAAAGTGGTGTTATAGTATAGCAAAAATCATTTTGGTTTAATTTCGTGACTTTCCTCCAGCCGAATTATTCATACAATTTAATGTAATTAGGCCTTTTAAGGCTAAAGGATGGTTGCAAATTGCTCTGCAGCCATATGTCTCAGTAGAGAAAAGAGAAAGGGGCCCGGAGTCCTTTATAAGCTGACATATCATAGGTAAGTAGGCCTACATGTTTATTTAGTTTTTTTTTAATTTTAGCAATTAGCTAATTACCATTGTTATGAACTCCATTTCGGTTATTTATCAGGTTTACTCTTTTCTTTCCTCCATCGTATGTTGTAATGATGATATTCATTGGGACTTTGGGTCTAATACTACTCTATTAGGCTATAGTCTAGAGTGTTTATTGCACGGTAATGAATGCATGGTTTATACGGTGCGATAGTATTATTGGGTAGTGGTTGTGATTTTAGTCGTTGTTTAATTAAACTCCTCTCAAGTGATACGTACATTGTTTTGTTTAATGCTTGTAGAGAAAAACTCCATTTAAATTTTTAATAATTGTTATTTCACTCCAGATTCCCCCATGAAGACTCAAAACTGATGCGCGAGTGGGTTCATCGGATAAAAAGGATGCTCCCGAACGGTAGAAAATGGAGTCCCACTGCACAAGACCGGCTTTGCAGCGACCATTTTGCTGAAGAATGCCTGGAAGTGCGGTGGGGCAAAACCTGCCTTCGGGATAATGCAGTGCCATCAATCTTCGATGACTATCCCAGTCATTTAAGACCTGTATGTTATATTTATTGTTTCCTTTGTTAAAACACTTTTATTTTAAACTGTGAGTTATTCTTTCAACTTATGTCAACCTTTGATGAATTCGTAACGTTTTTAAAATTCATACATCCTACTTTAGAAAAACATCAACTTCATGGAGGATGAGCCTCAATTACCGGCTCGCAAACGATCACGGACGACGCGATCGGCAGAATCTTCAGCTATACGGTCTGCGCTGCAATCGAAGGTCCCCCCACTGAGAGTGTGACTGAACATGTACCCTCTGTTGCCAAGATTGACCACATAATACGCCTGACCAGCGGAGATGGATTTACCGGAATCTGTTAAAGGTATGAGTACAACTATAGTCAGGTGTGGATCCAGGGTCTAGAAAGGGGCACACAGCCAAAAGAGGGGGAGGGGAGGGGGTAGAATCACTGTAATTTGTATACAACATAGGTAAACAATTGGGGGTATGTACACCCTTGCCTCCCTCAAAGAAAAAAACCTGCACAGGACAGTGAAAAACACGCAGAATTTAAGACTTGTAATTTCAGTGATACAAGTTTTAGAAGGACTGTCAAAAATAGGAAACATATTAGTTGTTGCAAATTTATTGTCTTCATCAGTAAGCAACGAGGGCAATCCAAACTTGTTTCTCGATAAACAAGGTTAAAATTTGGGTGTATTTCAAAATGTTCTAACGTTCCCTTTTACCAGTGCATTAATATAGAGTGTTTCTTCCTTATCACATTGCGAGCCTCGAAAATGAAAAGAAACAGCTCCAACGTAACTCGTTGCCTCACCAAGCAAGTGGCGTCAGTTAAGAAACTCGTCACTCTTTTGAAGCAAGAGGGTCTCGTGACTGCCGAGAAGGCTGGAGTGATGGAATCAGAGTTCTCCAAACTGCAGTTTGAATTCGTCAATAACCTGCTGGAAAAAAAAAAAAACAATAAATACGCACAAAGAAATGAGTTGATTTGATACCGGTAGTTTGCCGCGCAACAAGCACATAGTGCATAGGATTTTACACAACATTGTGCTTGTTATGGGGCCTTTTATTCGCTCGTTCACTGAGCCGGTCTTTATATCGCTCGTTAATACACCCCCACGTGATCGGGTTTTGACCAATCAGAGACTTGAATCTGTCCAAGGCATTTATTAATAATACGTTATTGCTTTGTTTTCTTTAAATGTATAATTCAAATTATGCACGGTCTACGTGCACACTGCAGTGTTTTTATGCTACTACCGGTGAAAAATAAATGACTAGCCCGAGTTATACTTACACCTTTGTGCTTATGTTGAGTTTATGAATCTTGCTTTTTGTCATTTATCCAAGAAATGGGTCTTTAAATTGTGCCACAAACCTGTCAAATAATATAGCCCACCGTGTGTTTAAGGACTATTCTCTATGTTCATCTTCAGTGCGTTACCACCAGCACGTGACTTTTTAGCGCGTCCATGAAGAACCAGGAATTTTTGTGTACGGCTTATGGCGCGTATGTACGCGCGGCCGATCTAGGTATTATATTCTATATCTATGGCTACTGACCATAGATGGATATAGAATATAATACCTCGATCGGCCACGTGTACAATACGCTGGTTCAGCCTGGGGGCTGACATTAGTCACGTGCTTGAGGCAACGCGCAGATTTGTACGTGCGGCGCACAGGTTTGGCCAATGAACGGCCGCTTTAGGGCGCCCTACCGATATGACATCATGTGCATAAGTTCTATAACATGAAATTGGCGTTGTCAATATCTGCGCGTCGCCTCAAGCACGTGACATTTTACTGCGTCCATGGCGAACCAAATTTTTTTCTACACAGGCAGTGGAGCGCACACGCGCGGCCGATCTAGGTATTATATTCTATATCTATGTTACTGACATACGCGATTGTTTGGTGTGCGTTCCACGCGCGCGTACGCAAAACGTGCCGAAGGCACATGCATATGCAAGGCAGGCGGGCCTTTCGTGTGCACAATGTTGTGTTATAGAGCGAGTGCAGTGATTATTTCCCGAAAAATAAGTTATAGAAACGATGTTTTACATACACGGTTAAACCTCAACGCCCAACATTGTAAACGGCTGTATGGTATGTTCATGAAGTGTGGTTTCTTAAATTTCAAGGTAAAAACTAGATTTTTCACAATGAAAACGACACAAACGTGTAGAAAGTGACAGTCCATGTAGGCCTTGGCCTAGGCTATGTATAACAATTCTGTTTACAATAATATTTTTTACGATTACCGTCCCCAAAATCAGCAAAAGTCAATCAAACAACTTTTTGACGACTCCAGTTATTACAAGAATTTCCTTAAATTCCATCACTTAATTTACAATCCATCATCGGGTCCATATCTCCTGAAAATTCAGAAAAAGTCCATGAAAACGGGAGCACTGCCTCGCGGCTATGCCTAAACGCGCTCTCTAGTTCCTACATATAACTGTATGGGTGCACCCGGGGGGGGGCGGACACGATATTGCGCAATTCGTTTCCCCGATGCTGTGTGAACGTACCATTACAAAAATAGGGGTGTTTAATTTTTACACTAACACGAATAGATTAAATTAGATAAAAGCAAGGCAGTATTTTACCAATTATAATATGTATAGTTTATTTGTCAGGTTTTTGGAGTGGAATACAATGCAAATATTTGACAAATATCTAGACAAGACTATTTTGAAAATGCATTCGTCCCTCCAACATCAGGCGCATGGCCAGACAACAGCACCATACCGTTAATCAATGTATAATATTGCTTTGAACGAAAATTTCGACACCCCTAAAACAGTGTCACAAAACGCGACGAAAGTTAAAAATTGGACCATTCTATATGGGGCGCCGTTTATGACTTTATTATGAAACTCTTATATATAGAACGAAACCAATATATAAAGAACGAAACAAATATATGTAGAACGAAACCAAAATATAAAGAACGAAACCAATATATATATATATTTTAGTTTTCGTTCTATATATTTTGGCTTTCGTTCTGTAAATATTGCGGCCTGGCCCTTAATCGTCGTCGGCGGCGCTTCGTTCTATATATTTTTGGTTCGTTCTATATAATTATTTTTGTTTCGTTCTATATATTTTTTGTTTTATATTTTTGTTTCGTTATATATATATCGGTTTCGTTCCATATACTTTATTCAGGCTTTATATTTATTTGTTTTGTTCCATATACTTATTCGGCATATTTATATTTGTTTCGTTCTATTTATATTGGTTTCATTCTATATATTTGATTCGGTCTATAGTTATTTTGTTACGTTCTATTTATTTTGGTTTCGTTCTATATATATTGGTTTCGTTCTATATATATTGGTTTTGTTCTTTATATTTTGGTTTCGTTCTACGTATATTTGTTTCGTTCTTTATATATTGGTTTCGTTCTATATTTAAGAGTTTCGTAATAAAGTCATAAACGGCGCCCCATAATTCTACCCCTGAGATTTTTCCAGTTCTTGTTTAAATATATAGTTTTCTAACATTGTGAAGTTTTTAAAAAAAATTCACCCATTCTACCCAATCGATTTTTATGATTTTCAAAATGTAACGTTCGAATTAAATAGTAACTTCCGTTAACGGTTTCATGTGTGGACCAGTCGGCGTCCGGAGTTTATGTGTGTTGGTATGGTATACCGAGCAGTCGGTAACACAAAGGCTGCGTTTCCTGGTATGAAGCCTGGGACCAATCCATGACCAATCACAGCGCTTTATTGTTGCGACCTGACTGCATGAACAGAGATTCGACTGCATGCATGTAAGGCATGCTCATGAATGAGACGAGTATCAACGTTGATGGCGCCTTTTTCTTTTTCCGTGTCCGCCCCCCCCCCCCGGGTGCACCCCTTCTGTGGGGGTGCACCCCTGTAAATCGAACCGAGGATAGTGACGCCCTCTGTTGTTTGAATTGATCAATTTCGGTGCGCACTACCAACGATGGATAGTGGACTCATTCTGTTGTTGGAATTGATCCATGCGAAGGTCTTGGAACCAAGACTAGGAGGCGCCACACTAAAATTAATAAACTCCCATGGTAACCAATGCTAAATGCTAAAATAATATTCAAAAATACTCAAAAAATATTTAAAGTCTCTCGGCCTCTTGTTTCAACTTTTGGTAGTTCAGCCGTTTTGATTTTTTGCTAATTATTACCCAAGAAAAAAAACCACCACCGACTCGCTACCAGTTTTTATGAGGTATTTCTCCCATTCCCAAGCCAACTTTAAACCCTAAATTTATCAAATCTCCTCAAAAGTAAAAGCACAGAGCCCCCAGGTTGTGCCACGGATACATTGTTAGAACTACACAATCGCATGACCCAAAACGTTGGGGCTACAAATTATGACGGTGAGAATATTTTCAGGAGTTCGAGAGATGACATGCCAATCATTAGTGTTACTAAATACAATTCATATAGCATTAGAGCAGGGATTAGTGAGAATCTATAAGTTAGAAAGTTCTGTGGTGATTCTGATATGATGTCTCTTGGTGTTGAGTCCCGCTCCGTCTTCATCTCCTTGTGGTATTCTGTAATTTATTTACATTTTTTCTTTTAAATCTTTGGACATAAGTACATAGACATCTAAAATTTTCCGGGCCAAGAAAAAAGTTTTAAAAACTGTCACTTAGTCAGACCAAAAAAACATCTACTACCAAGATTGTTTAAGATCCCTGTCGGATTATTTTGTTTTCGTTAATGAATATGTAATTATTCATTATTTATTTACTTTTGTTTACAAACACGCTTGTCCGAAGTTAAAATTATATTTTGTATATCGGTAACCGGAACTATTAGATAAGTTTTATCCAACGTGATGACAGATTCCACCAGGGTCATTACCACCATATCAGAGCATCTACATCCTGACTAGTTCGCTCAGGTAAATTAATCTGAGGAACTTCAAAGTTGAAGGGAGTTCAAAACAATACTTTGGAAAGACCCTGGAAGAGGGGGTGGGACACAAAATATTCAATTAGCTGAATATCTCTTAACTGAACTCTTAATTTTTAATAATTTTTTCACCTTTTGAAAAAAGAGTCACTCTATTCTATAATACCACCAATAATCACTATAATGATAGTACATTACGGAGGAATACGCTACGGTATTATGTGCATCGACGAGTGAAATAGGCCGCGAATGTGCCGCGTTCCTATAATAAAGGTAGAGTGTAAAAATATGCCTCTGAAATTCACCTCTCTTCTATCCCCTCTAGACAGCATCTAATTGGAAAATAATCCCGGGCAACGTACCATTGTCTATAGGCTGTTATAATGACAGACCCAGTCTTACGTAATGCCACCTACCCTCGGCCTATAGGCCCGAATGTTAGTTATTATAACAATTATAGACCTATTGTATTAGTACTAAGTTTCTTATTTAATGTACCGCATGTGTACATTCCGGGGGCGGGGTTTCTATGTGCCATCTAATGTCCTAAGTTTGAGGGGAGATTCCCTCCTGCCCCCCACCTTCCATAAGCGTTTTTGGTTGTTGTTGCTGCCGCTGCCGCTGCCGCTGTTGTTGCTGTTGCTGTTGCTGTTGCTGTTGCTGTTTTTACAATTTTTACATCTAAGTGACCTCTTTACATGCCCAGCTATTGTCTAGAATTATTTGTGCACTTAAGTTACCCAGTATTAATTTTTCCCCCTAATTAGCTAAAAAACTAATTATCTAAGCAATGCCCCCAACTTTACCCCGACGAGCGAGAGGGCCACTATTTACTACCACACAATCCAATATATTTTTTGAAATATTCCTGTAAAAAAATATATACTCTGGGGTCTGCCCCCCCCCTCCACTTATATATGTGTAATGGTCCATTCTAGGATATCACTGAATTTGACTCCCCCAGGTCATTACATTTTGGAGATATGGCTTAATTAATCATTGTGTGGTACCATTAATTGGCTCTTTCCCTCAATCATCAGGGCGCCGCCACCGACACACGGGTGACTCTGCCGGCCGGCTTCGCTCGTCCCCAGCGCCTTGCCTTAAAACCATGGATAGGCCGCTGGGGCCGAGCGAACCAGCCGGCCGGCCAATGCGCATGATGATATTAACAACAACACACGGCGGCCTGCGATTACGTCACGATTGTGTGTTTATTTATTGACAGCCCGTAGTCGGTCCGCGGCGTACAAAACAGGGTTGATGGTTGCACTTTCATGTATGTATGTAAACCGAATTTTATACACGCACAGCCGGCCACACCGTAATCAAATTTCACGTTGTTTCTTGAAATATCTAAAAAGTGGATTGGTACAGCTTATTTTAAACCGTGATATTCAGCATGGATTTATCTCTGTCTGGATGTGGATTTTTGGGAATCTACCACATCGGTGTATCAAGTTGTTTTAAAGAACACGCACCGAATGTGATTCGAAATGTGAGTGGAGCTTCAGCGGGTGCCTTAGTTGGTTGTTGTTTGGTAGCAGATGTTGATTTTGGTAAGTCCTTTATTTGATACATATATTTATGTTTTAAATACTTGTTGTTGTCAATTTAAAATTGCACTTAAATTGCTAGGTAGTACAATGGAGGTAGAAAACACATTATACAGTTTTACACTACACTACAGTACTAGTCACACCATGGAGGTAGCTAATTCTACCTCCATGGTCACACTAGCGTGAATTTTTTTTTTTTTTTAAGTAGTACTAGTATCTTTGCACTGACGTCGTGTTTACTTATATATCCACTCCATGTTCCATTCGTTGTTTCCTGATTTATAATAAAATATAATACACTTACATTTACAACAAAATAAAGTTAAAGAAAAACACATGTTGCACCGTTTTGCCATGCCAGATAAAAATGTTTATTTCGTTTTAAAAAATAAGGCCGGGTCGTTAATTCTTTGAAGCACAAGCAGTTTTGGCACTTGGCCAGGGTTTTGGCACTTGGCCAGAATACATGTCGCGTGATCATCGACCCACCACGCACATTGACGACAATAAAGCCTATTCGTTCTACAAGAAGGGTTTCCATTGGTCTGTGTAACCAGGTTTGGGGGCACGTCTCCATTATTGACCAATCAAATGAACAGTGTACTGTTTACTTTCATTGTAATGGAAGTGGACAGTTTCTGCTTTAGTTGATCACAAAAACATTTGATTTGGTTGTCGAAGGGTTTCGATCGATAAACGAAAATTTGTTTAGAAATAGAGATTAAGTTTGTTTCTTTTAAACCATCTGACCCATCTTCTTAATAACAACAAGACACTTTCAGTTTATAACCTTGATATTGCATAGTCGTCTTACCACACCTACGTTCCAAATTATGGTCGGATTTCTACCTCCATCCAATGATCCATGGCCGTACGCAGCGGTACTGCTGGATTCGTGGTGAACAGACAGGGAGGCACCGTCACAATTTTTGATCAGTTTATTGAAGGGCAGTTTACATCAACTTTATAGATATTTAGATACAAATTACAACAAGTGCAAAATGTCTGAATATTACTATTGGTTTTACATTTTGTAAATATAATAAAAAGGTTTGGGTTTTTTTTACAAAAAATAAAAAATAGTCAAGTCAAGAAGAGTCCTACTCCTACTCCCATCAGTCCATCACTGCGTGCATTTTTCTCTCTTTTTTTTTTCGTTGCCAATACTTGGCAATTTTAAACCAGGCCATTGGTAACCAAGAATTTCCTGTCAATCTGATTTTTTTAAAATCTGAAATGTTGCATTTGTTTGGTAAATTGTGTTTATTTAAATATTGTTGTAAATAAAATTCAAGAAACAGATTACTTGGGCTAGGTATTAAAAGCTCTAGTCTTTAAGGATCCTTCAGAAGTACCAATAATACACCTATCAATTGTAATGCGCACTATATGACCCCCGGGGAGGGTGCGTCACTGTCCATATGACTGTGAGTCGGATTTGCGTGTCCAAAGACCCACCCCGAGTCAAAAAATTCGCACACTTTTCGCAGATTTGTCTGGTCATCAGAACGATTTGTTGACTCACCTATCGCGGAAAACGATGCACCACGGACGGACATACCCAATAAATGGCCTGAGCTAGTATACATGTGCTGATTTTTGACTTTCGGGCAGTAAATTCTCGACCCTCAAGCAACATAAATGTTAACAAATACCAACATCATTTTACACCAGGTGGGGAGGGGTAGGGGGTAACGCTTCATCACAGGCGCATTATTTGATTCTCCAGCAAATAAACAAAATACATGTGGAAATGGACATCGACGGACCATGACGTACCTCGACACACTGCTCGAAGATTTTTTTACTGACCACTATTGGATTTTTACGTACCCATGGTAACTATTTTGAGAGCACACACATGACGCACCCTCCCCAGGGGTCATATAGTGCGCATTACAATTGTTAGGTGTATAAGTGTATTAAATGGGTGTCGGTCACTTCGTACCCAAGTCACTTCGTACCCAAGTCACTTCGTACCCAAAATATCATACCCTAGTCACTTCGTACCCAAGTCACTTCGTACCCAAGTCACTACGTACCCAAGTCGTTTCGTACCATGTATATCACGCGTTGTCGGGCGTGCGTGATTTATTTACGTTGTTTACGTAAAAATTAAATTTCCCACAGCGCAGCTTAAAACATGAATCTTTCTGCTCACAACTCCACTAACAATATGGATCTTTTCAGATCAAGATATAATTGATACAATTGCTCAAATCAAAATTAAAATTTATTAAGAGGTGTTAACTAAAATGCGGTACTTCGTCATTAAACGAGCAATACACAGAGTTTGGTTTAAACATGTATTTTCTTCCTCCATGGTTTAAACAATCGTACCCGAGAACGCCATATGTGTAAGAGTCGACGTGGGTACGAAGTGACTCGGGTACGAAGTGACTCGGGTACAAAGTGACTTGGGTACAAAGTGACTTGGGTACAAAGTGACTCAGGTACGAAGTGACTTGGGTACGAAACGACCTGGGTACGAAACGACTTGGGTACGAAGTGACTTGGGTACGAAGTGACTTGGGTACGAAGTGACCGACATTCTATTAAATAACAAAGATCTAATAAGAAAAAATTACCATGGTAACTTTTTTGTGACTCCTGTGAAGAAGAGGGTAGAAGCCATCTCATTTTTCTGAAGTTAAAGTTGAAAAAGAAGGAAAACTTCCTTTCAACATGTTGAAGCCTTAGCCATGCATTAATGTTAATGTTACCACTCTGGTGAAGATTGAATGATACGGATTTTAAGTGAACTACACATGAAAGTGGTAGATTGGGATTTCCCGTGTGGGAAAGGGAGAAGATTTTGTCTAATGAAAAATTAAACCTCTTCTAAATCCAAGTTCTGTACATAAAAATGCTTCGCTTATCCAACAAAAGAGTTTTTAATGGATTTTGTGTGTGTTTCTCTTTGTTTTAGGCAAGATTACTGATAATGTTTTGAGACTTGTGCAGAAAGCCAGAGCTCGTCTTCTTGGGCCCTTCCATCCATTCTTTGATCTGCATAGTTATATCAATGAGGGTTTGCATAAGGTCCTCCCTGAGAACATTCATGAGTTGGCATCAGGACGGCTCTTCGTCTCACTAACAAGAGTATGGGACAAGACCAATACCATTGTGTCCGATTTTAAATCCAAAGAAGAAGTTATCCAGGTACATAATGCTCTGTAATTTCCTTTTTTTTCCACAAATAATGTAAGTATGTTCAGAACATCTTCAAATTTGACATGGAAAAAGGAATAGGCCTAGTACAATGGTTTAAAACTTAGTTCGTAAATTGTTTTTGGAAGGAAAATTAATTCCTCGATTTGCCATTGAGAATACAACTAAAGGTCATTCAGAATGGCCAGTGGCTTTAGTGTCAGGCCAGTAAACTTATTGACCGGACAAGTTTTGTGCTTTTCAATTGAATAGCAATACCTCACTCTGTAATAGCTTGAACAGAAACAAATAACATGTACGTACAAGTGTATTGACTTTGAGTCTGAAAAATACCACTAAATTTTGTTGAGTAATGAAGTGTAATACCCCCAAAAGACAGAACTTTGAGATTGAGATAAATCTTTTCTTTAATGCGTCTTTCTTAGTGCTTAATTGTTCAAATAGAAACTTGCATGTTAAACTGTGTCAGGACTCCGGACATGATAACATGTACTCGATAGTTTTAAACTGGTTTTAAATGTGTACATGATAAGAGTGCATTTTTTATTATTGTGGTGGCACTATGCTTCTACATGTATAGTGTACAAACCATGCCTGCAGAAGTTCAGGCTCTGTGGCTCTTTTGTAAACAAGTGCTGTCACTAAATTGCATACACAGCAAATACCTTAATCTAGGCATATTCACTATTTTGTTTTTACATGAAGGAGTAAAGAAACCAACTTTTTTTTTCTCTCACACACAAGTACAGACTGGATACAAAGTATTATTGGGAAAAAATTGTCAATCTGTCAGTTATGTCCCACATTGTCAAATAACCACTTGAAAAAGGAATTTTTTGGAATTTTTACAGGTGGACCCATATTCAGACCCCTGCCAAGTACCCATCAAAGGCGTGATTGGTCTAAATCCCTATATCAGGTCACACAATATGCACCTAGTTTATAACCAAATATACGTAATATAAAAACATTTCACTTGGGCACTTTAGGGGTCTCAAAAAATTGTTAAAATTTCCGTTTTTAAGGACCTATACCTTGATTAAAAAATGGCCTGTGCTACTTTTTACACTGGATTCTAGTTAATGGGATACCAGATACCCTTCTTATCTCCATTTATACATGTAGCCATACAGACCTCTAAAAATGTGAAAACACAATTTAAGTCAATGTGAAGGGGGCGGGCTTATTTATTTAGGGAGGTTATATCTCACAAAAGTTAAGGAGTGTAGGATTCTAAAATTTTGTATTTGTTCATGGCACCCAAAGGAGAATGTTTAATAAAAAATAGTTCGCAAATCTGAGTCGGAGCAGGCCTGCCAAACTTTTCAGTATTTTAGGTGATTTGGCACAGAATGACCCAAATGTAATGTGAACACTGTGCCCAGGTTGGCTCAGTTCTCAGTTGTAATCACATGATTATAAATAGCTGATACTACCTATTGACCCTTACATGTTACATCTGATTTAACCAGTGAAAAACACTCCAGGATGCAACTCAAAAGGGCAAAGTATTTTGAACTATGGTTGAACTGCTGTCAACTATTTTATCAGTGTCAACAAAGTATTATCAAAGAGAACTCTTTATTGATTCTATTAGGTTAAAAGGATACAGATTAACTCTGAAAAAGAAACATGTAGTATAATAATCCTGCCAAATTAAGTCCAGGTGAAATACATTGTTTTTACATAGGCCTACAGGTATTGTAGACCTAAGAATCACATGGGGGGGGGGGGGCACTATGTGAATTGGGTTTTCAGTCCCTACCTGACTGCATGGGTTTTCCCTGGAATAATTCTCTGGGGTTTCCTCCCACATCTACATTGTACACCTAAAACTTCCTTTCTTGTCTTCTCTCCATGGGGCTCTTGGCTAGTATTGTGATTAAGTTTGCTTTCCTGAGAGTCCTACATGTAGGCTTCACAACCAGAATAAATGAATGAATGAATCAATGAAATGACATTGTATGGAAGATGGCTACCTTGCCCATTTAAACTCTTGTTGTTATAATTATGTGCATGTATAATAAAAGGATACTTCCAGCTGTCAATTTCTTTTTGTAGACTTAATACACGTAGTAGAGTTGAGTGATCTTGTGTGACCAAAGCCCAGGGTTTGGTTTCACAAAGCATTAGGATTCATCTTTAGATGATTTATTAATATTCATCAGGGTTCTCCTGAGGCACAAGCTAGCGTTTCAAGCTGATAAGCGGAAATTGCATGCTGATAAGTCCAATACACAAAAACATATAAGATTTCTTCTTTTTTTCAACTTCTCAAAAAACTCAAGAGAAAACCACTGTAGAATGCTCCAGAATGCACAGTAGGCCTTTCAAAACTAAGAAGAAAACATTCCTAAAGACCTTGTTTCAATTCAGCATGCTTCGACCAACAACAATAATTGGGTCCAGAACTGCAGAATGCCCCACAGTTTTGAAAAAACCTGGGGATTTATGAATGTCACATCACACTTTGCTTAGCAGTTAAGATTGGTTTACTCCTTAATATCAATCCTACTGTCAAATCCACCCCAGGCTTTCTGGTTCAGTGAGTGTTCTTGCCTGTATGACTACTAGACATTAGTCTAATTAACACACTGATTAACATGTAATCATTGAAAGGACAATGGCAAATACATGTATGTCTCACAGGCTACATGTAATCAAATGGTAGTTGGGTAATGCTGATGATTCAACAATGTTTAATCTCAATTAGGGTTAATTTTTATCAACTTGCTACTATTAGGAAAATTATTCCTTCTGTAAAACTCTGATGGGCAAGTAAATTGTCTCCCAAAACTCATTTATTTTGATTCGCTAAATCCCAATAAACCATGGACATTCATAATCTTAAAAGCCAGTAATGTATCATACAGTACATCTACATTACATTACCTTAAAGATTTGTTTCTTGTTTTTGTGTGTATTTTTAACAGGCTGTGTTATGCAGTGCATTTGTTCCATTCTACTCAGGAGTTATACCTCCAACATTCAGAGGCACAGTGAGTATTTAATCTTGATTGGAAACATTGTAGTCATTATTCAAAATGTACTCAGGCACTGCACATAATAAATAGAATAACTGTTACTTGAAATGTTTGTCTGTAAATGCCTTAGGGTACGTTCACACGAGGAGTTAAACTAACCCTTATTCCGAGCACCGCGGGTGTCCAAAAGATAAAAATGACTTATTCCAAATTGGGCTTGCGTTCACACGAGTAAGTTAGTCCTGTCCGCACGGGTTAAACTGACCCACACGTTGATTATCAGGTCATGCATAGCTGACCCCGACCGACCACTCTTCCGGTCCATCGTATACATGTACATGTATCAGCTGGGCATTACTTGTGGTAGTCTATGCGTGTTGTTGTTATGATGACGTAACCTTCTGTGGAGAGGTCACATGGAATAAAATAGACCGGATGTAGCAGGTCAGTTGCGTTCCAACGATGGTTTATTGGGCCTCGCAGCGGGGGGGGGGGGGGGGGGGGGGCGTAAAACCTGGGCTAAGTTACGCTAATCCAACATTTTTTGAGGTTTAGTTTAGCCCAGTTCTCTGGGTCAAATTGACCCTCGCGGACCGGATTTTTGCGTTCCAACGGAGGGTTATTTTAGCACTTTTAGATTAAGGGCTAGTTTAACTCCTCGTCTGAACGTACTCGTATTGAAGACCTAAAGATTCTTTCACTCTCAAGACTATGTTTTTAAAGTAACAGCTTCCCCCAAGGTCATTTTATTTATTTATTTCTCTTACACCAGGGTAGCCCCATCAGTTTTCAATGAACTGTTCGCCCTGGAGGCCCTGGTCTGGCTGTTACATAACAGCTTCCCCCAATGTCTGGCTGTTAAATAACAGCTTTTCCCAATGTCTGGCTGTTACAATGTACATCAGGCAAACAAAAAAATTAAGTTTCTGGTTTCTGGTTACTGGACCTGGCCCTAGTTTTACGCAGTGACCCTAAAAAAAATTATTCGGCTTGAAAAGAAAAAGGAAGAAAAATAATACTAATAGTTGTGTCGGGGCGAAAATGTTTGACTTTGACCAACTTAACATGCTTTAAACAAAACTTAAATAAAAACCAGAACACATCTAGAAAAAATTAACAATATCTCCATGATTTGACCGGTTCCTACAACTACCGAGTGAAAAATACCCACAATTTAATGCACAATGCCAACGTGTGTACACAATGCTGCGTGTTGAGCCTATTCTACACATTGACACAATCTACAGAGCGCCAACTGCAACAGACAAATGCTTGTGGAACTCACAATCAGAAGTCGCGAGTAGACCATTTTTGACTTCATTTTAGCCGAAAATTAATCTTTTTTTAGAAACATCAGACACAATCGTACATATCAACCAGCAACATCTCCTGCATTTCTCTTGTGAGTTTAAAGAATGGGGGTTTTGATGGATTTTTTATTATTTTTTTTTCACTTGCTGGTTTTGGGGTTGAATTGAATCACGAAAGTTAGGGCAATTTTACACTTGCCAAATGTATCATAACCTACTAACCATGTTTTAAAATGGCTTGTGACCGGAAACTGAACACTTTCTCTTCCCAGCCTTATGGCTTCGCAGTTACAAAGATATGTGCTATACTGTATCTATGGGTGTCCAAACAGAGTTTCATTGTCAAACTAAATTATAGATGGCTAAAAACGGTTGATTAAAAAAAAATGAATGGCTAACAAAAACATGGAACTGGTTTTGTACAGTATGTAATTGAGGCATTGCTGAATACAGTGTACATTTACCTTTATGTGCACCATACACTGTTTAATGTATTTGCATGATGTACATGTATATATTATTTCTAATTATTTTAAATTGTTTTAAATTTTCTGCAAATTTTAGGAGTCACATGGCAGGTATGACTGATGTGCATATTTTGGGTCTTTTTTGCCCTATAATATTGTACTAAAAGACCTCCAGAAGGGCTCGGCACTAGTTTCTGACACCATACAGTGGCTAATGGTTTATTAATCTGAATTCGTTACTGAGTGTATTTGTTGATGCATTGCTTGATACAGAAATATTGGGATGGAGGAATAACCAATAATTGCCCAGTGTTGAGTGAGGATACAGTGACGGTGTGTCCCTTCTCAGGAGAATTTGATATCTGCCCTGCCTCTCAGGAGTTTGGTGACTACCTCAGATTTACCTCTGCCAATGTTAATGTTCATGTTACTTCTACAAATTTCTGGAGATTATCAAGAGCTCTGTACCCACCAGAGCCAGAGAAGCTGAGAAAACTATGTCAGCAAGGATATGATGACACGTTGCGCTATTTACAGTCACACAGTAAGTAATGAACCAACAATTTAGACATTTACCCCATAATCGTTTCTATTTTGTACATGTAGTTAATGCACAGACTTTAAACTGGTGAAACTTATTTTCGGGGGATATTGTTTTCATGTTGGTGCTGGTTTACTTGAGCTTGTTGACTGCAAGAGATAAAGCGCCACTCAATTTGTATAAAAAACGTAACTGAAAAACGAAATTACTTGTTGAGATTTGTTGTTTGTCAAATGTCCATTATTTTAAAAGCTCTCTGCTCAAAATACATGTCATTTTAGTGTAATTTGTTTGTCCTTTTGGCATCACTAACCACCTGAAACAACCAGGTCTGGTTGTGATCACAGTTGAAAACAGTGAGATGCTGCTATGTACATGTACACTGTATTGTCACCTTTTTTGAAATACATTTTACAATGAAAATCTTATGATATAAATCTTTTTTTTCCAGCTGTGATACCATGCAACAGGCATCTAAGTCTGAGTAGATCACCGTCTTTTAGTTCATTAAACAATGAAAAGCGTAAGTTATCTACTGGAAGACTATCCCTGAGAAATGCTCTACTCTCACGTACATCTCTACAGTCACTTCACACTGACTTAGAATTGCTGCAAGAAATCCTAGAGAGAGCTGATCATAATGAGACATGGGAGGATTGGAATGATGAAGATTTCTTTGATGATGAAGATGAATGTCAAGATTGTAAGATGAGAGCTGAGCAGACCATGCTGAAAGGAAGTCTACCTCCTCAAATTACCAATGGTAAGAATCTAGTGCCACACAATGGTTGCTATGAAAGGAGCAAATAGGTCGTTACACTTGACTCTGCATTATAAAAACCAATACATTGGTTGTATTGACCCATCCAATTTCAAATTTGTATTTACTTGCAAGATGTCTTGATTGATGGATACATTGTAGTGTTCATTGAATCTGTAGGGTCAACAGCGTACATTACTTTAAAGACAGTCTTGCTACTGATGTTGGGATTCTGAGCATAGCCATGTTAGCAATGGAAAAACAACTTGAAAGGTCTTCCTGTAAAACAATCACAATAAAATAAAATAATTGAATTGTAATAATTGGCAATTATTGACACTTTCAAAGTTAAAAATCAAAGTTAGCACCATACATACTGGTTATAATTGTTTATCAGGCCAAAGGGGATCTTGAAACCATCTAGGTAAAGTATACAGCAGCCAAATTGGAGTACATGTAGCCAATATACCCATGACTAGCAGGTACCCAGGATTAACTCATTAATGCAATTATAATATTGTGTCTTGCGAAAGGTCCAATGAACTTGTATACAGTGTTTGTGTTGATGTAACTATGTTGCAATGTTACTTGTAGTAAGCACTGGCTTTACTCAATTATTACTACTAAACTGAATGAGTTGTCATCACATGCTTAATCTGTTTGATGGAATTCTACATGTGTGTATGTACTTGACAGCCATCAAGGAAGCTATCATGCTGGACAACACACTTCTCAACTATCTGTTCAAGTACAAGATGTTAAAAGCTGTGTCCTTCATGGCCCTTCCTTATGTCATCACCTTGGAAACAGTTTTACTCTTCACTGTTAGGTAAGAACATACAAAAGGCAATTCAATTGCATAGCTCTTAATGATCAGCTGGTACCGTTTGATGAAATTAGTATAAAGTTATCAAAAAAGAGTTAGTGGCCATTTCAAATTAATTTGATAGAATCCAAAATATGTATTGATCACTTAGGTTTGCAAGAAGAATACCTCGTGTTCACAGTGACGTGCACTATGTATGGCAGCGTCTGATAGATTTAATCAAAGTCATGGTGGAGCAGTATCGTACTGGGATGTCTGGCACTGACACTACAAGGTAAACCCTCATGGCATGTTGGACTCATTTGTTGTCGTATACTCTTAATGTAAAAAACCTTCAAGGAATGATGAGTATAGTTTTACTGGTCATTCACCTCAAGGTTTGCAATTCCATTGTGCAATCATACTCATTCATATGGGTGTACTCATTGATGCAATAACCTACTGGTTCAGTAGTTAAACCCTGTAGGCAATTAGCTTGAGTCATATAACCTGTGTGCTAATAGTCTAACAAAACCGCTGTATGGAAACGCCATTTTGAAGATGCTTGCTAAGGCTGTACTTAATATAGCTACATGTAGCCATGGACCTCAATTACATAAAAAGTATGTACATGTACACTATGGCAGAAATGTCATTGTGTACACTATAGAAAGCTCTGTATCTTTGCTGTCTTGCACATAGGTTGACCAATGAATGTGTACAGACAGCTCTGTATCTTTGCTGTCTTGCACATAGGTTGACCAATGAATGTGTACAGAAAGCTCTGTATCTTTGCTGTCTTGCACATAGGTTGACCAATGAATGTGTACAGACAGCTCTGTATCTTTGCTGTCTTGCACATAGGTTGACCAATGAATGTGTACAGACAGCTCTGTATCTTTGCTGTCTTGCACATAGGTTGACCAATGAATGTGTACAGACAGCTCTGTATCTTTGCTGTCTTGCACTTAGGTTGACCAATGAATGTGTACAGATAACTTTGTATCCGGGATTAGAAGCATCACTTAAAACACTTTGCCCTACACTACCAACAGCGTTGGAGTTAATCTTACTGTTCCATATTCTCTTGTCTTCTCAGTTCAGTTTATAGCATACATATGCATAGCTGCCAACTATTACAAATTTTTCGTAATTATTACTAATTTATCTATGAATTACGAAAATACGAATTGCTTGTTAAAAATTACGAATTTCAACTTTCCTGCCATAGAAAAGAAAAACACCTCTATTTTTAATGCAACGCTCTATTTCAGCTTTGAAAAATCGACTAAATTGTTCGTATTTGATTTTGTGTAAATAGTAATCGATTCTTTGCCATTTAAATGCCGTTTATATATATACTGTATCACCATGAATGACTGGAAGAATACTGAAGACATTTGATTTTTATAGTATCGATGTATGTAAGTGCGTTGCAGGACTAGCAACACGTAAAAGTATAAGAAAACGCGTGGAAACCAGCGACAGCATGCACACGTGTGGTCGGCATACACACACATGTACATGTTTTCGGCGACCTGTCAAAATCTATGCAGCACACCGCGAGTCTGTTCTGTTTTCTACTCTAGTACATCGCGATTGTCAGAACTGTTGGAATATTGATCGTTTCCCATGGCTTCTAAAGGTAAACAGAAAGGACAATTTTACAGTAGTAAATACAGTGATGAATTTTCTTTTATCACAGTTTCACAGAACGAGAAACAACATGCATTTTGTAAAGTATGTCGACGGGACTTTATAGTAGCACATGGCGGACGGTCTGACATAGTTACGCACTCAAAATCCAAACTCCATCTCACTAATGTTCAAGATGAGGCACAAACAACAAAATTGACATCATTCACTCTGTTCTTCTTGCATTTCAGACATTTTCATTCTGTTTTTTGGTATTCAAATGAACAAAGACAACACCACCTGGAAAGGGATGGAAGAATAACATTGAAATTTCATACAAATTGTGTGCATGTCAAACGCCTCAACATGCCACGATGTTTTATTACTAATTGAAATTTTCAAATGTTGGCAGCTATGCATATATCACACCCATGTTCAAACAAACATTCATGTACGTATCTTCCTTCTTTTTATTTGTGTGCGTGTGGAAAAAGATATGAAATAGTTGCATGGTTAGTTCTTGCTTTTTTTAAAGAGATGAGGTACAATAATTGTGATTTCTGAACAACATTTAACCTACATGTATGAGTCAACTTTACTCTGCTTTACTGTTTACAAAATGTTGGTTGTCAAGTCCAAATTTGTGTTCATAGAAATGAGGCTTTATGTTGTGTTCAATTTTTAACATTTTTTCTAAAAACTTGTATGTAATCATTGTCAATTGATCACTTCGTACTGACCGTTTTGTCAAAAATCTAAAAATTTGGCAAATCGGTTTTTGTTAAAACTATCGATCAGCAAGTAATAGTTTGGTAATTACACTAATTAGCTGTAATTACATTAATTAGCATGACTGAAATCCATGTTTCTCCACTTTTCCTCTTTTCTCTCAATGTGCACTGGTTTGTACACAGCCCTCTGTGTGATTGTCTCATTTGTCAGTTTTCACGAAGTAACCTCTCTGTGCGCAGGATTTTATATACATGTATTATTCATCAAAACAGTTGCAAGATTGAAAACACAGCGACAGTTCTGTACTGATAAAGAAGTTAGTTTAACTTTGGTATTTAGAAAAAATAATAAGATAGAAACTGCAGTCAACTTCAACTGCTATTTTCTCAAAACACAGAATTTGGGCTGTGGAGTACCATACGTCACTTTAAAAAAAGTGAACAAGTTGTTTAAGTCCATGGTAATGCATCACTCACATGTGAATTTGTTGATGCTTTGATAAGAAAACTTTGTTTTGTGCAAGTTACTTCAAAAACAAACTTATGGTGAACTGCAGTTTGATTGTTTGCATGATAGAATCATGCAGGTACAAGGTAGACCTATGATTTATGAAGGCACAAACATTGACCAATTTTATATAGTGTAAATGTTTTGGGATTTCACTCAATATCTGCTCTCTGTTTGTCCTCTGTGTATCCTCTGTTTGTCATCTCTGTGTCCTCTGAGTGTCCTCTGTTCTCTGTCCTCTGTGTGTCCTCTGTGTCCTCTGTTCTCTGTCCTCTGTGTGTCCTCTGTGTCCTCTGTGTCCTTATATTGTCATCTCTGTCTTCTGTGTGTCCTCTGTGTGATTTCTGTTTGTCCTCTGTCTGTCCTCTGTTTGTCTTCTGTTTGTCCTCTGTTTGTCTTCTGTGTGTCCTCTGTGTGTTCTCTGTTTGTCCTCTGTCTGTCCTCTGTTTGTCTTCTGTTTGTCCTCTGTTTGTCTTCTGTGTGTCCTCTGTGTGTTCTCTGTTTGTCCTCTGTCTGTCCTCTGTTTGTCCTCTCTGTCCTCTCTGTTTCCTGTTTGTCATCTGTGTGTCCTCTGTTTGTCATCTGTTAGTTCTCTGTGTGCCCTCCGTTTGTCCACACTTTGTAATATGTTTGTCATCTGTTTGTCATGTGTTTGTCATCTGTTAGGTTTCTGTTCGTCCTTTGTTTGCTCTGAAGACAAATATAGTGTATCACTCATTTTTCATTACATTATTTTTATCATATCGATTTTTTTTTAGATACTTTGTTAAAAATTATTTTCTAGTTGTTTTTCTTTAAGTTACTATGCTTCCTTGCTATAACATCATTTAAACAGAAATTGTACTAAAGTGAAGGAGAAAAAGGAAAGTTAATAATGTACTTTACTGTTTGGCTGTAAAACAACAATCTGTAGGTGATTTGTAGAAACTGGATTGTACTTTTGATGATCAAAGTTCAGATTTAAAGACACAAGTTGTTGAGTGTGGAAGACTTTTATCCAAAGTCAGCTTTTACATAAATCATAGTGAGAAATTGTGAGTGATTCAGTCATCCCCTTGGGAATGTGATGCACCAAACCAGCAACTTGTAATGAAGCTGCATTTAGCCCACATGAGCTGAAGCGATTGCAACTTGGAGTCACAAGATTTAAATTCAGTTGTTGGTGTAGGCTTCATGGAGGTCCTGCCCAAGTTGTAAGACATTGAGACACTGCATTGTTCAGGAAGCACTTTTATTTTGCAGTCGGCATATTATATTTGATTTAATGATTTCTCCCGTTTTGATTTTTTATTTCATTTTGATTTGTTTGCGCTGTTTGCTAACCTTTTTACACTAGATGTTCCATTAAAGCCAATGATAAAGGCATCTTATACACGCTTCTTGTCAATGACATCATCAAGTTTAGAAGTTACTCGGGAACATGAAATTGAGTTTAGTTCCGTGTGTAACTGTTACTTTTCAACTGTTGATATTTGTGTGGCTTTATACACAGGTTATCGAATGGTGAGAGCAGTGAACTACTAACAGCTATCACAGATGATGACATGACAATGAATTACAGTAATCAACTAGAAGACAGCATCAATCAGATTGCCTTGATGCATAGTCAATGTAGTCATTATAGCCATGCAGTCAGACAACTACCAGACTGTGTCATGGATACATTTGATCTATGTGATGATGTTTTTGTAGATCAATATCCAAGGAGTACATCTCCTCCTCATAATAAGTATTGTAATAATAAGTATGAAAGTTTTGATCAAGCGGTTCGGATTGCATCAGAGATGGATGATGTTAAAGCTTATCACTACCTAAGAGAATTTCTGCTCATTGATACAGTGAGCAGTGAGACTACTGTAGAGTTCAGGATCTGATAGCACATGAAGGATCGACACACAGCAGAGCTGTAGTAGTGGTAAACATCAATATGATTGGAGTTTCTGTGAGGTTTTTCTCCAACATTGAATGTGATTGGAGGTATGGTGATGGCATCAGTTGGATTTGAGATACTCCACAAGGTACATGTATGATAAGACAGATGTGCAATGTAGTCATATAAACCTCCTGAATGTAAACCATTCAAACTGAATCATCAAGTGTCTATTAATAATTTATCTTGAACTGAGAGTCAGTCAGAGCGTTTAATGATATTCAGTGAATAAAATGCCAACCAGCTGACAGCATTAATAGTAGCATTAAGAGCACTACGAGCATAGTTTTAGGGTAAGCAGAGCTACCATTATTAAGGATTCAGAGATCCTTAAGATTTGTCAAGTCTAAAGAGCTCTTCCTGGAAATCATCATTTGGATATTTTAGTATCAAAAAGTTAAGTTAATACTTTGGGTGTAATAAAATTAAATTTTCAGAACTTCTCATAAGAATACCAAAAGTCATTCATTCCAGGGCTGGAATTCGTGGAAAAGTCCACAAGACTGCAGGGCTTGTAGCTCCAAATCTTTTACTGGACCAGAATTTGTTTTACAAGACAAGAATCCATATGAGAAAAAAAAACGTACACAGTTTAACATACAAACTGTCATTTTAACAAGCATTATTAGAAAAGAATGATGTCATTTGTATTATGGGTGAGTATACATTGCTGCTCATCTTTTTGTTTTTATTAATGATTTTGCACAGTGATGTACTGTTTCTTCAATTTGAAAAATACAAGACTGCCAGACTTGTCTGTTCAGGAGTTTACTGGCCAGACACTAAAATCACTGTCCTCAGACCTGTGGTCCATTTTTAATTAGAGCTCTGCATTCTTTAATCCTTGATTCTGTTTGGTCAATCCATAGCAACAAGAGTGGTGATATTAACCTATATTAAACAAAGATAAATTAACCAATGCCGCCTTCAGCCTCATTGGATATGGGAAGCAGAAGTGCTATATACATTGTACTTCCATATTCCACTCGTGCTTGTGTGATTAACATCAGTAATTTTGCCTTGAAGCATAGCTTTAAAAAGTGCAATTCACGGAGTTAGAACAGCGTGTTAGAGCAAGGTTTGATATGGTCCATGCAATGTAGATTTACGTTTTGGAATCCTTGATTCTGATCCGTCGATCCATAGCAACAGCAGTTTGATATAAACATAACCAACCCTGTTCTACTATAACACGCTTTTTTAAGCTACGCATCAAGTTTGCTTGAAGATTTTTTTGTCACTTGTGAGGTGGTGGAATACTGAAAATATAGCGCATCCGTGTCCCATATCCAACTCGGCCTTCAGCCTCATTGGATATGGGATGCAGAAGCGCTATATTTTGGACTTGTATTACATGGACTTGTATTACCTTGCAATGATTTCAAGAGAATCTGCTGCTCAAAAAAACATATTTTTTGTAAATGTGTTACTATTACTCAAAGATGAAACATTTATGCATGTGTACATATATTTTTTATATACATATATATATGTAATTTTTTAATGCAATAGGCCTATATAATAAATGTTGAAGGACATGTACATAAGTTGAGTGGAATTTTGTGCTGTCACTCCCACAATTCATTGCATGATTGTGTGAATAAAGTCATGTGATGTAAAATGTCATTTATTTGACATATTTTTGTACCTTATCAAAAACAGGGACGGGTGTTATTTTGTTACCCTGAGCTATCTTTGCTCTGTTTACCTTGTGTAGTATAAATAATTTATGTATGTATTGTTCTTTCAGGAATGTTTGGATTTGGCCCCAAAGTCCAAATCTTATCAAGTTAAGTTGGATCAGGATTATGTAAGCATCATACAATGTGAGAATTACAAACCAGTACATCACTGATACAGCCGCAGTTTAAGACAACTATTTACACTGCATCTTTAAACTAAGCTGTAAAAGTTGCATCACAATATTTTATCATTATTTGTAGATTTGGAAAAATATGAAAGAAAAAAGACATATCTAGTGGGTTGTTTAACATTAAAATGTTGTCATTATCATTGTAGCAACGTTCCCTGCAACGCTAATGACTGTGCATGTCTCGCACTGGTAAAAAGAACATGTGGGTCTGTTAAAGAACATGACTTCGTTTTTCTTCACATGTACATTTACAAGCATTATGATCCGAAGATTCCCAGTAATGCTAAAATATGTGTAGGACTTACATTTACAACACAATATAACTAGTGGATATGGAATTATTTATTGTAAATATTGATTGAATTTTGATGTTTCTTTGGTTATCAGTTCACTTTCATCTCAATACATGTACTAAGAGAAAAGGATCATTACAATGTAAACGTAAACTTTGATGTAAAACATGCTTTATGGGAATGAAAGGAAAAGGCTAAACACGAACATCATTTTATTATTTAGTAGAATTTGAAACTTGTTATGATGGGACTATAATCAAGTAAAGTTTGTGTTCTCAGAGATGAGGTTCAGGAAAAAAACGTACAATGAGTTGAGTTGTGTTACAACTCAACGTTTGTTCAGTATGCTCCGATTGTCTGCAGGAGAAAGAGAACAGTCTTATGATTGTACCTACATGTACAATTATTCGAATCCACTCTATTGCCACATTGTGGTCCTTGATATTTGACAGGAATGCCAAAATATGATGGTCAAGTGGGGTGACTAATAACGATAAACAAAGCCTGAAATAGGGATGAACTTTGGATTTCCGATAACTGTGTTTTGTTTTGATCATGGGAGTTCATGACATGAACAAGGACTTCTCTTTGGGATGAAAATGACATGTCAGAGTTCTTTTCTTTAAGGAATCTTTTGACTAGAAGAAAAATACAACTTTTGCATTTGTAGAAAACAGTGCAATCGCTACTGGACGTGTTTTTAACAATAAATGTGCATGTATTTAAGATGGTTCTTCACTATTGGTTTTGAGAACTAACCTCCAAAGACAAAACTATTGTTGGTTACCAGAATTTTAGTGTTGTCTATGGAAAAAGTCAAGTGTAGAGGCTTGCTACATGAACTAAACCTTCCTAGTGTAATGAAACAGTAGGCAAAAGTGTTTATCAAGATGGGCAACCATCCCTACAGACACATTCTGTTCATGTTGGAGTGTTACTGTCCACAGCTCTTTAAGTGATCTAAAAACATACTGAAGTATTTAACACTTGGCTACAATTTTTCAACAGATGTGAGTACATGATGTGTTCTAGATAACTGATTATCTGTAATGTATAAAGAATCACAGTATTTTTTTCTACATTTCCCTCAAACCAGTGTTTGACTGCCTGGAAATGTTGGGAAAGTTTGAAACCACCGACAGTAAAGTTAGTTTTAGGTTTGGTATTGGTTTTCGAAAAGCCAGTTTTTTTAAATGTGAAGGACCAGAAATGATTATTATAAAAGGTTTTAAAAAGTATATTTAAAAAGTGACAATTAATACATCCCGCAGAGAGAACTATCAATATTATGAAGATCTAAAGATTGATTTGACTGAACACCAAAGTGAGATATTAAAGCAATGTATTGGGTCAGACTATCTCAGAGGAATGTCAAAATGAACCCTTCTCCACATGTAATTTGTCCACATGAAAGTTTCACATATTATATCGAATGGGAGAAGTGGCAAATCTTTTGTATTTTTTTTTTAGCAAAGAGATGTCAGCATGAGGGGATGTGTGACATGCCTGCTCTTAATTTTGTATAAACACCCATCAGATATACGTAAAAGCCCATCATTGTTTTGTATTTCACAAGACTTAACCTTCGTTTTGTCATTAATGTAGCTGAGGTAAGGTTTTACTCTTAGAGTGGCAGTACAATTTACAAAATTTTTTAGTTCAAAATGTAATCACACTTGGTCTCTATCTATTGGAAAATGAGTGCATCACAAAACTGAATTGGAACTAGGAGCCCCTCGTGAAATGGACTTAAATGATGTAAGAAATACTGTATCCAACATTGCTCATCTCTAAGGAGTCAAGTAACCTTAATTGGGTAATCCTTATAACTTCCCATGTTGGTTGCTGCCCGCAATGGACCACAAACTCTAATGGTACAACTATACCATGAAAGTATATTTTTTATAATTTGTGCACAAAGTTTTATGACTCTAAATAAAACAATAAGAATGTGATACCTATGTGTCGGGCTTGTGTTATTAGTGGACTATGAGTAATACACAGACATGACTCTCCCAAATAACATACAAAACTGCAAACTTTATTAAATACAGAACTCTTGTACAGCAAAATAAAGTTATTATTTAAATGTATATCAACAAAGAGTTATCATTATTATTCAAGGTGATGGAAACTGGACGGCAGATACTGAAGATATCAATATATACAAATCATCATCAAAAAAAGTTACATGTTAATGCTATGTACAATCTTTTCCAAAGGGAATTCAAACAAATATACAAGAAATTACAAAAAATTATGTAGTAAAATATATTAAAAGAATATGCACTAATGTTTATACTCTTGGTATAATCAACTTGTAACCAACTGCATTCTCAACACAGCCACATTGGGTGATGTATGCTACAATGGGGAGGAGTATATCTCATTACCGATGTATCACATCAGTGCAGTTCAGGAGTGAATTCATGGCGGCTCAAATGCTCACTGGATTGGTTAGTTTCATAAAATACCTCCAAGCACTCGGATTGAAGAGAATTTTTCATTTGAGCCATAGAGAATTGTGTCATCTAGTAGCTCAGTGAGATTGATTGACTGGTCAACTCAACTGACACAGTAAACTAAATGTGCCATTTCTCAACCAATATCTGATAATGTTAATTAGGTGGGCCTTGTAAATAACCTAAAGTGTGCCAAACATTTTATAAGTCAATTTGAAATAAATTACATGACTTTAAAACAATATTACAAAATATATGTTCACACCACACAAATTGGTCAAAACCGCTGTCTAAACTACATGAGAATTTACTTATTTGCATTTGAATAACAGCAAAAAAACAGAGATTGGATTGGTTACCATGGTTCCCTGGAAATGATCAAAGGAGACAAGGTTTAAGACAAAGGATGAAACTGTATTTTATTCCATCCTGTGTAAAGGTCATGGGACTTTCATGTACATTACATTCTCGTGTCCTTACATGTGATGTTTTAAGAAGACAAACATTGCTCAACTAATCCGGCTCTAGATAAATCCATTGTACATAATACCCAGACAAAGCTCCATCTGATAAATGTTATCTTTCCTGATAGATGTGATGGCACGGATCTCTTCCATTATCCTCATCTCTTTCTATCCCAATCCCTCTAATAACATTAAAATGGAGTTCATTCTATTCTATGGACAGCATCAAAAAAAGTAGTAGAGAGTTTGTTTTTCCAAATGCATGTCCCTTCGCAAAAAGCCTCATTTGTTTAGGTATTGCATACAATCTCCCTTATATTTTGTGATATAACATAATCAAACTGTTACAGGTTGAATGGCTTCTGACTGGCACCCAGAACAAAGATATTGACAAAGTAGGGAGACCAACAACATAAGGGCAGACAGTGCTGGCATGTTCATCCGGAGGAAGCAGGTCCCGCTCTGGTCAATTTGTCTTTGTACAACCCAAAATTATTTAAAATTCACCCAGTCAAGATTCCCTTGTTATTACTTAATAAAATCAGACTGTTTTCACATCCATCAAAGGAGGCTTACAAGACTGTTAGACATTTCTTGAAAGTCCCCACTTTCATGTTTCCATTGTTTGAAGTCTGCTATGACAGCCTATCCATAATTAATTTCAACATTCTCACGTATACAAAGTTTACAGCACATTTTACCTGTTTGACTATCTCTTGCACAAACACAGATCCCAGTAATCTCAATGTTTTCATACATAAACTATTTAAAAACCATAAAAACCAGTTGTTAAATGCAGCCTGTGAAAAACATATAGTCTCGTTCACATCCAATTTTGTTATGAGAATCAGAAATTTTGCCTCAACATTGTTGTTCTCTTTTGTTTCTTAGTATCCCCCACAACATTGTTGTTCTCTTTTGTTTCTGAGCATCCCCCACAACATTGTTGTTCTCTTGTTTCTGAGCATCCCCCACAACATTGTTGTTCTCTTTTGTTTCTGAGCATCCCCAACAACATTGTTGTTCTCTTTTGTTTCTTAGTATCCCCCACAACATTGTTGTTCTCTTTTGTTTCTGAGCATCCCCCACAACATTGTTGTTCTCTTTTGTTTCTGAGCATCCCCCACAACATTGTTGTTCTCTTTTGTTTCTGAGCATCCCCCACAACATTGTTGTTCTCTTTTGTTTCTGAGCATCCCCCACAACATTGTTGTTCTCTTTTGTTTCTGAGCATCCCCCACATTGTTGTTCTCTTTTGTTTCTGAGCATCCCCCACAACATTGTTGTTCTCTTTTGTTTCTGAGCATCCCCCACAACATTGTTGTTCTCTTTTGTTTCTGAGCATCCCCCACAACATTGTTGTTCTCTTTTGTTTCTGAGCATCCCCCACAACATTGTTGTTCTCTTTTGTTTCTGAGCATCCCCCACAACATTGTTGTTCTCTTTTGTTTCTGAGCATCCCCCACAACATTGTTGTTCTCTTTTGTTTCTTAGCATCCCCAACAACATTGTTGTTCTCTTTTGTTTCTGAGCATCCCCCACAACATTGTTGTTCTCTTTTGTTTCTGAGCATCCCCCACAACATTGTTGTTCTCTTTTGTTTCTGAGCATCCCCCACAACATTGTTGTTCTCTTTTGTTTCTGAGCATCCCCCACAACATTGTTGTTCTCTTTTGTTTCTGAGCATCCCCCACAACATTGTTGTTCTCTTTTGTTTCTGAGCATCCCCCACAACATTGTTGTTCTCTTTTGTTTCTGAGCATCCCCCACAACATTGTTGTTCTCTTTTGTTTCTTAGCATCCCCCACAACATTGTTGTTCTCTTTTGTTTCTGAGCATCCCCCACAACATTGTTGTTCTCTTTTGTTTCTGAGCATCCCCCACAACATTGTTGTTCTCTTTTGTTTCTTAGCATCCCCAACAACATTGTTGTTCTCTTTTGTTTCTGAGCATCCCCCACAACATTGTTGTTCTCTTTTGTTTCTGAGCATCCCCCACAACATTGTTGTTCTCTTTTGTTTCTGAGCATCCCCCACAACATTGTTGTTCTCTTTTGTTTCTGAGCATCCCCCACAACATTGTTGTTCTCTTTTGTTTCTGAGCATCCCCCACAACATTGTTGTTCTCTTTTGTTTCTGAGCATCCCCCACAACCTGCACACATTTTGTATGTCTGAGAATGTTGAAAACATTGGAAATACACCAAGTGAGGGGATACAGAATAAATATGGATTGTTAAGTAACCTTATTTAACCCAAACCACTACTTTACAGGTAACTGTAAGTTAGGAGTAGGTGATTATTCTAGTAGCTGCAAGCAACTGATATACAGTATCCACAAAGCGGAAGTCAGTGTTACGCATTCTGTCCATTCCTTCATCACCGGATAACTCACACACCATGTGATACAAGTCTGCATGGAACTGCAATATAATCAGACAATCAACAATAGCATAACAAATCAGTTAAAATCATTCATTGGTTTACAACAAAGTAGTTCATCAAACCATTCAACGACACTAAGCCAGTATGTTGAATGTGTAGGTAAGCTCTCATTCAACAAGACTAAGCCAGTATGTTGAATGTGTAGGTAAGCTCTCATTCAACAAGACTAAGCCAGTATGTTGAATGTGTAGGTAAGCTCTCATTCAACGATACTAAGCCAGTATGTTGAATGTGTAGGTAAGCTCTCATTCAACAAGACTAAGCCAGTATGTTGAATGTGTAGGTAAGCTCTCATTCAACAAGACTAAGCCAGTATGTTGAATGTGTAGGTAAGCTCTCATTCAACGATACTAAGCCAGTATGTTGAATGTGTAGGTAAGCTCTCATTCAACAAGACTAAGCCAGTATGTTGAATGTGTAGGTAAGCTCTCATTCAACAAGACTAAGCCAGTATGTTGAATGTGTAGGTAAGCTCTCATTCAACGACACTAAGCCAGTATGTTGAATGTGTAGGTAAGCTCTCATTCAACGACACTAAGCCAGTATGTTGAATGTGTAGGTAAGCTCTCATTCAACAAGACTAAGCCAGTATGTTGAATGTGTAGGTACTCTACAGTCTAACCTCAAATTACCAATCCTGGGCACAAGAATCACATGACTTGATTTTTAGCAACAGCACATATCTTTAACCAATTTGGGTCAGTATTCTAAAAAAGATGTCTATGCCTCTGCACAGAACATTTTGTAGCTTCCAGAGTAATCTTTTCTTTTGGAAAATTCTGTTGTCACAATGGAACCTTGACTTGAGACAGGAAAGACAACAACGATTATCATAATAAGCACCAGGATTAATTGTTCTCATGTGAGAAATATGAGTACATGCATTCACCGTGAATTGCAAAACCATGGCCATGAGCCACATTTGTGTAACAAAAGGACAAAGGTCAGGTAGTACACAATAACCCCCAGAAAATGGGAGATTACGAGCATGATTTCCAGTATCTTCTGTCCCTCTTTGTATGGGTGAAAAAAAGCATAGGCCAGTAGGTGTATGTACATGCTATACAATGGAATGTCTGGCTGGATATACACATCAGCCATCCGACTGGCTGCACAAATTGAGGGGTGCTCCGAAGTTTTTCTGGTCGACAAAAACTGTCCGCCTTAAGCCAATTTACAAAAAATTGGCGGATATACACATAATCCCACATGACATGATAAAGCCATGAAGAAGTTTGAAATATTTAAGGATATTACAAAAACACAATTTGAGGTGTTGTAGACAGGTTAAAATGAAATGCATTGTATTTGTATGAGATTACCTGAGATCCATCTGCATAGTCTTCAGAAAATTCACTATCATACTCAGTGATTCTTAGCTTCATTGCTCGCTGTTTACTCACCATCAACAATGACCATTCATCCTAAATACAAAATAACACATTTATTATAACATTTCATTAAGTCCTACAATTGAATGACTGGTCAACACTCATTTCAAAACAACGGTCTGTTTAAGTCTGTACAACTTCCCTCAATGACATTATGACCAAAGGGAGCGGTATATGTACATGTACTATCAATACAAGCTTTATAATGGTTAGTAAACCATGGACATGGCTTTAAAATCTAACTTTACTCACAGGTTAGCCAACCAGACAGGGCACAATGGACCAGCTGGACCTCACAGGTTAGCTAACCAGGCAGGGCACAATGGACCAGCTTGACCTCACAGGTTAGCCAACCAGGCAGGGCACAATGGACCAGCTGGACCTCCCAGGTTAGCCAACCAGGCAGGGCACAACAGACCAGCTTGACCTCACAGGTTATCTAACCAGGCAGGGCACAATGGACCAGCTTGACCTCACAGGTTAGCTAACCAGGCAGGGCACAATGGACCAGCTTGACCTCACAGGTTAGCTAACCAGGCAGGGCACAATGGACCAGCTTGACCTCACAGGTTAGCCAACCAGGCAGGGCACAATGGACCAGCTTGACCTCACAGGTTAGCCAACCAGGCAGGGCACAATGGACCAGCTGGACCTCCCAGGTTAGCCAACCAGGCAGGGCACAACAGACCAGCTTGACCTCACAGGTTATCTAACCAGACAGGGCACAATGGACCAGCTGGACCTCACAGGTTAGCCAACCAGACAGGGCACAATGGACCAGCTGGACCTCACAGGTTAGCCAACCAGACAGGGCACAATGGACCAGCTGGACCTCACAGGTTAGCCAACCAGACAGGGCACAATGGACCAGCTGGACCTCACAGGTTAGCCAACCAGACAGGGCACAATGGACCAGCTGTGGTCCAGTCTCACTTCTGCATAAGCAGTCTGTGATGTTGACAATTTGGTCTCATAATATGGTGTATCGTAGGAATGATATTGCTTTCAGTCAATAATTGAATGAGTAAGTGAATAGGAATGAATTTATGTAATGACATTGAGTTTCCATCAGACCTGGAATAACATTACAAAGCCCTTCCAATACTTGCCATTGTATTGTATTCTTAACATTTAGCCATTGTACACTGTGTGTAACCAGCACCCACTTAATTGCCATTCAGAAGATGGAAATCATAAACAATGTGTTTATATCTGCAGGTACGAATGATTATGCAACTAAGCCATGATTAACAGGTTTAGAATTATATTAGTTATCTGAACTAAAATAACAAGCTTTTAAGTCAAGGCAACTTAACCATTAACTTCATTCTTTTTAAAATGGCCTTCAAAAATACATGAAAATTATAAATTTTGTGTGTATAAATATGATTGTGCTTAGGTTTTACTAATGGGGCATTCAGAATATTCAATGTTAAAAAAATGTTGAATTCAATTGCGTTTTTTTTTTAAATAGTGAGTGGGTCAAAAGAAACAGCTAAAAATCAAAAGGTACTTTTCAATTAGAATTGTAATATACACGTATTAATATACATGTATTAAAATTTAATATACACATTTTTGAATAATTTTTTTTGTTTTAATAAGTTGACTATTCTTAATGGCCCTCAAGTAGATATTTACGCTACATGTATGTTCAGTTAGTAGTTAAATTGCTCATACCTTATTCTATTTGTAGATGCAACCATGTAATGCAGCAACAAAAAGGAACAAAGTACTTTTAGCAGATTACATACCCAATCGTATCAAACACAGCAAGCCACATGAACAACGACACTGCAAGTATCCATAGTGTGCATAGTATATACACACTGCAACTTACATCCTTAACAAAGTCAGACATGTTTATCGTCATCGTTTCCAAAAAGAGATTGGCATAACATCAAAAATCAAGTGCTGTTTCCACATGTTAGAGTGTTTTTATTTCATTTGGATTATGTACAGTGAGAGGTCATCTCATTAATTGCATTTTACATTTTCATGAAGAAAGGGACATTCCCAAACAGGTACAAAATACATTGTATCAAAATAGATGAACAAGTGCTTTCCATAAAGAGACAGGCATGTCCCCATGAATGTATTCACATGACATGCTGGCCCTTGATCAAGGAAAACTGTTCACTGTACATGGGCACAAATTACTTGAGTATGGTATGTTTGACTACATTGTTAATTAAACCAACATTTTGGTAGCAATTATCATATCAATGATATGGTTTAATTCTTAATAAAGAATCACATGAGGATGCTAAAGGTTTAATACAGCCCAGTTTTTGATCTCAATTAATGTTCCCTTTCAACAAGAATATCTCCAAACAATGTTTGAACACTTTGACAACCCTGTCTCTTCATAAGAATGGTAATATTATCAACTAAACCACACTGGTAAGGACAGATTTATTAAGACGATTGGAAAAGAAACTACAAATATGCATTGGTGTATGCTTACAAAACCAAAATGAAAGCAATTGTAACCAAAAACAAAAAGAGAGGAGGAAAGTAAGGAAAGACATATCTGGTTTAATATTTTCAGAGATTAAGGCCAGTTGTTTACAAAACCAGTGCAAAAAAAAACCTGACAGGACAACAGAGGTCCTCATACATGTACATGTGGTGATTGCTAACTGTGCGGACATGTGTGGATGTTAGGAAGGAGGTGTCTACCCATTGAAACCAAGGACTGCACTAAAAGGAATTTTAGTGTTTTGACAGGGCAAGGATATCCTCCCTTGTCTCTTCGCATTTGTGTTAACAAACAACAGGAAAACAAAAAGAGTCCTTGATTTGTGGGATGGACACACATGCATGAGTCTTAAGTGTATCACATTGAAATGTGAAATGACAAGATTCTAATCTCACTGTTTTTTTATTTACAAGAGTGTGTGAATTACAATGTAATTGCAATGTGAGACTCCTTGACAGGACGGGTCTTGCACAGGCAGGACAATGTTAAGGACAATGTTCTTAACTCTGTCATTTGAATTGTATTCTTACCTACATGAAAGAAGCTACAAACTTCCCTTCATGACCACTCCACAACTGAGTAAGATTTGGGGCATCAGGGTTTGAATGTCATAGTTTCTTATTTAATCTGTCATTTTTATGAATTTGTGCAATAAGCAATAACCCCTCTTTAAGTCAACAAACTTAACACAACCCCAAAATGTGTGTGTTTGCATCAGTATGCACAATCAACAATGTATTGCCAACTCTGCGCAACCATTGAGCATCTTGATTTGCCACTATGTACTGAGCAGTGGCAAATGAACAGATGAACTCACTTATCTGTTTTTAACGCTGTGCTCAAACCTTTTTTTCAAAAAAATGAGTAAAGTACAAATGACAATTTGTCGTCCAAACCTAGGTGCCTGAAAATGTATTTGATGTGAAATTAACAGCTTTTAACAAATATGATGAGTTAGATGTATAAATGGGTAAACAAAACCCTGGATTAGTGCCCAAATACAGGAATTCACTGTAGAATTTGTAGCAAAGTGCAGTTTTGCAGTCTCCAGGGCTAGGATTTATGTAGTCTGCCCGTACAGTGTTAATTCCTGAAATGAAATTGAACTAATTTCCTCATATCAGGTCCACTTACTTATTTGCACTTTCCCTTGATGTTTTGGGTTGTATAATTGTATAATGACCAAAGTCCTTTTCAATAAAATATAAATTCGGACAATAAACTTGATATGGACTTTTGCCATTTTTCAAGGAGTACAATATTTAGCTTATTTAATTGTTGTTGTTGCTTTGGGTTTTTTCTTCTTTTCTTTTAAGTTGTTTACATTGTAAACATTTTAGTGATAGTGGGAATGTGTGATGTCATTACAATATTTTAAAGAATAGAAATTCCAGTTACTAAAGTTTGGAGCCTGTAGATTGATTTCAGGGCAATGTAAGGTGATGTGTTTGGTGCTAATCATTTGATACAAGTTTAGATATATATATATACCTTCTCACTGTCATCATCAAGTTTCTTGAAAACAACAAAACAACAAAAGACAACATTCAAGCATCTCAACAATGTACTATATCAGCAATCATGCAATTAGCTAAGCTTGAAATCAAGTTAAGAGTATGGACAATTAACAACAAGTACAATTTTGACTACAGCCGCACTTTAGGTTAAAGGGGTTAGTTATGTTATTCACTGATTGCTTTAATCATGTTAATCACTGCTGATTGTTTTAATTCCTAATATTTTGTTATTTGCAATAGTTTTTTGAAGAAGTGGATTATAAATTAGTTTGTTAAATGTTGACACATCCATGACTACCCATTACAACTTGAATTCAAATTGTTTATAATGGCAAAACATGGAAGTCAAGTTTATGTTAATTTGATTAATGCCTTTATATTATTTGGGTTCTGTGCTCAATGTTTCATCTTAAATATGTAAAGTCACTTCTTAAAAACAAGTCAAGAGAACTTGCTTTCTTCAGTTCCCTTGAATGAGAGGACAATTCTAGGATTAATCATGATACACTTACATGTACCTCAGATATCAGAAATCTGGTTTCAATTTATTTTCAATATTTTACAAATTCTCATTTGTTACCGCAAAAAGACATTTCAGCATGTCAAGTCACAAATATAACCCTGTATGCCTAAGTGTAATTTTGTCCAGAAGACATGTAGTACCAAGGAGACACATACTACTGCCCAGAATACCTGTAGTATCAAGGCAGAATACCTGTCCATTGCCTCAATAGCCTGGCATCTTCACAGTGCACACAAATGTGCACATGTGTGCATGGTCCACTGATGGAAAACTCCTCCAACAGGTTATCATAATGGTAATTGAGTTGAAGAATTCCAGTTCACTTAAGACTACGTGTACTTACATCATGAGGAGTCTCATCAATCAGTTTCTCACAGCCTTGAACTATGACCTTGTCTGCTCCACCTTCTGAGTTCCATTTGCTCCATGAGAATGCAAAGTGAGATGCAGACAGAGCCATCTGATGATACATGGAATCTTCAATATTTGTGTTCTGAAACAACAAAGTTATAAAAATTTGATAAATGTAACTTGTAAAAATACTTCTCCTACTTGGGGTTTCACTGAGTAATTGAATGATATTATATGTACTTGCATCTGCATAACAAACTACCCACCTCCAAAGCACAGATTAAACTCTTTTTGAGGGCAGTAAATAGCCACGCCATAAACAAGTCCGTAATAAAATGCTGTTCTTTAAAGACATATGTACAAGGCAGCTGGGGTTTTCCCCAAAAGCCCAAGGTCACATTGATCTTGAGAGATTGGTTACAAAAATAAAGAAACATATTGCACAGCTGTTAACCAATCCAGACCAGCAAATCGTGTTTTATTGAGGATAAAGAAAAAGTATTGTATGTATGGGACTACAGATGCTACATGTGTTAATCTGTGGCTGTAAGGGCTATATGAAGAGCACTGTACCTTCTCAGCAATACTGACATATTTCTTAGAATCCTCTTCAGGGAATAGATTCACTCCAGCCATGTTCATTGCCTGCAAATACAATCACTAGTCACATCAAACCATCTTCCATTCTGTTTACATTCAATCATTTCTATCATTTCTATAAGATAAACTAATCTAATTTATTGTTTTTCTTTCATTTTGTTGCCAAAGAATCTATGGACCTAATTTGCTAGTACCATACTTCTGATTCGTTAAGGCAGATTTTAAAATATAATTAGGACTATTCAATTTATATTAAAACAAACCTTCCCTTACAGATTAAATTGTTTAATACTTTTAGAGGTGTTGAGATCCGGATAAGCTATGCGTTAATAATACTTGAGAAGACACAAAACCATTTTCTGGGACCCAATGTTCATTCAAGTTGACTACATGTAGTTTTCCCAAGAACTTATAAAACAAACTAGTGCTTTGCCTTTAAAGGCAGGGTGTACTTTGGGTAATGACTCTACAGGTTAATGACCTTCAAAACTTACTTGGTAAAGAGCACTGGAGAGCTGTTGACATTATCAAACAGTTAGAATCAACACCCCTTGAAGTAATATAGTTTTAGAGAAAGAGGTAACTTTTCATCCCAAATTTGAATCTGAGACTCAGGCATCTGAAAGCACACAACTCAACACAACAAGGTTTTTTTATTTCTTTCATTATTTTCTTGCAACTTCAATAACCAATTGAGCCCAAGTTTTCACAGGTCTGTTTTGGTTTTTTTTACATTTTATGTTGGGATACACTAAGTGAGAAAACTGGTCTTTAACAATTAACAAAAGCATACCCTGCCTTTAAATGCACCAATGTTTAATTGCAGTTTTTAGAACAAAGCATAATTGCAGTCAAATAATGACATTCAACAATAATTATTTCTGTTGATACCCTAGAAATAGAATCCAGAACAGTGAACTGATTTGAGTAGTGTAACTCACTTTGTTGTGTCAATCATACCTTGATTAGTTGTTTTGGTGTCATCCATTTTTCCTTCAAGTTATTCAATTCGGGCTTCACATCGCTGTCTGGCGTCTGCCTAAAACAACACAATGAACCCTGAAATAACAAAGATAGTCACTCAGTTACTAGTCAGCATGAATGCATGAAGATGATAAGATGCAGCAGTCCTAATGGTGTGTTGTTAAATGGTTTATTCCAAGAAATACCAGAAACCCTGTCATTTTGAACAAGTTAAGGGTGTTGTTTCAGTTGTGCCTTTTTAATGTGATGTACAAACCCACACTATACACAGCCATGTGTGTTTTCCACACTGCTAGGCTGGTATCTCTGGGTCTTCTCAGGGCCTTGGTGTGTACTAATGATAACTCCAACCTCAGTCAGATTGTCCATTGTGTATTTCAGTGGCATAAACACATAGTGGTTTATACCTAACTATCGATGCCAATATCAATGTGTGTAAAGCACTGTATACTCAGTACTTTCCAGAGTCCTGTGAACAAATCCACAGGCATATTACTTGGGTTGGATTCAAACCCATGACCTTTGCCATTTTAGAGCAGAATCGCGAAAGGGCCGGCCTGGGCGGCCTTTCGCGAGGCTGTTAGTTTCCTGTGGTGATTGGTCGAGGTAATTGTTTGATCGATTCAGAAAATAACAAGAAAAGTCGTGTTTGTTAAACACAAATGCCCCGCAAGCCAGTTCGTTTCACAACATTTGACCTATGTGGTCTAAAAATAGGAGGTGTCTGTATCTCGAGACCAAGCCACACACCAGTTCATATGCCAAGTCCTTTTAAAATTATCACTGGACCACATTTTTTTTGTAGGCATAAAATAATTTAATTTTTGCCATAATACATTGAACATACAATTGACCTTGGGAGGCGGAGGCGGAGGCAGGGGGGGGGGAACAATATACTTCTAAGGGATTTGAAACAATTTACATGTGAAATGAAACATAGAAAAGAATGCAATGCTGTAGTAAGTTGCACAAGAATAGTTGCATGTTAGATTGTTACTGGTTTGGATGAACTAGTGGTGCAGATGGAACATTTAAATTTAAACCTGCCAGAAAAGAAAACCATGAAAGAAAGTTGCAATTAGGGGAAGGGGTGGGGAGGGTTGGGTTGGGTTGGAACAGGAGGAGAAGATGCTGGGTGGGGAGGAGGGGTGGGGACGGCAGGGGTCCCCATACATGAAAGTGGCAACACACTAAGTTTGGAGATAATATGCCACGTCCTTCAAACAAAGTTTGGAGTTGATATGACAAGTCCTAGTCGAGGTATTGCTCAGACAGCATTTCTTTTGTTTTAGCCATAATGACCTTGACATTTGACTGGGGGGGGGGTCCACAAACAATAGACTTTTGAGGGACCCAAAGACCAATCCACAAACCAAGTTTGCAGTTAATATGCAAAGTTCATCTCAAGTTATCAAGTGTTTTAGCCATAATGACCCCGACATTTGACCTAAGGGGTATCAATAACAACAGGCTTCTGGGGGGAATCCCATGACCAATCCAAACACCAAGTTTTGAGTTGACATTTGAGTCCTCCTTGAGTTACAATTTGCATGCAAGCACACACACACACACACACACACGCAAACACACACACACAGCCATACAACACCATAACACATATTCACGCATACACGAACACGCACACACGCACACAAACACCCACCCACACACGCACACAAACACACACCCACACACACACACACACTCGGAAGGACATGTCGGAAACAGTATGCCCCTTCGGTGGCTTCGCCAACCGCGGGGCATAAAAATAATAGTTTCTATAGTATACAGAGAGATACACACACACACACATGTTGGCAGGAAATAATGAAATTGGGCCCAGATGTTGTACTATATTAATATCGGCGTAATAATTTATGCATAATGAATGGTCCGTGTACGAACTTGACCCAAATGGGAGAGCGGCCAGGTTTGCGGGTGGGTTGTGGGCCAAGTTTTGGTGCTGCACGTGATTCGTGACGCACGTCAACGTTGTTTTCGTTGCGCATGTTTTCATAAATCATCAGCCGCGCTTTCATACCTTGCGTTCGTTCATCCTCTTACAAAAAAATATGTGAAATAAATCAAATTTTGAAATATGAAGACAAGAAAAAAATCGTACCCCCTTAGTATGATCACCGGACCAAAAAAAGGCCGTACACAAATTTGCAGCCGATCTTTACAGGCACCTGGGAGTTTTTCTTACACAAACAGACACGTTACTTGCATAAGTATATGGATGTCTTACCACTCGACCAACGAGAGTACCCGGTAGCTCGAGGCAGTTTGAATGCTATATTTGTTAGCACCAGGTACCGCAACAATGTAATATATGTTAAAATTGGCATCAGGGATAAAGACATCAATGCAATGCTGTGTTACTTTTCTGTCCCACCCAAATTGATCAAATGTATCTTTCAAGACAGGTTTTCCGAGACCAACATCAAATGTTTGGTGATAAAACAAATACTCTTTTTAATCACAATTTTGGGTAAACAAAGAACAAATCACTAGAACAGGATTTGAACCTGCGACCATGATTTCTTTCTACCACCTTAAAATAATCAGTCAATCAGCCATGAGAAGTACTGGTTGGGATTACAGCTCTAAATGATAATACTTTTTACTACGAATTGACCCAGGTCATCAATTAAATACAACAGCAACTAATGTTGATCACATGCCAAGCATTTCAAACTTTGGTAGTTTGGAATACTGGAATAAACAGAGAGAAGAAGCTGTTTGTCATGACTTACTTTGATTTCAATCTCTGCTTCAATTATTGCTGCCATAACAGTAAACCTAACATGATTCAAAGCCAGGGGGCGTAATTCCCATGATTGGAATGGCATATTGATGTGCTTATCTTGAAGACATGCCAGTGGTCCAAAGTTGATAGTCTTGAAGGATAACGTTCGTGTTTCTAGAAAAGGCAACAGACAAAAGTATATGAAAGCAAGAAATGCTGAATTGAACACGGTATGTAACAAAATGATGTGTAAGTGTGATGATGAAGCATTCTCAATCAGGGGATCTTGCTGTCAATGCTTCTTAGCACTGCCCTCAGTCTACTTCATGCAGTGTGCCAATGCAAATGCAAATGGGAACATAAATGTTGATTTGGACTTTCAACATCTTATGGATTTTACTAGTTCTAGAAAACACTACTTGTTAAACAATACTAGTTCTTGACAATGATATGTTGTGACATCTAGCAGCTGAACATTGGACAGTACAAGTGCATGAGTTGTTTCTTTCTAAAAAAACTTATTGAGTGTATTGTTGGGTCTTTCTGAGTTTAATGTGTTAACTCACCATCATTGTACTTGATATCAATAAAGCCATCCAGTCTCCATTGTTTCCTATCTGAACACCAGTAAGCCATCTGTGGTTCTTCACTGTACAGAACATCATCGCGTAACCTGTCCACCATACATAAATACATGAAGGTATTGTTAGCGCCATCAGAAAACTGCCCAATTGGTCAGCTGTTGCATGATGCATATTGAATGCTAGAGGAAGTTGGTGTTCAAATAGCTCTAGTAGGGGCTCTCCAGGATGAGCCCAAACCAGGTCGACCAAAGCAACAAGCTAATCAATGTATACTTTGCACACAAAATTGTTCCCAGTTTTATAAAAAGGATATATTCTGGATCAAGCAAAAAACATTTGAGCTTCATGCCATGTTACCTAATGAATAATATTTCGTACTTATAAATTCAATGATACAGAAGTTCCCCAGGTCTTCCCATCGTCTGACCTAAGTCTGACCCCAGAGCATTTGAGTAGCTTCCCCGGGTCAAAAACTTCCTCCTCAATGTCCGCCATTTTTAAAGTTATTCAGCAACACACTTTCAGGAAGTTTGACACAAATTTCTACCCTTAAAAAAGTGACCTTGTGAGTATTAACTATTTTTCTTATCAGAAAACAAGTTTTTTCTTTTTTAACTTGAGCTTGTAAAATAATACAATGTTGCAGTTTTACCATGAGAATAATTAGTTTACGGTATTAAGTGTAATGCACACAATTAAAGTAATTCTGGTTGGCTGTCGCATGATGTATAATGAATGCTAGAGGAAGTTTGTGTTCAAATAGCTCTAGTAGGGGCTCTCCAGGATGAACCCAACCAGGTAACAAGCTAATCAACGTATACTTTGCATGCAATTGAACTAACCTGAGGCTGATACCAACAGGTGGTGCTCCCAATGCTTCAGTAGCTGCTGCAGCATTAGCTAAAGCTTTAGGGTCTAATGTCTGACCCATAGTCATTGTACCGGAGAGAGTCTGACCTAGTCGATTATCAGTCGCAGGATAAGCAACCTTCTTCAACTCATCATCAGATACTGCACACAAAACAAATCAAAATGACTTTATGTTAGCCTCATGTAAAGAATACAATCTATGAGTAATAGGTCCATAATTGCAGTTTCCTGGTTCTAATGTACAATGTACATCTTATACCACAATGTCTGAATCTACATTCACTTACCACACAATCAAAGAAAATACCAAAATGATCAACTTGTCCATTCTAGCAACAACTAAGGTTTCAAGTTTCATTGAATTGATCTTTAAGGAAAGTGTTTCCATTCCATGTGTGTTGTCCTTTAATGCTAATGATATTTTAAAGTTAACATCAATTGATTGTGGCATGAAATACCATCACATCAGTGCAACAACAAGGCCGTATCCTGCACACAAAAATAATGTACCTCGTTGCCTATTGGTTTTGTGTGTACATTCAGGTTATTTTAAGTGAGATACGGCAGTTTGATGCTTTCAAACTCGTGTGTAACGTACATGTTATTTTAGGAGATGACATAACATCCAGTAAACTGATACAACCGTATAAGAGACAGTACTCTCACACATTGCACATGTAGTAGTTACAACAATGGTATTAAGTCTGCTATACACTGTAGCACTGGTGATCACCAACTGAATTTTTTAAAGTCAAACTGGCACATCTCATAAAAAAAGTCATCCAGGATTCTGCTGTTGAATGTCTGTCTGTATGAATGTAGTCAAAGAAATTTTGGTATGTGTTGGGTTCTAATAATGCTAAGCTTCAATCGATAGTGAGTTACAGAAGTTCAGGAACATAATTCAGTATTAATGATCAGTCTTACTATCTGTGCAACACTAAACAACTAGCTAAAAGATTCAATAACTTAATAGTATAATTGGTTTAAAGTCAGTACTTCAACCAATTAAACAAGAGTAATTTTTCAAGGTTAGGGTGGGGCAGTCAGTTGATGTTACATGTGGTTTGTTGAGATGACATTTGCCAAGGAGTTTACAGAGAGTAAGTTGTGTATGAGTCAAGCACAGAGGAAGTAGCTAAGTAGTATGCTAATTGAAGAGCTATTGGCAAGGACAGCTGCAACAATGACTCCACATTACTACCATGACTATGTCATACAGCAAGGAGGATTTGTCACAATGCCATATCACGCAATAACTACCCATGGGACTGTAAGCACTATCTACATCCAAGTCACTACAGTCAACACCAAGGCAATATCATATAGTAATTGAATCCATCAAGTAGGATGATGTCAAGTCATGGTAAGGCCACAAGAGAGGGACTTCATTCAGGAACACAGGAACTTGTCTATTTGCAATTAACACTATCCTATCTCAACCAGGGTGAAATTGACTGCAGTTACATTACAAACCACAAGCAATTACCTTCATTTCCACCAGATAGGCAAGCACAATTAAGGATGGCTTTGCTACATTGGAAATTTCCTCCTTTAACACATCTGTATAAGCTCAATCAATCACTATCACATCATTTCTTTGTTAACAACAAAGAAGTGAGTTCAATGGAATGGAATGCAACCACGTTACCTTAACCCAAATAAAGAGTTGGGAGTTTGATTGTGGGTGGATCAACATATTATCAGTCATATGCGTTCTTTTTTTTTACAGATGAAATGAAGTTTAGTTTAAATTCAAGTTTGTACTTCCACCCCAAAAGCATACTTTCTATAGTATACATTGTGTGTAAGAAATACATTTACTTGATCTGTTATTGTAAAATCAAGACAGGGTCAGAGTTATTGGTACATGTAGATTCTAAAACAGCTGTAAACAATAACAATAGTATCTCTTGTTATTCAACATGATTTGAATATCAAATATTTCTTAATTATAATAACCTATGTGCAACTTCATCTGATTTTGTAAGAAATGTCACATAAAAGATATCAAATATGCACCGTCATAGCTGCAATTGTACTGCATAATATAAAGTTCAATCTACCCATGCATAAACCAGATTTAGGCTCACTCAGTCTAGTTCAAGCCAATTCATTCAGACAAAATTTATCTTAGCTTTAAATCACAGCGCTTGACTATAACAAAAAGCCATGAACACACTACGTGTAGCTTTGAGTATCAGCTGTCTTTGTTCAATGTCATTTCCATCCCATCTGTTTACTATAACCAAATCTTCACTTCCTGTCCGTGTCATATTATCCACTCCTATTCATCACCATATACATGTACATCATACATGTATGTAACAATTTGACAGTAACAACATAGTAATTCAACATTTTCTAGACTATTACTTTTTACAAGTCACGTTATTGCCTTATATGAAAAATGAAGCAGTCCGAACTGGGAGCAGTTTGAAAATGAAGATAGCTACTTACCTTGTGTCATAATCCATGACTTCACTTGTTTAGGTTGTGGTGGTAAAGACAATAGATCAAGATGAACGACTCCTCCTAGGACTTGATATGCTCTAAGATCTACGGTATCTTCATCTTCTTGATCATACTCCTCTTCTGGCTCCTCTTCCTGTTCTTCTTCCAACTCTGTCAACAAAAGCACAAGATGCAAGAATATGCACACACCAAAACAGCAATCTGTGACACAGTTATTTCTTTACAGTATAATTTTGGGTTGAACAAAGAAAAATTGAGAGGGACTTGATCCTGTGGTGGTGATTAACATGCCAGTGCTCCACTAACTGAGCTATCTATCCCTAATGTTGGTGGTCTCCTTATTTTGTTAATATCTTTGTTCGGTTGTGCTAGTCAGAAGCCATTTAACCTGTAACTGCCGTAAAGCCAGGGATCACACCCAAGTTTACAATACAACCTGGGAATTGACAGCAGAGGGATCACCTAAAGGGAATGCGACTATTTATTTAAAATATCAAGTAATAAGCCACAAGGGAAACTGACTGGGTAAATTTTAACCAATATAGGGTTGAACCTGCGTGCCTGTGCTTTACCAACAGAGCTATCTAGCCCTAATGTTGAAGGTCTCCTTATTTTTTCAATACCTTTATAGTCTCACAGACAACTATTGTAGACAGTCAAAGGTACTAAATCACAGCACAATACAATATCAAGTGAAAGGTTCTCCACTAAATCTCGCCAGATCTTCCCCAATTCATGAAATACCTGATGGGGAAACCCAACTTCATTGAAACTGATAACTTTTGCCAATAACAGTAATACCATAACATAATGAACACTTGGTTTTGTTTAATCTACAAGTGTCAACAATGATGAATGTACCTGTTTGTGCAGGTTGTTCAGGTTGGGGAGTCTTAGAGGGTGTTGTTGTGGGTTTCTCTTCATCATTTTCATCTTTAGTTTCCTCCTGTATCACCAACTCCTCATTTTCCTTCTGTCATTAAATAACAATATACACACTTAGAGGTCAGTTAGGTTGAGATTATGTTTTTTATTGTAATTCTCAATTGACCAAGTGATATCCCCAATCAGAGGAGGTAGAAAACACTTTTATTATCTACTAATTTGTGCTAACAGTTTTGACCAGTGTTAGTATGCATTTTACACAGGGTCTTTACGCTGTTCCTAGCAGGCGTTCAGGTTGATTATGATGTGAATGGAAACAGGAGAGGGCCTCACGAACATTGTACTAAAGCGCATCAATACCGACACACATACAATTCTTTGATAAGAACTAATTTGGAAGAAAGGGGTCTTCCCAAATGGTACTCTCTGTACGCTAACAATGTTCAAAACCTTGGGGGATATTAGAACCTTTTTCTGTCTCTCATTTTTACTTCTACAGTACGTGTGTAGGAAGAGATGGTTACATGTACTAACCTGTTTGTCATCAGTGTCTTGCTCTTCGTCTTCATCTCCAGTCTTAGTTGCATCTCCTTTTTCTTCCTTTATCTCTTCCTCCTGGGGAGGATGACCCTCTACCACTGTCAATTGTTTCTTCTTCTTCTTGGGTAGGAAGGTTCTACATTGTTGTGAGAAGTGATCATACTGTGTGCGGATCACACGGACAGCTATATCCGACAGGGCTAGCTGTTTGGGCAATTCAAATATGAACTTCTCTCCCTCAAATTCAAATGACTTGAAGCTAAAAAATAAATAAAAAGAGACTGGGTCAACATAATAATCAATCCTGGATTGGTATAATGCAACCATTATTTTGTTTACAAAGAAACATACATGTAAAGCTAAATACACTCACTAAATCTCTAACTTGTCATTCTAAACCCATAGATGTTTTCAAGCATTCTGATTGTTGACAATTTGGGAGTTGTTGGGCATTCTTGATGTTTTCAAGCATTCTGATTGTTGACATATTGGGAGTTGTTGGGCATTCTTGATGTTTTCAAGCATTCTGATTGTTGACATACATGTATTGGGAGTTGTGCATTCTTGATGTTTTCAAGCATTCTGATTGTTGACATATTGGGAGTTGTGCATTCTTGATGTTTTCAAGCATTCTGATTGTTGACATATTGGGAGTTGTGCATTCTTGATGTTTTCAAGCATTCTGATTGTTGACATATTGGGAGTTGTGCATTCTTGATGTTTTCAAGCATTCTGATTGTTGACATATTGGGAGTTGTGCATTCTTGATGTTTTCAAGCATTCTGATTGTTGACATATTGGGAGTTGTGCATTCTTGATGTTTTCAAGCATTCTGATTGTTGACATATTGGGAGTTGTGCATTCTTGATGTTTTCAAGCATTCTGATTGTTGACATACATGTATTGGGAGTTGTGCATTCTTGATGTTTTCAAGCATTCTGATTGTTGACATATTGGGAGTTGTGCATTCTTGATGTTTTCAAGCATTCTGATTGTTGACATATTGGGAGTTGTGCATTCTTGATGTTTTCAAGCATTCTGATTTTCAAGCATTCTTTCAAGCTTTTTCATAGATTTGTACACAAACGTAGAAACACCTAATACTACAACCATCCATATAATAAGTGAATGTATCATCACTTTCTAAAAAATCAAAAACTAAACCAAAATGCTTGTTGGATGTCTCTGTCTTACAGATTTGATGATGTGTAGTTTACCATGTACAGTAAATGGTTTGAATAAACTCAAATTAGGTTGGAGGCCTGAATTTCATTAAGTAGAATTGGGTCCTTTGTGCAACTCTAACATTCTATAAAAATGACAAAGTAATTGTACCGTGGGTTCTTGGTAAGATTTCCCCATAACATGAGAGTGAAATCTCCACTGCTTTTCACCAATTGTAAGTTTCCTGTCTCTGTATCTGCCATACTAGATGCTGCCTGCAATACATAATCAGTCAAGATCAACATTAACTCTACTTGTCACATCTAATATCTCTGCCTGTACATGTCAAATTTGCAATCATTTAGAATCAAGTCAAGACAATAAAGACAGTAACTTTCCATTCTGTTATACAATGATAAAACATTACTGGAATCATTTGTACTCATTATTACATGAAACCACTTACAATTTATTTACTTACATTACTTTAACTATTAAAATCAAACAAGTACAATTTCTTAAACATGTCAAGAATGAAACAAATCTTGAGACCCATAATGGTTACACCAGGAGATGTTCTAAAATTCCATGCTTTCCTCTCTTTCTCATAACTGAACAAAGGTAAATTAAATACTTTTTATGTTTATACATGTGTACACTGTCAACATAAATCTAACATAATTGGACCACAGTTTAAATTTTAGTTAAAAATCACTGACTTGCATGCACATACAGTGCACATTTTTAAAATAACAATATTCTGGATATTGATAAAACATATTTTGCCTTTCAGTCACTATGAATTATATTGTACAGTATTGTAATGTGCATCCATGAGACAGTGAAGGAGGGAATTGCACAATACCGAGCTTGGTAATGAAATCTCTTCAGGTTCAGTTATAATCTTTATAATCTCCTACCCTTTATTTACTTCTTCTTTTTGTCACAAGGCTGCATTGACATGATTGATGGTAATTGTCTTTGCATTTGTAAGATAAAGTTGGGTATATACCTGGGTTTGTAACAGTCACTAGGAAGTTAAATGGTACATTAGGGTGCAACACTTATCTCCAAGTTATGTACATGAACATGTGCATTGGTAGAAGACTTCCCCTCATAGAGAGCTACATTAAGCTCTACTCCATGGGCTTCTTTGCTACAATGTGTCTCCACTCAAACTAACTTGGACACTTGATGGTCAATCAACACCTAATATTATTCAACTCATATTATGGTATGCATTGCTTCAGTTTATCAGGTCAGTAAGCAGTCCACAGAAACCAACACATGATGGGTCTGAGTGATTAGGGCATATGATGCTGAAAGTGTGAAACATTGGATTTCAAGCTTTGTATGAGAATTATATCTGATTCAGTTAATGGCATAATTTTACTATCACTGAGTAGCATTTTAGTTGTAGTGCCCAACATTTCTGTCCATTGTTAACTTGTTTCATACTGGATTTTGATGGTACCATGTGCCACTAGTCTGGTTTTCAGGTTACGTGGTACTGTTTTACATTAAATAATATTGCTTGCCTAGATTTGATGAGCCTTCTTGTTTGTTTGCAGCTACTTGTATGCAAGACGCTGTGAGTAACCAGTGTAGAGAGCATTCACTTGCTTAGAATAGTATTATTGTTCAAATCTGTATTGGTATTTGCTATTGATCTACAAGTTGGCTCTAGTCTGACAGCGACTGCAGTAAATTATCTGAAGAATTGAGAAGACAATTGAATGATTGAGAAGCAAAACTAAAAACTACAATAGTGAGATTAACAACATCAAATACCTCACACTGATTATATTCAGGGAATGTACAATACAAAGTTTGCCCCACAGAGGTCATTCATCATGCTGTATTCAAAATACAAGTGGAATTACAAGTTTTGTGCCGGGAAAAAAACCTTTTGATGCCTTTACCAACATGGTCACAGAAAAAACATTGGCCACAGAAAAAACATGGAACATTTTTATGCAAATTTACCGACATGACGTGTTCAACTTTGCACACTGCAAAAGATTTCAATGTTTCCACTGTGAAGCAACTGCCTCTCCAGGGCAAAACTGTATGGTAAATTGCCTTTATTACAGAAACCTGAAATATTAAAACACACTGCACAATACAGTTCACATTGTAAAATTAACCGCAACACTTCCGATAATAGGATGATACCTCCTATTACTAACTAGCAATAATGCAATAAAAATGAACCCAACACCAAAGAAGAAGTGTGTAGACAAGAGCTATCCCAAGCAGCAGCAACAGAGGGCAGTACAAGGGAACCAGTAGTTGAGTAGCACATACATGTACTACAAGGTGATGAAGAGCTTTATCAGTGCTGCATAAAGAAGCAATGTCTTGGTGCGATGGCTGATAGATGAGCAAACCCTACACCAGACAGTACGGGCATACCAACATTGGTTTGTCACCACACAAATGTCCATATGCCAGTACTACCCAGTGAAGGGAGGAAAGAAGAAAAAAGCAAAAAAAGGGCTGCCTGGCCTGAAAGAGGTTGACTTTTGAAACAAGTTTTGTGATGAAGCTGAATGAGACAGATGCATTATAAAGTTACATTGTACAATGACACAGACCTATACTCATCCAAAGTTAAGGTCTTACTCACCAACTACTCCACTTTATGATACGACTTATAGAAATGACAATATACAAACCTGCATGAACACGCCAATTGCAGTTATGTAAACTAACACTACATGTACATTGAAGGATTGATTAGTAATAATGCCATTTTAATCTTTGATGAATGTCCATCTCTTACAACACCCTTCCCTTAAAACCCACAGGGACGCGCTTCTCTTAAGGAAGAGGGTGTGTTCATTTCAACACAACTTTCTCATTTCCTATCAAATGTCCAGAGAAATTTGCCGGCAAGATAGCAATTACAGAAAGTGCTTTGACTTGCATATCTAACAACATGTGACATGTAAATGTCCAAATAGTTAAATCACTCGCATCCGGTCTATAAAAAATGAAATGTTAGCACGGATATTGGACGGTTCCGGGTTAGAAAAGACTTGTCAGTATTGCATGAATTCATATCACAGTAACTTATGCCATCCGTACAGACCAATCCAACTAAATGTTATGAGCTACTATTACTGGTCCATGAGCCTAGACTTTGTACAAATCATTAGTGTGATGTGAGTGAAGTCTGTAAACGACGCAAATGGTACAGACAATATGTTTATGCAATTGATCTCATACATATTAACACTATCATTTATTACACATTCAGTGTTTCCACTGCCCACTTGAACATGAGCCAACCTGGCTGCTTTCAGTGACTACAATGTCCATGTATCTCAAGTTTGACCAATATCACTACCTCATTGCAATTGACATGGATACAAAGCAACCAAAAAATAAAAAGTAAAGAGGTTTTTACATGTCCTCTACATACATAAACCAATTTCCATTTAGAATCAATGCACATTTATTTGAATGCTTTGTGAAATTTGTTTAAATCACCCAGTTTGCTCCTAGTCCTACATGTACTAAAAACCTCAGTGCATCAACCAAGGGAAATATTGCCTGCACTGCATGATGTGTAACACATACACCACCAATGTCCTTATTCAGTAAATACTTAATCACAACTAGCATGCACAGGAATAAATGTTCTAAAACTTTACCCCAGTTTTCAAAACTGAAAAAGTTGCCATGTATCCATCTCTAATGAAGTTCCTGTATTAGGGTTTATTTAAAATTTGAGTTTTTTGTGTGATATGAGCCACCTACTTTAGACACAGGTGTCTGGGTGTAAAAGCTTGATCCATGGTGGTAGCCACACAGGTGTCTGAATGTCTTTTGGATATTGAAACTCTTGTTAAACTAATGGCAAGAACAACTCCCTAGATGGTAACAAGTGGTATGATAATGTCAGATGCATCAGGTCTATAATGAGATACATGCACAGCAATTTGAAGGCATAGTGCAGCATTGGTTGTTGCTTTTGCAAGAGCACAGCTTCTCATGTTCATTACTCCTTACAATAAGCTGTGATTGATAGCAATGATTTATTCAACATTATAATAAACTAATGAAAACCCTGTCTTTACTTGACACATTTTGTGGATTTCACTGATTTCTAACAGGAAAATAACTCATAGTTGTTTGCTTCACAAAAATTGTATGTGTTAAGTATGAACCAGGCTTTATAGTTACAATATTAGGATAATGCAAAAATAATGATGAAAACTTGATTGTTTCAATATGTACATTAACATAACAGTTCAGCAAACTCTTTCAAATAAAATAAATTTATCATAAGATATTACAGAAGTTCCAAATTAATAAGTTTGAAACTTAATTGCTAGTTACTAAGAGCAAATGATTGTGTAAATACATGTCATGCATATTAATACTAGCACTGGAGGAAAAATGAAAAAGACCTGAAGTAAATATGCAAAACAGTGTCTATTTGTGAGTAACAACTATTTCCTTAATAATATTCATTGAGATCTGGTACATTTGCAGACTGTTTTTTCTGAGAATAATGTTATGTCAAAAACACAATACAAGAGAAAAAAGCAGAGACCATACTTCACAATACCTTATTTATGTTGAGGGTCTGTTTCAAATGATAACAGAAGGAAAAGGCACAAAAATATATAAAGGATCCTAATGTTATGGTCAAATCAATATAATAAACTTTTGTTGGTCTTTAAAAAATAGTCTATGTTATGTACTTGTGAAAACAATCCTTTTGATAATGGTCAGTTAGAGAGGCAATGTAGTAAGTGTAATTAATGCAACACTACATAGCTGCAGCTACTATGTACTGTCTCAATCTGCTTATTAAGCTTCCGCCGTGGCTGTATGTTACAGCAAACAGTTATAAAGAATCAAACAAATGAGGAATAAGCTTACTTTAACCTAAAGCAATGTTGCCAGCCGACAATGGTTCACACAGTTTAGCTACCTGGACCAGGTCCCTTTATGCCTTTGATGGTTAATGTTAGTTTCTGATCATACTGTACCTTGAGCAGCAGCACAGTAGCTGCATCTAGCTTACTACTGAGAAGATGTTGTAACTCTGCCATAGTCTCTCTATAGCGCTCCACTTCTGTCTCACTAAGATCCTTCTCAGGCGTATCCTCAAGCAAGTAGTCCAGTTCAGACAACAACTATGGAAGACAACAATGAACCCTTATGTAACTCAAAATGTACAAGTTGGATAATGCTGATTAGAAACAATAAACTGTGCAAGTCTCGCGCATATCACAATGAGAAAACATGAGAAGAACATTTTGTTTCTGAAATAAAATCTTTGTTATAAATTATATCTTAAAAAATCTGGAACAAAAAATATTTACAACTTTCATAAAATGGGTTTCAGCTTTTATAATAAATACACAATAATTTGTTTATTTCTATTGAAACAAAATTCAAACTCTGGGACAAAGATGCTTATTTGATCTTAACCTTACAGAAAACCCCTTTTCAAATCCACACATGAATAATGTGCAATCACTAAAAAATAAACACAAGATGCAGTTTATAGAGAACGCTGAAGCCTCAGTGACCAAGGACTGCAATGAAAAGGCTTAGCATGGTAGTTACAGCGTCCAAAACAAGCGTTTACGTCAGTTTGGTGATCAGAGGTGGGCCCAAATTCTTCAATTTTTGCACACACAAAAACGGAAGCTGGGGTCAGGTTTAATTCCCAGGTTTTCTTCTTTATATTGTTGAATTGGTTTTACTTTCATATTTTTTATCACATTCCCAACAACATATATATTTTTCATGCTCATAAACTACGTTAAACTAAAATGATTGATGGAACAAAATGTAGCCCCTGTAAAACTCCATATGGTTGGAACAACAATGGTCCTGGAAGTTCGAATACGAGCGAGACTTGCACAGTCTATAGCAGGAAATCTGGGCTCCTTAATAGTGTTTGTAGTATGCTTTAAACAAGTAGTATCACAGTGTGTGTAGCCATCAACTATGATCGACTATGGTTGCTTTGGACAACAAGAAACAGATGGCTATGCAGCCTCACTATCACAAATACCAGTCAGTTTTGCTTTAAATTCCAAAGGTTATAAATTCATTCTTTTAATACATTAAACTTAAACAAACCTTCGCACTACAGAACACCACCACACTATTGTTGCAGTATTACAGGAATCACATACTGTATGCAAACAAGCAACCTTTCCATCTTGCTAACATAATCCTATTTACAACTACATGTACAACTAACCATCCAATCAGCATCAACTGTGGCATGGGTTTTTTTGGCCCACTGTAGTTGCTCAATTTGAGAAGTACCCTGTCGTCAAACTGTGACTTCCATCATGTATCACTTTCTCACTTTTAGCTGTTTAACAAAGTTTGCATAAATTCTAAACCTCAATCTGATCATGTGACAAACCCCTTTCTTTTTTTTCAATGGTAACTTTCTCTCTTAAGTTATTCAGAAATTGCACAAAAGTGAGCAGGAAGGACAAAACAATTAAAATGTACTTACAGCCAAGGTCTGCTTACTCTCTTTAATAACTGCATCAATATTGTTGCTGTTAGTGTCTTCATGCCATAGATTAATATAGGTATTAACCTCAGCAGCAATAGTAGGGTCTGGAGTTCCATCACATCGCATGTAACGCTCCCACTGTAACAAAAACAACAACCACACCATTCTCACATTAAGGCTTAGAGCAGGGAACAACATCAAGCTTAGTCTAGTATTAAACAGGGTGTTACATTGTAGAGGTTTACAGACTCTCTACTAATAACAACAAAAAGGGCCTTGTTACTTGTGTGTCATCAACTTCACTTCTTTCTAGTAAATGTGAAAATGAAAAATGAAAATTCCTCAAATTAGAAAAAAGCCTAACAAACCACAGACCTGATTAGCACAGCTCCTGAGAATTGTCTCAGAAGCCACTAAAACTAAACAAAAACTTAATTGTTCTCGTCTTAGATGAGTAACTCATGATTAACACATTTACAAATGTAAAAGGGTTGTTTTGGTACAGGAAGCCTGATAAACCGGTTTTAAAAATGTCCATGGGGTGCTGTCAGCAAACGTGTAAATTTGGCCGGAAATATCTTGGGGGTACAAAGTCAACAGCTAGTAATGTGTTAACATGCCCGAACATTTTATTGTGTAGCATGCATTCACAGCGTTACGCTTTAGTTGCCCAGAACAAAGAGGAAGAAAAGGTACTGGAATTTATGCTCAATATCTCCTTAAATGAGGATTACCAATTCCAGGAAGTGGTTTCTCCAAGAAGAAAAGGCATTCACATTTCTATTTTCACATACATGTAATTTTTTAGCCTTTGAGAAAGACTCTGCCAGGGTCAAAACCTCAAGCCATTAACTATTTTTGCACATGTTATTTTTATCGGGATAATAAAACATAATTAGAAAAAGTACTCCTGATTTACGAAAGTCTTCTTTTGCATACCTCCAAGTTGCCTGTATAAAAGTTACCTCCTGTGTCAAGGCTTTAGATTTTACAATCCTGAAAACTGCAAGTGTTTTGGGTGGGGTTTTTTTTAAACTATGGAAAGGTTCATTTTGGGTGAGTTGGTGACATTACAGGTAGGGATGCATGCAATCATAGTGGGATTACCTTGGCTTTAGCTCGTATCTCATCATCAATGTTTACAAGAGCAATATCATTACCCTCCAAGATAGATATCAACTCACTCACTTCAGTTGCATGGCGCTGACTCTCCTGCAAAATAAACAAAATATACATTTATACCACATACAAAGTTAAAATACAAATAACTGACTTATAAAATATCAACCGAGAGCTTTCAGGGATTCATTCATCGAAAAACTAAGTTAATTGTAAAGAAGAGCTGAACTTTCTTAGCCACATTGATTTCTTCAGACAAGAAAGTTGCTTCATATGATTTGGTGTATATTTGACTTACCCATACAAGTGTGATCCTGACTGCTGCACACCTAGTGACTGAATGGACCAGTAAGTCAGTACTCAGGGTGCTATATACACAATGTCATCACTACATAACCAACCCAGATAACTTCCTTCCTCTAGAAATTAACTTCAATGTCACATGGGATACACTCGCTCAGACTTTAAATGCTGCCTTCCTGTCCCACCAGTTTACTCAGCAAATCAGAGTTTCTTTGTCTTATGGGAATTAACAGGCAATTTTACCGTGTAGGAAGGAAGAAATTTATTGCACCTTAATGTCCATCCACTGGGTTCCTCTGTGCAGCAGGTCTACATGTTTTCTCTTTATACAAAGTTATTAACAGGAAATTGCAAAATTACCTTGCCATTCTGATAACACAAACTGCTATTTTATCAAACTGACCACAGGTCCAGAATATTTCACTTTTTGCATTAACTAAAATTAAAACAAATTCACCTTGCATGTAAGTTTATTCAAAAGTGTGACAAAGTGAAAGTAAGTTTGCAATTTCATTTAAATGTTTTTAATTTTAAGATAGATAAGTGAAATTTGTAAAAGTTTGTTAGTACATGTATCTCTAAAGCTTCATATAATACAATAATGCTGAATTTTGTTGTCAATTCCAACTATTGAGTAACCATGTTACATTTATTAGCATCATTTCAAACCAATGCATTTCCCAAAAGTCAACTTGACATAAGTTTTGGTAGAGTGGAGAATAACCCAATCTACATCCTCTAGTTGATTCTCAACAATACATCCAACCTCATGGTTGGTAATGTTTACAGTTACATGAGCTGAACAGGGTTTGCCCTTAACTTTTTCAGTAACCAGCCAGCAGTACCAGTTAGCTACATGTAATTGTTTCACTAGTCCACCAGCTTTCAACACTGAACTAGCATTTTGACCGGTCATCAGGTGTTTTAACTAGGATTTGGTCAGCAGACCACTGTTAAGGGAGAACACTGCTGAAAATAAATGCTTACAGGATACATCAGCTTAGCATTTTGTTCCTACAAGTATTTTGTATGTTTTAAAGTTGGGATTACTACAGGTGGTGTACATGTATGCAATTCATTGACTCTATATTTGAACCTATAAGCAGGCAATGATGTTTGCAAGTATAGACTACAGCAGCAAGTAGCCCCATCAATTCAAGTAGTGTCCTGGAATTTGCAAACAGCATTTATTGTGCATGTTGACATACTTACAGCAGCTTCTATTCTTTGTCGCTCTTCTCGTTCAAGCCGTTCTCTTTCCAATCGTTCTTTTTCTTCTTGTTCAGCTTTGATACGTGCATCTTCTATTCAAATTAACCCACACACAAAAAAAACAATCATGTTTAAAATCATTGCTGCCCGTATCTTACATGTACTACTGAAAATGTTAAAACCTGTGGTGTACAATGTACATGTAGATGTATTCATACTCAACATAAGACACCTACATGTACATGTACATGTGTACATGTATAGGGTTTAACCTTCAACACATATTAAGGAACAAGCTCATTGGGGAGTTACACATCTTAAGGAATTGATTTCTGACAGGTTACAATCTGACTTTGACTTACTTTGGCAGGTTGGGGAATAATGGCCTCCCATCGCTACACACTTTTTCCCTTAATTTCTTTTGCTTAAAAGCTGACTCACTGTTGATTGCTAAAAATGACATAACAACAGTTGATTTGCTTGTGTGTACTATGTGTATGCATGGAAATAAGAGTGATTTGTATTGGCAGTTGGTGAATTGTGCTGGTCCCTTGAGCCACTACATTTGGTCCAGTTACTTCACTGAGCAGCTGAATCACAATAAGCATTTTGCTGATTCACAGTTATCAAGCATTAGTGTCCAATCTGTACTCGCCAACCATCTCAAATCTTCCTAAAGCTCCAGTTATTCTGCATTAAAGGTATATGTAACGCAAGTATGGGTTGCACAAGTACACCATTTGTATTCAACCAACAAAAACGCCTGCAAATTGAGAATATCAACACATAAAGAAAGCTTTTCTCTGGGACATGTACTGCAACCTTATCCCCAACTCTTACACTGTAGTAACACATTGCAGACCAAAAACCATCAACAATATCATTCCTGACTGCCCTGACTTCACCAAAATGCGAGCAGGGATTCATAGACCTCGATGAGGACACCATCAAGTGGCTTAAAGTCACTTAATTACCAATCTAATTTAATGTTCACCTTGGTCCAGAGATCAAACAAAAGCAGAAGAAGAATTAACACATCAGTCTTCAGTTTTTCTGCCAAGCCAGGACAAAAACTAAATACACATTACAGTACATGTAAATATTCAATTCTACATGTTCTAAAGACCTCAGTTTCATCATAGTCAATTAATAAGTATTAGGCCTAATTGCTAAGCAAAATGTAATTTCACAAAAAAAACAATACGGCGGTATTCAAAACTCATCTTTGTGCATTTTATTGTTAGGGCCTTTGTGAAATCTACATGTCTGTAGCTCAGGCCTGAAACTTTCAAGGAGACCATTTGAAAACACCCACTACATGTAACAGACTCTTTGCATACTGCTTCTACCACTAAGAACATACATGTGCATGTACAACGGAACCTAGCACATTCAATGCACCCATACACGTACAACTACATGTATCAGCCAATGGGAGGTCTTCTTTTAACCTTAGGGAGGGCGCTGTTTGAGATCATCTCATCAAGTCATACGTAGATATGCAGCGGGGGTTTATAACTACATGTATCCTTCCTCATAGTCATACATGAACTACTTCAAAACAAACCTTTACCTTGAGGCCTTGAATACATGTACAACAGCTAAGAAGGTCAATATGTACATAATGTACAGCTGTATCTACCTCCATAAAGATTTTTAAAAAACTTCAAATGTGCACTTTTGTTTTTGAAAGATACATACATGTATTTTACAAAATGTACATCACCCATCATTTCATCCTGGTGGCAAATACTGGAATTTTGACCAATGAGTACAGTAGCATGGTTGCAGTATGAAATTTGAGGGGGAAATCTTTGGTTAACAATCTTAATTAGCAGTATTTCCAGATTAATTTGATTTATTAATAAACCAATAGGGCAGGATATGCATTATCTACGCCACTCCATTACCCTAACCATACCCCAATCATACCCTAACCATACCCCAATCATACCCTAACCATACCCCAACCATACCCTAACCATACCCCAATCATACCCTAACCATACCCCAATCATACCCTAACCATACCCCAACCATACCCTAGCATACATGTACTTCAACCCATCCGAATCAAACTTCATGTTTTGTTTTATCCTGAGGACTGCACTGGTAAACTCAGTTAAACTAATTAATGCTTTAGGGATCAGGAATGATGTACTGCCATAATCAGAGTCAAACAGTTTGGTTATTGAGTTACAATGTGGTGTAGGACTTTGTTTGAGACGATTGAGGAGGGATCCAAGTAAATCACCCAAGTGGGTAAGGGTTACAATTTTCATTTTTAAATATGAACATCAAAGATTGATTTGAAGTTGATTTTAACATACATACATGTATTATTATGTTTACTTTTTAACAACATTAAACATGTCATGTAAACACAAAATATGTGTTATATCATGTAAAAATCATGACACATACTGTATTGTACTGTATGTAGGCCTAAATGTACATGTACATTGTACAACTTGAGCTCTAAATCATGACTATGTACAAAACCTCTGGAATGTGCAAGTCTTGCATGCATTCAAACTTTTACGTTTTACGTGGAAGAGGTTTTGTTTCGTCAATTATTTTATTTTATCGAGTTTATGACCATGAAAATTTATGTTGTTGGGAATGTAACACTTAGTGATAACAAATCTGAAAGTAAAATCAATTAAACAATATAACAAAGAAAACCCGACGTCATCAACTTCCACTTACTGCAAAAAATTAAGAATTTTGTGCTCGCCTTCGATCACAAAACTTATGTAAACCCTTGTTTTGGATGCACGATGGTAATCGCCAGATGCCTTTTCATTACTGTCTTTGGTTGTTGAGGCATCAATGTCCTCTATAAACTGCGTCATGCGTCATGCATCAATTTGCGTCATGCATCATGCTCGTTTGACCATCGCATATCCGCGTAAGGGGTTTCTAAAAAGTTAAGATCAAATAAGCATCCTTGTCCCAGAGTTTTAATTTTATTTCAATAATAGTTAACCAATTATTTTTGAATTTATTATAAAAGCTAAAACTAATTTTATAAAAATTGTAACAAGTGTTATTGTTGTTCAGATTTTGTCATTAGATATAATTTAAAACAAATATTTGATTTCAGAAAAAAGAATGTCTTCGTTTGACATGTTTTCTTGTTCCAATACAGGGGAGACTTGCACAGTCTATTGTTTCGGTCTGTGGTACCAAATCAGTAGTGCAATGTGATAATGCAAAGTACAGTAAGTTCATGTACACACTGTACATGTACTGTACATGTTAAAAAAAATACTAGAAAGCACTCAGAGAGGAGCATACCCCTGCCATGTGAGCAGTTGAGGATAAAACTACTGTACACACATGTATGTGTACAAGTATGTTGGACTACACTGGTGGGGTATGCTTGGACCGGTTGTCACTTTTATTGGAAAATGCTGCATAGGGATCATTTTATAATCATGCAGAAAACTTCATCATGAATACCATGTACATGTGTGGTGTATTTTTATTTGAACTTCTAGTAAACAAGCAACAACAACAAGTCAGATCATTACTCAAAAATATTGCATAAATTAAATATTCATATGTAATGCAAAGATTTAAACCACAAAACAATGTCAAGGTAAGGATTTTTGAACTAATAATCCTAGAGAGTAATTTAACTTGATAACACCATCATGATGTTATTGCTAGATTCTCATCTAGGTATTGAGATTTAAGTACACTGTTTCCCACATGTACTTTACTTGTATAAAGTTATTTACAACATCGTTCATTCATTTGTTCCTTCACTTTGGTGATAACTTGACCAGTTGTGCCAATCTGCCCCTGTCAAGCATGTGTTTAGAGAAAGATAGATCCCTTTACACCAGTATCAGACTGGATGGATGACTTCAAGGTCATGTTGAAATGACCTCTATGGTGAGGGGCATCAGGCTTCCAGAGGACATTGACTACATGAAGCTGGCTCATTATGGCAGAAAACAAACGTTTTTTCAGCTTACAACAGGTTTTTAACAGCATGCATACATGTACCAACGTAGTGCATTTTTTTATTTGTCACCAGAGGGCGCTATAAATTATGATGACAACATCACTCATTGGATTGACCAAGGGCCAACTGTCATTTCATACACAGAAACCATGACCAAATTCCCTTCCACATTGGTTGCAGACCTCAAAATGAGGCCCAGGAATATTTTATCAGTGCAACTTCCCATTTCTACCAGAAGAAAAGGTCAAATTGGGGTCCTGTAAATGCAACTATTGTAACTTGTTGAGACCTTCCATGACGTATAGATTGTGAATATACACATGTACACAATGTAGCTTTAAAATGTAGCACAGGAGATGAGACTTTTTTGCAATAATACATGTAATATGCTTTGAATTTCATGTAGTATGATACCTTATAACATCAAATGATCACAAAAATCTAATCAATTGGTCCTTGATCTTTCTAGAAAGGTTTTAATCAATATCCATCCGTTCCATCATACAGACATCTTTAGTAGAGCTACATGTACATGTAGTGGGCTTTCCCATTGGGTTCTATTTTCCATTCGAGTCCTTTCTTCAATCTCATTAAAAACATGGTGGGATTAACCCCACAATTTAATAAAAACACAAGTTTCTAACTAAAAACATACAGTACAACAATGTAGCCCTCATTTTCCCAGACAGAGACAGAAAGGAAAAAAATGCCAGCAAAATTTAAAGCAGGCGTACATGTAGGTAAATACGATGGCATCCATACCCTGTGGTACATGTAATACATATTAGAGTATTCACATTCATATTTAATGTTTAAGGCAAACAGTTAAAGTCATACACCATATTCATACCTTCCTCTTTAGCTTTAAGCTCCAATTCTTCTTTCTTGAGTCGTTCTTTGTCTGCCTTGCTCAGTTTTCCCTTCTTTCCTTTCGCACTTTTTGCTGGTGACTTTGGAGGCTAAAATAAAATTTTAAAATGTAGGCTTTTAATCTTGATTTAAACACTGTTCAAAATCAGAGTCAAGGCTTGAGTACAATTTTAGGTTTAGAAAATAGCAGCAACACTTTGTCAGGCCATGGAAGAAGGGTGCTTTTTCTAAAATGAATCCAACACTGTGCGGTACTGGGTCTAAAAAACTATCAAATTGAGAACGGAAACTCTGTAAAGTTCATCCACAGGTTTGACATTCATCAGATTCAAACGGTTACTGTCAAACTAAAAGCGTCTGTGTTTCAAAACAATACAAGATCTATGTTAATTCAACAAATGAGGAAGAAACTACATGTAATTAGTAAATTACACATGAATTATGAAAATATCACCTGGCCACTTGTTAGACTCCATTACACCTGTCCAAATGCTCAATACAATCAGTGCTAATAATAAGCCAGTGTACCCACAGCTCTGTTTACACATAGTACATGTACAGTGTACATCCCAGCACTATATTTTTTACCTGAGCTCCTTTGTGCTAGGAAAGCTTCTACTTCTCTCACTAATTCCTACTTACAAACCCTAGAGCAAGGCTTACACTATGCTAGCTGGACCAATGGTTGAACCATGTACAAAACAACTCCATCCACAAAGCACTTATGTAATAGATGTACAACTGTACATACCAATTGTATGTCAGATTTGAATACTCCATACTCAAGATCTGCATGTACATGTAGGTACGTTACATTTGTTGCATTCAGGTGTACAAATATTAAGTGTAATGTACATAATGTACATATGCACATGTACTACACAGTGCAACCATACAGTACTTGCTATTATGCATGCTACATGTATAAGTATAATGCTCAGGCTGTGGTACATGTGTACATGTACATGTACATGTACAATGCTCATAATCATATACACTGTTCGTACATTGTACGTAATGTACAATATTGCACAAACTTTCTTATACTAGAAAACATTAGTGCAATCTACAAATGTACAAAAGGTACAATGAGTACATGTATAACATACATGTACTGTATGTACATTGTGCTAGTACAGTACAAATGTACATGTACATCTTACTACATGTACAAGCATGTACAAGCAGTACATCAGGCCGAACAAAATAATAGTTGTGTTTCCGGTTACCCGACCGTCCCTAGAAAATCACGCCGACCCTGTATCTTTTTATTCCAAAAAACGATATAAAATAAAATCTTATGGTGCCGACCCTAAACCTCATTTTTGTGCACATCGTCAAATTTTGTGGAGTAACTTATTTGCCAAATTAAATTCTTGCCAAACTATTAATTATTTAACTTAAAATGTAGGTTTTTAAAAGGAAATCTACCGGTAAATTCAAGATCCAGCTCGTTTTCTGTCGATTAAGTCCCTGTATTTACTAGCTGCGATCGTTAATTTCAGTATACGAACGTTAAAACACGCATGCACATTGTTAGTCTGGCTCTCTCCTCGATGTCCCATACTACAATACGTAGGCGAGTAGGGAAATACACAACTCGATTTTCCAGGGGTTAGAAGACGCGAGGTAGAGTCTACTCACAACCTTCTTCCTGTAATATCATACAAAATTGTAACCTCGTACTCAAAAACACATCGCTCTCGCCGCACAATTTTCCCCAATGTGCGTCGTCGACCAATCGTTCCACCGATCGTTCAATCGAAAATGTATTGCAAAAGAAGCGATTTTAAACAAGCGATCCTTTATTAACGAATCCATGGAAATGGTTGTTGATGAAAAAAGTTTTATTAAGGGCAGAAATTAGGGGAAAAGATCGTTCAAAAACGCAAGTTTGCGAACTTCACTTCCGGTTTTTTTTTTTTTTTTTTTTTTTTTTTTTTTTTAGCTTCAATAATTGTATGCACCTTTGAGTGTTAAGATTAAAATAAGTATCAATCATGGGAGATTTTTTGAAAGCTTGACCGACCTGCATATAAGGCATATCTGAATGCATGTATTGTAGGCCTACAACAACTGCAATGTATCACAAAGCACAATTCCTGTCTGTAGCATTTTTGTATTTCCTTAAATTTAATATTTTGCATCAAACTACTGGTAGTGGTAGAGTAGGTATTGTAACAGCTGTGACCTCATCTTATATTTGTGAGTGACCTTTGACCCTGCTTTTTGCTGCCTCTACCCCATCCCCCGTCCGTCCGCCCGCCCGCCCGCCCGCCCGCCCGCCCGCCCGCCCGCCCATTTTTTCTGCCACTGAAAAAATCCTGGGCAGAACCCATGTATTCACAAACCATCAAATCAGTGAATAGACAGCCTTGCTGATATGTACTATTCTTTCAATTGAGCGCGCAAAATAAAAAAATATCGGAACATTAGCCTACCCTAATTTTCGGAGCCATACAAACTTTAAGCAAAAAAAAAAGTTATTGCCTACCTACCTACCTACCCTATTCCCCTGCCACAGTGTAATAGGAAACACAGGTATTCTTTTGTTCGGCCTCATAGCATGGAGGTAGAATTCTACCTCCATGTACACTTAAATTGTTACAATACACTTATGTTAAATGTACTGAATTTATTTTGTGACTAAAAAAGCTGCAGCACAATAAGATTGTATGAGCCATATCACAATACCAGCTGTATCAGACACATGTACGTATAACCTTTTTTTGCAAGTTTTAAAGTCTGCAACGCACAGAAAAGATGTTTGTTCTTCACAGGTGGTGCTAGACCTCTCTTTGCATTATACATGTATGAATGAGGCGGGATCATTTCTGGAATTTGAATTGAGCAACCATTACATGAACATCGGTTGGGCTAAGTAACCAGAGACTGAGGTCAGGTCTTATTCTCAGATTTTCTTTGATGATTTTTTTAATATTTTTAATTCATACATTTCATGGCTAAATTTTACTTTCCAAACAATTTTAAACACATGTAGCCATAAATTATGCGAAATATGTAAAGGAAAATGCATTGTGCAAAATATTAAGTCAATTTTTGGACCAACGCGAACAATATGGCACTATGACCTGGCCGGGCCCAATTTCATGGCTCTGCTTACCACTAAATTCTGCGCTTATTCTCCTCTTATTTTGCAAGCGCCGAATTTCTGCGCTAGCTGTGTAAGCAAAGAATGGCTAGTAATGTGGTGTACATGTATGCACGCGCACAAGCTAAATTCCCTGCTAACCCGTGAAATATGCTTGACGAAAGTGCGGAATTCCCTGCTTCCGTAAGCGCCGATTCTTTGCTTACGGTAAGCAGAGCCATGAAATTCGGCCCTGTACACATTGTATATCTTTACAAAGTGAAGCTCAAGGGACTGAATACAACAAATCTAGCTGTTCCAGCAAACCCTGGTTTACATGTAGTCTATTTGTCTTTTCTACTGTACTTTTACTATGTGGATGTCCATAACAACACTAACAACAGATTGTAATGATATCAAATCAAGTGTCATATATGTCCTTTTTATTCTAGTGATCCGAACTGCCTAAAATATACAGCCATTCTCAGCATTACAAATATTCAAAAATGCGTAGTTTTGAGTCAAATGGAAAGATGTGAATGAATGAAATCTCCCCAAAACAAAGCTGTATTATTACATTAAATGAGGAGTAATTGCCTATCTTTTCCTCAAATGATGCAGACCTGGTCTTGTTATTCATTTTAAACAATCTAACCCTTGTAAAACTGATGTGTACACAGGTTTACCCTTAACTTTTGAATGACTGGCCAGCAGGACCAGTGAGCTTGTTATTTTACTAGTCCATCAGCTTTTTACTAGACAATCTTTCAAATGAAACAGGGATGCTTTTCAACACTGAACTAGGCAGCCGAACGACTTGGCATACTTGGAGAAAACTCTGACTAGTCCTCAGGTGTTTTGACTGGCATTTGGCGAGCAGACACTGTTAAGGGAGAATGCTGGTACAATACATACATGTAGTGCAATTGGACAATCCATCTTATTGTTCAGTCCCATTGATCAGTGTTCATCAAAATGTGTATCCATAAATGTCTTCCCTTGTCCACTCTACCACTAGTCCTTAATCACACTCACATTGAATCAAGGTCTTCTGTACTAATGCAGGCTATTAATAATACACACTGTAGACTCAAGGAGGAAGTGTCTTATAAAAGCTCCAAATGTCTTCTGAGATTAGGGCACTTCATTTTCTTCTCCTTAAATATGTAGGTGCCTGAAGGAAGTAACAATATGTGAAGTTTTTGTAAAACTTGTATACTTTCAGCAAAAGAAACAATCAAAACCTACTGCAATTGTTTGTTCACATTATATATTTTTTTTAAGAAAACAAATGATTAAGATGTTAAAATGTCAGTCTCCTTGCATTTTCCTACTCCTAAACCCACTGGTGTAGGAACTATGAACACAAACATACATTATCATACATGCTGCTGCTAACAATGCATTGGTCATTTGGTACCCTGTATGTATTTTTACTGGAGACTAAACACTTGCAAATGTAGTGCTACATGTACAAACTACATGTAGGCCCTACAGTGTAGGCCTACATTGTGTACTGCACTCTTACATGTACATGTAGGCCCTAGACCCTACATGTACCCAGTGCATCAAAAGTTCACATGTCCATTGTGTCAGAACATTTAGCTTTTAGCACCGCATGGTAAGCATTTCATATAATGGTAAGCAAAAGCATTGCACAGTCCATAAAAGAATACCGCTGGAGTGATTGAAACAGACTTGTGGCCTGCTTGATGTGAACATAGAGCAAGGATGTGAAACTGCCAGGGATGCAATAATTACAGTACAAACTGCAGCATTTCCTGTGCTCCATTTTATAGCACATCAAACAAATGAGTACACCTACAGGCATTATATGTATTAACAGTAAAACCTGACCACCACATGACCCTATTTAAACTCTAAGGACACACTAAATTTAAAGCAACACTTCCTGTCCATTACAATAGTGTGTAGGTCAATGTACAATGTAGAGCATTACATGTGTACATTTACAGTGTCCATGAGGAATGTTAAAGTTATCATTGGGTCATTCCATGCTAACTCATTGTTAGTGAGCAACTCTGTTTTTGCTGAAACTTGTTAGCAAAAGTAACAATCAACACCCAAACAATTCTAGCTCCAAACTTTCATGGTCAGTTTTAAGATACTGTACATGTACAATGTACGTGTACACATGAAGCCCTGCCAACTTTATCCTCCCTCCAAGTCACTTAAGAGACTAATTTGTTATGTACAGTAGATCTTAGGATGGGACATTTTCAGATGCCTATTACATGTATATCTCAATATTGATCCTACAAAATACATGTATTTTGTAGTTTTATGTGCTCATTGAATACAAAATGACAGCAAAGAGCAACATGATTAAACCCCGATAGATAATAAAAAATTCACTTTTCAAGTTTCAGGCTCTCAAAAAACTTACAATTGGGCAGATGTTAGGGGCTTTTACGAAATATCGGATTGCATTTACATGTACATTAATATTGTGGACACAAGGTGACCACCTCACATATTACTAATAACACCTGTAAATGAAAAGAAAGTACAGTTAAATGTATACATGTAAGTTTAGCTAACTTTAGCATTAATAATGATGAATAATTTCTTGAATACTGAAGAAAAGTTTAATAATGCTCAATCTTTTTGACTCCTTGTGTGCTGTCAAAAATACTGTCACATCAAATAAGAAGACTGTGTCAGGTGATGTGTCACATGAAATTTGCAGTCTGTACTAAGCCTGTGCCGGTCACAGGGTTAACCGATCATCTGATTACACATTACGACACATCCACCCCACCCCACCCCACCCCCTCCACCCCTAAAACAAGCATCATCGCTGGTGTGCCCGCTGCTAGCCATACTACAGATTTGTCGGTGCTGGTACGTATGCAAAAGGCTTTGATAGCATGCTCGACTGAGCACAGTTCCTCTAAAATGTTTGATTAATTACGAAAAACTTCACACTTTATTTTACTAAAATGATAACACTTAAGATACCCAGGATGAACGAAAAGTCTATCTGACAGTACAAGAGTTGTAAGAGTTGTTTCTTCTTGGGGGTTTCGGCCATCTGTTATGGGTAGATCTCAGGAAGTACAGTCTCAAAAGACACAAACAATACATGATAAAATGAAAGCCCATCAGCAGGTTTTTCAAGTGTTTTTAATTCCTTTGTTGACAATATTACCAATTTAAAAAGGACCGTTAATGTATCGTAAAACAAGCACGATTGCAATGACTGTGTACAATGCACATATCACATTGTACTAATCGTACGCGTACTGCACATATCATCTCATACAGGCCAAATGTGTAGCACGTACATGTATGACATCGTTCCGACCTTTGGACCTTTAATTCATGCATGGTTTGAACACTGCTTCGCTTCTATGGTTTATCTAATGATGGCAGGATCATGCTTGCATGTGAACTTGTATAGCGCCCTCTTGCTCGAAGACAGTCCCTGAACTATTAAATATGGAAGTGCTTTGCGATATGAAGATAAGTAAAGACAATTAAATACGGCAGCGTTATGTGTAGAGATATTTATACAAATATAAAGAATTAAATACAGAAGTGTAAAGGGACATTAGTAGCAGTTTATCCCACGTAAATTCAATGAATTCTCCCACCACAATTCATTTCAAGGTCTGTGCGGTATAGTTTATTCATAAATTTAGCCTACTGGCGTGGTAGTTTATTACTTACATTTTTATATCGTCCGAACAATATGTCAAAGCTTTATATTTTTTGTTTTATCTTGTAACTTTCTCCACAAGTATCATTCTATTTTTAAATGTGACCCTCTTTGACCTTTACTGTACATGTACTTCCGATACAAACAGGAAGCTCTAAAATCAAAAATCCATATCTCGTGAACCACATGTCATAAAGTCATAATCTTTGTGACATCTTGGAGCTGATGACACATTTCTTCTCATTAAAAACATGAACCCAATTTGATTATATCTTCCGGTCGGTCCAAACAGAAAAGAATATAATAATAATAATAACAATAATAATAATGATATTAATTTCTTTCACCACATGTCACAAAGCCATGATCTTTGTGCCATCTTGTAGCTGAAAACATGCTTTCGTCTTCATGATGTCATCTGGTGTCAAGTTTTAAAATTAATTCAAAGTTTATTATCAAATATTCATATCTTGAGCCACATGTCATAGAATTGTTATCTCTGTGCCGTCTTGTAGCTTGCAGCACATCTAATATTTATTCAAAAAGTGACCAAAGTTTTTTCTGGTTCAAACAGGAAGCTCTAAAACTAAGAAAACAAAACAGATCTCCTGAACCACACGCCATTAAAATCATAGTCAGGTACACCTTACTACACATTTGACATTAAGACACGATATGACCCCACTATGATCTTTCCTTACGGTCCAAACAGCAAGTCCAAAGAGTTCCTGTAGGTATTACGACCAAACTTTACATAATTATTGAGTATAATGACTTGTCTTTTTTTTTCTCTTTTTTTTCAACAATTGAAACCCCCAGTGTTTATTTCGTTCCCAACACATGTTGAGTTGTTTTTGTTCTGGGGTTTTTATGTGAGGTGATCGTTTGAAAGTCAAAATGCTGTGATGAAGACATCAATGTAATTATGATCACAAGCGCAGTCATGTAAACTTTTTTTAAAACTTAAAAAGAATATCCCTACTGTACATGTACATGCACCTAGGCTTAGTTGAAGGGTTACCGTGTCATGTAACTAAACATGACATGTGATCCCTGGCTACACGGCAGCTAACGGTTGCATGGCTTCTGACTGGCACCCCGAACAACGATATTGACTAATAGTAATAGGAAAACTGCCAACATAGGGCTGGATAGCTCAGTTGGTAGAGCGCCGGTACGTTAATCCGGAGGTCGTTGGTTCAAGTCCCACTCCAGTAAATTTTTCTTTGTTCAAACTCAAATTATAAAAAAATTTACCCAGTCAGTTTCCCTTGTGGTTTATTACTTGGCAATATTTATTATTAAAAAGTCGCATCCCCTTAAGGTGATCCTGTGGCTGCCGCTTCCCAGGTTGTACCAGAAACTTGGGTGTGATCCCTGGCTACACGGCAGCTACATTGTAACAGTTGCATGGCTTCTGACTGGCACCCCCGAACAAAGATATTGACTAATAGGGAGACCCCCAACATAGGGCTGGATAGCTCAGTTGGTAGAGCGTCGGTACGTTAATCCGGAGGTGGTTGGTTCAAGTCCCGCTCCAGTCAATTTTTCTTTGTTCAAACTCAAATTATTAAAAAATTTACCCAGTCAGTTTCCCTTGTGGTTTATTACTTGATAAACATGACATACATACAATAATACTGAGTCAGTTCGGTCCTTGAAAACCACTCAAACTGCATTTAACCTGGGCTAAGCAAAAATAAGCAGGTATCAGTCAAAGATTGTGAAATAGTATTTTGGTTGCCTACCTTATTCTATTAGTTTTGAAATCAAGTCCTTTTTTTCTCAAGTCAAGTCAAGTCACAAGTCATTTTTGCTCAAGTCAAGTCAAGTCACAAGTCAAATTTTTGCAAGTCAAGTCAGTAGTCACATAATGTCCTGAAATAAGCCCACTCCCATGATGTTTTAACAAACTTTATACATGTTAACCTGTTAAAAGACCAGCTAAAAATAATAAATTCAATCCATGAATCATGCACTCACGTGTCTGCATCTGTGCAGATTTACTGTTCGGCCTAATGACAAAAGCAGTCAAAAACATCGGGATGTCGGCAGCGGCATCGTCGCCGAAGACTCGATTTTGCCACATTTATTTAATTGCATTGTCGTAAAATCAAATTTATTCAAGTCAATTTTCAACTCTCACGTCATATTTGCGTAAGTCAAATCAAGCCTCAAGTCATTTTTCCTCAAGTCAAGCCAAGTCACAAGTCAATGAAATTGGCGACTCGAGTCTGACTCGAGTCCAAGTCAGCAACTCGAGTCAACAACACTGTTCTGGTAAGCATAAATTTGTTGTGCAAAGCTCATTTTTTAGATTAAGCAGCTCTATGAAATTGGGCCCTGGTGCTTTGTGGGACATGTATACGACACAATGTTTGCAGTTACCCAGTTCTTGAAGTTGAAGGCAGATGGGGAAACCAGCTCCAACCTACAGCCTATCCACTCTGATAGATCGCAAACGTCTAAGAAAATTTCTAAATATTCTTGAGAATATTTTTAGTTATAAGATCACATATTTCATGTCGCTTGGTCAGCAAGGAAGTGATTTGGGTGCAAATGCAGTAAAGCCAAGGATAGGAGGTGGATTGGCCCTGAGGGCTAATATGAGGAACATATCTTTTGTTCTGATTGTAGTAAATGCAACTACAGCAACATTTCCCCAACCTGTCAATTACATTAAAGGTTTGCATTCAGTCTTACTAGTACATGTACTATACTATACTGACATGCAACAACAACTACATTGTAGCAACACTTTAACTTAAAATTTCCATATTAAACATTAAGACAGTAAGCCTACTTGTTTTAAGTATGTGGTTCGAGGTCCTAAAATCCTCACAAACTCCCTTTTCAATTCAAAACTGTTTTAAACTGATGACACGGAATCAAATTTTCTGTGATGTGCAAGGATGTCTTTTCTTAGTCAAGGACTGTACCATTATGTGCAAGGGTGTTTGTGCTCAAATAGATAATGTAGTTCTAACAGCAGAGGGCGCTTCGCAAAACATCAAGTTCATAAATGAGTCTTTTCTTCAGGTTCACTAGGCCTATTTAGGCATAATCATATGTGAAGAGACACACGAATACACATGAGATGATTATTATTTCAAATTCCTTTCAAAAAGAAATGTATATTTCTTTAACCCTCCTACAATCAGTAGGCTCCCTACAATTTTAAACAGATCCGATTTATTCCACAAATTTCCACAGCTGTGTGGAATTTTGAAGAAAATGCCTACTGCTTTGACAGCTTGGTGGGTTCCACATAATTCCACAGCAGACTAAAGTATGGAGTTTTGAGAACATAGTACCACATACGTATGCAGTTCCATGGCCTCTGAAAACCAGATACATACATTGTACATGTGTACATGTACAGTGTGTATCTAGCTAGGCTGTTACATGATGTACACATACATGTAGTACAGAACTGCCAACAGTTGCATCTTGCAGTCAGGGAGATTTTGTACACCAGTCACCAACCGGGGAGATATTTAGTTTCCATAATCAGGGAGATTTTCAAATTTGTTCAGAAAATGGAAAGATTGGTTTATTTTCAGGGAACTTTTTGCAGAGAGTTGGCAGCTCTGTGTACATGTACATGTACATGTGTACATGTAGTACCATGGGCCATGGCCTCTGTAAAACAAACAAGACACTGTGTGAGCATAGCAGGCCAGTTCCTATAGTCCTGCAGTATTCTGCGGAACACTTCAGTGTATGGGACTTATTTATTTAAAACCGTGGAACTCTGTGGTACAAAAGCACTAAACTCATGTAAATAACATGCAAAAGTTTGTGGAAAGCATGTAACTATTGCACAGATGTTTATGTAAGTGGTTGGTAATTTTGTGGAACACACACCCATGCATAAGAGGGTTTACATACATACATTAATTGATCTGCTCATTTAAAATGATGTCAAAATCAACACCGGCAATCTCACTTCACAAGGCAATTGGTGAACAATTCTAAATGCATTTCGGAGAATCGGATTCCTTGTGTAACAGAACAGTACACACTAATTCAATTATGTCATGCCCCACTATAATCATACCAACTACAAGTACATGTATGGTAATGATACGGTCCAAGTGTATTGCGTGTTATTCCAGACACAATAACTGTTGATGCAAATCAGTATTTTAGTTCTCAACTTCATGTTGGCAGAATTCTTGGTAATTCTTAGTATTTTTCAAGTTTTGTTGGTAATTATACATGTAGCTGAGATAATTGTAGCTCTACAGTGTAAGAGCTACATGTTTCAAGGACCATGCGTTTTTGCAAATATTTCTGATGGTTTTTTTTTCTTTAAACTTTTAATTTGCACCAAGCTGCATGGCCATTAAATGTGAAACAGTATCAGGCTCCTCAGCCGGCCAAAGACATGAAAGAGTACACAGGTCTAGCCCACCTTGTTAAGCTGTTATGACTCTCTTTTAACATTAATCTGTTAAACAAGTTATAGTTGCCTTTACAGCCCACCATCTACAATGTACACATGTATCTAAAATGCTAAGTTTTCAAAGTACAAGCAAGTTGTACTTGCTTTGATTGCAAATTTCTCCCACTTATAAACATCCCATACTACTCCAACGTACTTTATTTTATTCCTCACATTTGAGGAATTACGATGTGACAGGGCTAACCAAATACATGTAATGATTTCGTCCAGTTGTGATGTTTTGAAAATGGCGAAAAAAAGTTTGTCGTGACTTCGGGCTGCCATCTTAAGTATGATTTGCTGTTTGCTGATCATGAGAAGTCAGGGCACCACAGCCAGTTAAGGGCATCGACATAAGGCCGCTATGTAACTCAAGGCCTGCGACACCCTATTTTACATTTGGACACCCTAATACATGTATCTGTCATTTACATGTAAATGTATAGTTAGTGAACAATTTGGACACCCAGTTTTTAAATTTCCAGCAAATTTGGACACCCTTTTACCAAATCCTAGCTAAAACCTTGCGGACACGTGACCACATATCTACTGCAACGACAGTCGGTTGGGAACCCATCTATTTAATCGACATCTTTCTCCAATGGTGGGTAAAAACTAGTTGCGATGATCGTAACCCTCCATCCTCCCGACGGTCGCAGACCGGAGGGTTACGAGACACTCTGCACATGATTCGACCATCAGTGCAATTTCGACCAATGTTGACAGACTAGTCACCAGATTTGCCCAATTTTTTCCACTTTCAAAAATCATGACACAAATTCTAAGAATACGGACTTGATCTTCAATGTCTGATGAATCCATTCATGGTACTCAAAACATCATTGAGAAAATAATTTTAAGAAAAAGGACAAAAACTTACCAGAAACCGAGCGAATCGCTCGTGAATCGAACACAGACCATGGTTGAGGTTTTGAACCCCGCACTTCATTATCTTGACGAATCAGCGTAAACCAAGGAAAACCAAACTGGGCGGAGCTTTGGCTGTTGTCCGCTAACCGGGTATTCCCGCTTGTGGACTCACCTCACCGGTGTGCTTGTCTCGGCAATCAGCTGTACATGTACATGTAACGTGTATTATACATGGTACATGTACATGTACATGTATAATACAATGTACACGAACGTTAAAACACGCATGCACATTGTTAGTCTGGTTCTCTCCTCCATGTTCCATACTACAATGAGTAGGCGAGTAGGGAAACATACAATTCAATTTTTCAGGGGTTAGAAGACGTGCGGTTGAGTCTAATCGCGACCTCGTTCTGGTGATATATTATACAAAATTGTAACCTCGTACTTATAAACGCATCGCTCTCGCCGCACAATTTTCCCCAATGCGTCGTTCGACCGATCGTTCATGAGGGGTGAGTCCACAAGCGGGAATACCCGGTTAGCAGGCTACAGCCGAAGCTCCACCCAGTTTGGTTTTCCTTGGTTTACGCTGATTCGCCGAGATAATGAAGTGCGGGGTTCAAAATCTCAACCATGGTCTGTGTTCGATTCATGAGGATTTCGCTCAGTCTCTGGTAAGTTTTTGTCCTTTTTTCTTAAAATATTTTCTCAATGTCAAAATTTTGTTTAAAATGGAGTACAGTGCCACCAGTGGCCGATTTCACAAAGAGCTAAGATTGTAGTTGCTTAGTAAAGTGTGATGTCACAATGTAAATCACTATGGTGATACTGACAATTAGTCTTACGATGGATTTTATTGCTTTGTGAAATAGACCCCAGGTCCCCTGCCAGTCACCCCTGCTGCTCTGTGTGACTGTATATTCTTTCCAAAAGAAGCTGACAACTAAGTCAATTTTTAACTGCCATACAATACAACATCAAAAATCACCAACATACCTTTAATAATAATAACCAACTGACCAAGGCCCTCCACCAACATGTTTTGTGTCTGACATTGACAAGTTCAAAGTTCAAGTTGACCTTCCCTTATGACGATCATAATGATTTGTTTTAAATTGGCGTAACGTCGTTAGGCAATCCACCAAAATTTACAATTTATTGAATTGAATTTGTTATTTGTTCCTCCTGATTTGTTGAAGACAGCTTCATTGATTGACCTGCCCTCTACTCTAGGGCTCTAGCTTCCCTCTTGGCTCTTGACTGAACAATTGAATCCTCCACACATTGTCATTAACTCAATCAAAATCAAATTCAATATTTTAAAAACCGACAAGTTTAATTTTTTGTGATTATAAACAAGATAGTTTAAGTTTTAACACATGACTATATTAAAGTGTCATTACTTTTGTTAAGTCACACTCACCATACTTTCAAAGTGGTTATCAGGCTTTTATGTTACCGTTACCATTGGAGTTTCATTTATCATTTTATCAATTGACGACGAGGCCACAAAAAAATACTTCACACAGTTACACACTGTACACGTACGTACGTCCCTACGGTCGGCAGGCCGGATAGCAACGTCGTCATTGGTGTGCTTATCTTGCATTGGAACATTATAGAATATATGACATGATACCAGCGAAGGCATAACCTCGATCCTACTGTTTGAAGTGCGCCATCCTCGTTCCCAGGGTTGACCGATTTGGCCGCGCCATTTTTTCTTGCTCGCTCATAACCCCTGAAATTGGTTCATTAAAATGTGCTAGAATCTGGCACGTTTTAATTAGGCCTCCCCCCTGTGGCCGAACCACTCTACGCACCTGCTCAAGTATGGTAACGCGCAACAGAGGCATAAAGTCAAAGAGCAAGTGGTCCCCTGTCATTCTTCTTTGATCTTGTGATATGTCTAACCGGGTACCGGTCACTTCGGCACCTCGCAAACTCGGCACCCACAAACTCGGCACCTTGCAAACTCGGCACCCACAAACTCGGCACCTAGCAAACTCGGCACCCACAAACTCGGCACATACACAAATACAAACTCGGCACCCACCACGAGCCCTCTGGCTTCTAGTTTGAGGCCAGTGCATTCTTATTTTATTTTCTGTTCTGTAAAACTGGATTCAAGAATACTTCTTCAAACAAATCGCTTTCTTTTGTTATGGATGGTTTAAAATATTTCATGAATGATGTAAATAAATGAGACTTTTTAATTGAATTGGAATGAGGAAGTTTTTAGCTGTCAGGTAAAGTTGTCCGGCATTGTGTCCGGGGGGACAGATTCACCCACATTGTCAAAAAAGGTCACACTATCTCGGTTAAACTATTTTCCCACCACTTCCCAGTTATAATAACACAAGTGGATATAGTCCAGCACAGTTACCACATTTGGAATTGTATTATCACAAATACATTTTTCAAATTACAACAATTCAACAGATACAGCGTCACTGGATGGGATAGCACCAACATAGTTTACTATCCATATCCTTCAAGAAACTTCAGAATGGTGCAAAGTTCTGCATTAAACTCCAAGAGTGATTTTAGGTTTCGGCTTAGGCAAAAGTCTCGTGCAGAATCATAAATTAAAATATTTGTGGGACATTTTGTGATAGCGGTCAATTATGCCAGACGTAAACTTAACAAAAAAGGTAAAACATATTTTAAAATACATTAAATACGTTAATAATAATACACATTAAGCATTCTTAACTATCTCTTGTTTAATTTAACATCTCCATGTGGGGTTTGACCTTTCTAGCGGTTTACAGAACAGGTGCCGAGATTGCTAGGTGCCGAGTTTGTTAGGCAAAAAAGGCCGGTGCCGAGTTTGTATGGTGCCGACATTCTTGGTGCCGAGTGGGTGCCGAGTTTGCAAGGTGCCGAGTTTGCAAGGTGCCGAGTTTGTGGGTGCCGAGTTTGCGAGGTGCCGAAGTGTCCGGTATTCGAACCATGGAGGTAGAAATTACCTCCATGTCTAACTGTATGAAGTTTTGGGTAACCGTGTAAAAACATGATTCACTTTTGGGAGCCAGTCAGCGTTGTTTTTCAGTACATCCCTACGTTAGTGATGAAATTGGTATCGATACAGCGCGCTGCCCATGGTATTGAGGCTTTGTCTGTCTTTTTTCACAAGGATAAAGACAGACGCAGGTCTTACAGGCCCAATGATTTCAATGGCTATAATAATAGACCATCATTGCAGCAGCACGTCCAATGAAATCATATTCATAGACCCTATGCACATATGACGTCATTTGAGTAGGGCGCCCTCACATATAGATCAATGTAGACCATCATTGATCTCTATTATATTGTCAATATTAAATAGAGATCAATCCTAAGCCGATGATGAAACAATGGAAACGCAAAGTTTTGTACGCGCGGCGCACAGGATTGGCCAATGAACAACCTTCTTTTGACCACTATGTGAGGGCGCCCTCACATTAGAGGATTCATTAGGCTTTTGTTTTCTGATCTACCTCCTTGATATTATCGATCACGCTAATTGTGTTAGTGATAAATATTTTATAAAATTAAAGCTCTTTACTTTGTTCTTCCAAGTGAATTTTCTTATCAGGAATTATAAAACAACAAAAATGAGAATACAAAATAATAGCACATCGAAAAATTCGCTCGGCCCCAGCGGCCTATCCAGGACCGCTAGTGGGATGGGCTAATCAGCTTGCACAGATTCTTGTTCAAGAAGTACGTCATGCGTGCAGTGCTTGCAGCGTGAGTGTGATGCATGATGGGACTGAGCATTAACCAATGAGCGTGCTTGATAAGTTTGCCCATCCCAGCGCCTTTGGTTTTAAGGCAAGGCGCTGGGGACGAGCGAAATCGAAAAAAGGATACAAAAAACATTGCACCAATAACTGAACAGCCAACAGAGGGCGCTGTGTGGATGAGCATAGTAATATGCACCCTGGCTGGGCACAAAATAAGATACCGAGTAAGTACATTTTCCCCAAAGTTATCTTTTTTATCATACATATAGTCCTAACGATATTGTTAATGTTGGGATCAACAATGTTTCTTATCAGTCGTCACGATGAAACAAAGTCAAAGACAAAACTGGGGCAGAGTTACTTACTATAATATAGTATTAAACAATTAATAAAGGCCGGTGTCCTTGCCTTGGTCATTGGTCAGTGTTGGTTGGGGAAATCTCAGTGTATTTGTTCCGTCCCAACTTGATAAATGTCCCAACTATAGTTGGGACTGGTCCCAACTTGAGTGTTAAAGTTGGGACCTCCCAACTATAACACTGCTGCAGACACACAAGCTGATGCGATCGGCGTTAATTAACAAGATTCTTTATTTCAATGGGTCTCGGCTCTTTATAAATTATACAAACTCATGTCAAAACTGTCATGATGGAGCGAGCAGGTGCCCAGGCCAGGACGAGCCTAGAAATACTCGCTATCTCGGCGTAAATGGGGGTTTTAGAAGGTTCTGACACCGGCCTCATGCTCATGCTCATGCCGGGTGAAAGCTTTCAGTCTCAAAATAGGCCTAGTCATTTAATTTCCCTTCTCTTGGAAAAACCAAAATTTTAACTAGTTTCAAATATTCTCAAGGGCAAGGGAAAGTGGTCTTAAAAACTTCATACTATGATACTTGCTATATTATTATGTTTCTGGTTTATTCATGGGGGTGATTTGTGTTTACTGCGATCCCAACTATAGTTGGGACGTCCCAACTTTAACACTCAAGTTGGGACCAGTCCCAACTATAGTTGGGACGATTGTCAAGTTGGGGCGGAACATATTCACCTGAGCATGACCTGAGCTGTATTTACTCCTGAGTCCGACCTAGAACTGCGGAACGAACCACAAAGTTCTAGGAGTAAGCTGTGTTCACCAATCACTAGGGTAGGGAGTTCGGTGGTATTTGATTTTTTTTTTTTCATCAAACCTCTACAAATTTTGTAGGAAAAATGTCCGTATCCTGACACCTCTTTTTCATTCATTTACCCAAAGGAATATCTCATTTGAGTAAATTAGATACTATTTTATTTCATAACGAATGAAAAAGTGGTGGCTGGATACGGACATTTTTCCATTTTGTATTAAATGGAAGTTCATTGGTGCTTAAATCAGCTTCCTAGCTTAAAAGATGGAAGGATGACCCGTTTGTGTCTGTAAATCTTTTTCTTCGTGTTGTTGATGCCAAACTGGTCAGGTCTTCATTTTGGGTGACATTCTGCTTGACTTGTGATTATACTAGGACTGGGAACTCCTGCATGTTGCCATTTCTCAATAGCTTTAAAATGGCACTGAGTATGTCATTCTGCTTGACTAAAATTGTTTTCCATTTATGATTTTGTCAGAAGTAGGGAGTTCAGCGGAAAACGTAAACATGGCGATCCTATCTGGAAGCGTGCAGAAACTGGTTGCAAACTTCACATAATTTTCAAACCCTTTGCTCAAATTTCACACCAATGGTACAGCATATTCCACCAATATCAAATCTTGTATAAAGAATGTGACTTACTTCAGTTTATTGAAAAAAGCATGTCTGTCTCATAAGGTCAAAGGGTACTTGCAGTAGAGGCAATTTAAAGCATCAACTTCCATCGGCATAGTGTAGAGGGCGGGCTCCATCAGTAGTTCATCATTACGAGCTCCGACAGATGCGCCAAATTCAATGGTATATTTTGCAATCTGAAGCTTTTTATTTTGCTTTTTTTAAGGGTTTACATTGAAGAAGACACCTTTTATCTCTTCAAAAAACAACTCAGTGTGAAATTTGAGCAAATGGAACTACATGTATTGAAAATAATGTGAAGTTTGCAACCAGTTTCCGCACGCTTCCCGATAGGATCGCTGCGTTTACGTTTCCCGCTGAACTCCCTACCTGTATTTTTGATGAAGGCCTATCATCACTTCCTTTTTCAAAATGCTTCTTGGTTGATTTTATTGTACTGGTTGGCTTTTTATAACTAATTGATTGGTTGATTAATTGAATAATGATTGTTTGCTCGCTTGATTGTTTCATTGATTGGTTTGGTTTATTGATTAATTAATTGGTTCGTTAATTGATTCGTTTATTGATTATTTATTATTTTTATTATTATTAACGAAGGCCCGTTTTCACTTACTTTTTCAATGCTTTTTTGACGATTTCCTGTACTGGCTGGTCCAGATTTTTAGCTTCTAATAGTATTTTAAATTCTTGCATTTTTAAAATGTTATTAGCTCATGTCAATTCTATGTGAAGCGCCTGTGAGCATTTGTCTTTTAAATGGTTTTGGCGCTATATAAATGTTTATATTATTATTATTATTATTATTATTATTATTATTATTATTATTATTATTATTATTATTATTATTATTATTATTATTATTATTATTATTTTGCACCTTGTAAATTTGGCACCCACTCGGCACCAAGAAAGTCGGCACCATACGAATCAGCACTGGCCTATTTTTTACTAACAAACTCAGCAACAAGCAATCTCAGCACTACTACTAGCCCCATATAAGTAGTGCCAATTATACGCTGGACTCCCTCCGCTTCTTGGCCCTATGGCACCAAGTACCTTTAGGACTAAGGAGGTAAATTATTTTTTCAGGAAACAATTTCTGCATCCAGCCACCACTTTCTGAGGGATTTATTAGATTTTTTAATGGATGTTGGACTTTATTTCCCATTTTGTAATATTCCTCTTAGGAATTGGTAGCTAAAACACTATATTTTATCCTTTAAAGGTAATTCAAGAATGCATTTCATCGTCCAGATGGAACTCTCGCGCACTCATGCCCCAAAGGAAAATAATGGAGTATAGCGAGCAGCTTGTCAGGGCTACCTTAGACCCCAAAACGGCTTATTTTTCCAGATTTTTACACTTTGTATCAAAGGGACTGTGCCTTTCTTTATACATTCTGTCAACCTTTCTTGACAGGCAAGAATATAATTTGACCTAAATTAAGGGAGATAAAGTGGTGGCCAGATACAGAATTTAAGCCATTTTCAAATAAAAACCTACGCTTTTACTGTATGCCGAGATTTTCCCCCAGTTGTCACTTACCTTACATGTAGCTCATTTGTGGAGAGCACATTAACATGAAAATGTGCGCGCTCTTAGAGCTGGCAATCGCTGATTAAACATCATCAGTGACGTTATGTTTGCTGATGTGCATACATGTAGTGTGATTTGCTGAAACAGCTGCATTAACTATTTAGCCTTTTTGTGTCGCTGCAGCCCGCCGTTTTACTCCGCGCTGCCTTCTGCTGATTCATGTACCAGGGGGGTGGCGCTGTTAGCAATGAATACCGCCCTGACTAAAGAACACTCATTTAAAACATCATGGCGCCGGCGATGTCGAATCCAGCGATTGCCAGCTCTCAGATTTTTTATAAAATTACACCAAAGCAAGCACATACATTTTCGTGTTAATGTGCTCTCCACAAATGAGCTAAGTGACAACTGGGGGGGTGGGTCTCTTTCACCTCCTGAAGGTACTTGGGAGAAGGGCCAACAAAACTAAACGGAGGGAGTCCAGCGTATTGACACTATGGGGCTATCTCAGCACCTATTCTTTAAAACAACTGGGGAAGGTTCAATAACAGTAGGCCTATGCTTACATCAGAGAATAGAAGACTTACAGTTTAGTGTCAAGTCCGCATATGAGTTGATACCTCTCCTTGCTGTTTAGGCTAAATCGTGTTGCTCACACTTCAATTGTGGCAGATGCTGAATGACTGGGTGCCAAATTTGTAGTTGTGCATGTGCCGAGTTTGCCAGGTACCAAGTTTGTGGGTGCCGAGTTTGCTGGTGCCGTGTTTGCTAGGTGCAGAAGTGACCAGTTACCCCAGCTCTTTAAGTGGGCTGGCGTTGGGACTTTGTTAAGATTTTTTGTGTGTCCCTGTAGGCTAGCTTCTAAATTTCAGATAGATAGATAGATAAAACAGTTAAATTAGCAAACTCTCATTCAATAGTATTAGGCACAATACATTTTTCTCAATGCCAAATTAAACATGTGAAACATAACCCTGATTTGCATGCAATGCACCATGTATAATGTTTGCTTTGATTTTGGTTTTGAATATTGCAGGTAATATCAATATGCTTTCCATGAATGTGATTTGACTGGACACATCAACACAATGATCAACAATACCAGACAAGCAGTCAGAGAACTTTATAAAAATGTAAGTCAGTATGCGGACCTGCACATGTAGTCATAATATCTTAACATTTAAAGTTCTGATTGCAAATTCTCTCCTGTTGTAGGCCTATGGTATTTCTATATTTTTAAAATAGACAAATCTACATCTAGATCAATTGACCTCCAGGAGCTCAAATTCAGTATCTTTTGTGGCAATTTTGGATCTAGCAAGTGCATCTAAATTTGCAAACATAATTAGACTGTAAAGTGCCTTACAGGTCTGAATATCACTGAACCAGGACCCACTGTCATAAAGCTTGACATTGGATTGAATATCACTGAACCAGGACCCACTGTCATAAAGCTTGACATTGGATTGAATATCACTGAACCAGGACCCACTGTCATAAAGCTTGACATTGGATTGAATACTTAAGTTTGCCAAAACTTTAAAGCAGTATGAGACAGGCAGTTAAAAAAAGCTCAGTGGTTGAAGACATTAAATCTCTGAAAACATGCAATTATCACAATTTATATAACACCCAAGCAGATCCTTGCCATTTGATTGAAGGATTGTCAGTCACGTGATTGCAAATCAAAGTACTATTGCATCCTACGTCACTCACCGTGCATTTTTCGTTCCATCCGAAAAGTACTATTGCACGGTGCGTAAAACATCACTGCGTGCGCGTGTCTTTGGTAATGCAGCAGTGTTACTGATCTACTTGGATGTTATATAAAACAAATAATGAATGTTTTTCATTCGTGCAACAGTGCGAATATTTGCATTCGTTGAAAGATGGAATGTTCCACCTCGTTGAATAGAACATTCCATCTTTCAACTCATGAAAATATTCGCACCATTGCACTCATAAACATTCATTATTTGTATACTGTAAGTATGAAGTAAGTTAAACATACTCAGGTTAAAACACACACAATTTTTGCACCACGTTTAGGCTGAAAAGACTAACAAACTTGAAGATATAATTCTGCAGATTATGTTGCAGATATGGAACCGTGCTTGTATCTGGAGGGACGTATTTAGTTAAATAAGCTTGAAATCTGGCTATGATCATTTGATAAAGGGCGAAAGTTGCACAGAGGCCATTTTTCTACTATTTTAGGCAATGTGTTATTTATAACAAGGGTACTGAGGTTTCTGATGTATAGTAGTTTATAAATGCATGTTTACTCAAGTATGACAATTTGTACACAGGTTCAGTACATTCTGTAGTTTCCCAAAAGTTTCTGACTTCAGTCAAATAAACTATACAAAGAATGAGAAATTTGATGAATAAATGAATTGGTCAAGTTATCAATAAACACACTGTGCAACCACTGTGCAACACATCTGTGAAAGTTTCACCAAAACACTTTTTGGGTGTGTGGGCATGGGTAGGTGTACACATTCAAACCGAGGAACTATAACAAAAGAGGACAATGGGGTTCCCGGTTGGGTGAAGGTCCCCAGTTGGAAAGTGTGTACCAAACCAATGGGAGCTGTTGCCTAAAAGTTAGAGTACAAACAAAAGAGGGACAATAGGAGGTCCCCGATTGCAGGTGTTTACACACTTGTGTGTGTGAGCGTGTCTACCTACATGTATTGAAACTGAGGACTTTTAACAAAAGGGATCCGGGTGTTTGACAGAGCGAGGATGTCCTTGCGTTGCTTTCATACAAAACCAATGGGGACATTGTTAAAAATAACGGGAGAACAAAAAGAAATCCTTGATTTACAGGCTTCACAAACATGGGTGTGTGTGTGTGTGCCCTTACACATGCCAACTTACGGGGTACTTTTAACAATGGAACAATGGACCCCACAAGGCAATTTCAATAGGAACAATAGGGCCCCACAAGGGAATTCTTTAGAAAAGGGAACAAAAGAACAACAATAGCAGTACCCCACAAACCGGATCCGTAAGGTTGGGTGTGTGTGTACGGTGCTTATTTCAATTGCGGCAATCAAATATTACAATTGAAACATTTGGGTGCCATCTTTTCAAACTTTTGTTAAAACTTTTGTGTGCTGTGTTAATTCATCTAAAACCACACTACCATTGGTCAGTCCGGTACATTGCCTAATCAGGGAACATTTATTTTGTCTCCAGATCAGGCAACACTGTTCCAAAATAGGATACAAATCACAGTTTTGCTGATAATTTTTTAACTAGTATAGTTTTCAAATTTTTTAAAGGTGAATTACCTTTAATGACACTTATTAAAGTAAAAAAAAACATTTTCGATACATATTATTATTTTTACATGCATTTTTTTCCAAAAAGAAAAGTTCAAAGTCGTATATCTTTAGTCTGCCAAGGCTCACCGCTTAGGGGCTTTGTGAAATTATTCGGTCATTCATTAAGGTCAAAATCTAAATTGTCTCGTTATCGTTACCTATCATTACCTAAAGTTATAGATCATCAAAAATTGCAAGTCAAAATAATCGGGTATAAGAAAATAAATGTTTCCTGAACAGGAAACACTCTTAATTTACAACATGTATGTTGCCTGTTTTGGGAACATTCTAAAGTGTCTCCACTTTTGGAGACACCCTAATTGTTCCCTGATTAGGAAACAATTTTACGTCTCCAATTCTGGAGACACTACAAATGTTTCCTGATTTGGAAACACAGTTGATGTGTCCATATCTGTAGCCATTTCTGGAGACGTAATGTATACCTGCCATGTTTCCTGATTTGGAAACACAGTTGATGTTTCCATATCTGTATATACCATGTATACTGTAGCCATTTCTGGAGATGTAATATATGCCTGCCATGTTTCCTATTTAGGAAACATATTTTTTCATATTATGCAATTTTAAATAAATACATTTTGTCTGTGGTTTATTACTTGATATTTGTCTGATGGTGTTAGAAATTTGAAAATGGATTTTGCTGTAGTTCAAAGCTGAAACCATTGATTAAAAAACTGTATTTGAACAAAATAGATACACTTTTAACAGCATTTTGTCAAAGCTTGCTACATGTACATGTATGTACATGTATGTACATGTATGGTGACTGTATTAAAAAGTATGTAATCTAAACTTACAGGAGGAAACAGTTGATTGCATGACCTACAGTATGCCATTAAAAAAAATCTTCTTACTCCAATTTTACCATCTGAGTGAAGCCAAATGTCTATTCCACCCTGTAAATGACCACAGTTGGCACACTCCAAGTTTACTCAAGGCCAGTAGCCATAGTAATTATAGTCTTGGTAACAGTGTGACCATAGAGCTGTGTAAGGTGTGGTGGATTAACAGTTTGCTTTGGATGACCTAGGTCAAACACAGTGAACAGTTACATAACTTGTACTTTTAAACTGACTGCGACATGTATTTAACACTACAGCAGGCTGACTACAGCTTGGTATTTAGGAATACATGTATAGGCCTAATGTTCCTTCTTCAACATGTTGGCCTACATGTATATGGGACCACTGCCCCTCCACTACATATATGCACTGACCAAAGCAAAAGTTTTAGGGAAAATATGAAGAATAGTTCCATGTTTTCTTATTCCTGGATGCTTTCGATTTGGAGCCTTGAAAGTCCACTTAAATAAAATCCAATTGAAATTTCATATTTTAGTTCAATTTAAAATAAAAAACTTTTTGAGTAAACATCATTACTTTCTGTTTGTTTGGCGATTACCAGTCCTCATGTATGGTACGCATAGTGTATGGTTTATCATGCAGTACTTGTACATCCATACAATAGGTGTACAGTACTTACAAGTGTGTTATGAGATTGACAATAATTAAGCCCTTTTCACACGAAAAAAAAACCCCAACATTCCTTGTGACGAATTTAACAAGTGCTGAAGTCATCCCACGCCTGACCGCTTTCGCACGACACCAAGTAAAAATGTGACCACGTTCCATGAGACGAGAGTACAGACTTAGCTGGTTACCACTGAACTATAGAGTTTTTGTTCTTAAACAGCGCTAGTACCAGTTAAATGATGACGTATGTCGCGTGTGCACAGTGTGTCGCGGTAAAAAATAAACCATGTAAACATTCTTCAAAATGGCTGACACTCACGAAGACGTTGGGGAGTCCATTCATAATACTATGCACGTAATATCCTCCAAAAACGACCGGCGAAGACATCAACCAAAGATAAGAGTAAGAAGGCCAAGAAATCTTGGTGCTACGAGGAAACGATTGCCTTGATAAACATTATGGAGAAGGAAACCACCCAATCTAAAATGGATGGTTTGACCCAAAACGGCCATGTTTGGCGGGAAATCGCGGACGAGGTGGCAAATGGTCGCAACGGTGACCAGTGCCCGGTGACGTTGTGTAAACACACAAAGGTCGGCTCCCGAAGGTTCTTCACGCATGCGTGTTAATACCGCTTTTGCGAGGATTGTCGGTCAATAAACAACGGATCATTTCACACGAAGGTTTGACTAGATTCCTTGCGAAAAATTACGCTAGCGTAAGATTTTGTCGGAGGTCGGGACCTACTACAAAATTTCGCAAGGTTTGCGAAAATTTCGCAAGGGATGTAGGCGATGTAAAGTATAACTGTCCTTTCACACGAAGCCCAAATTGTAATTTTTTTCTAAAAAATTGTAAAATTTCGCAAAGAATGTTCGTTTTTTCCGTCGTGTGAAAAGGGCTTATGTCTCTTAGGTATTAACATGTAGAGCGCTGTTCAGCGCAATTAAATAATATGATTTTAGCCTTTCTTAAACTTTTAGGTAGTTCTGATGTACATATACATTTACCCGTAAAATGTTTCCTGATTTGGAGCCAATTACGTGTTTTCATGATGTTTCCTGATCAGGAAACATAGTGTTTCCTATTTTGGAAACACCGTACATTTTAACAAAAGTTTCCTGATCAGGAAACATTAATGATGTTTCCTATTTTGGAAACACTGTACATTTTGACAAAAGTTTCCTGATCAGGAAACATTTTATATGTTTCCAAAATTGGAGACAATTGTCATGGATTGTGAATGTTTCCTGAACAGGATACATGTTGCCTAAACAGGAAAATTGTTCCCTGATTAGGCATTGTACCGGACTGTTTGGTTTTGAGAGTGGATTAATGAATAACAGCATTTAAAGGTGGAAATGTTTTCAAAATAAGTTGTACCACTAAAAGATGTTTTCAATTTTGAGACCATTTGGACACTTGTTTTAGCCTTTACATAAAAGGAAGTATACTTGTAAGTTGACAATTTTAGAAACGCTGATTTTCATTGTAAAACAGCTGTTTTAGACATCCTGTTTTCCAAATGTAGGCTACACCCCAGCCTTGCTACCATGGGCAGCCCATCGTATCGTTGCCTCTCGTCACTAACCCCTGGTAGGGAAGCACTAAAATCAACACTGAGTGATTGGTTTACCAAAAGTGATTACTTCGCACGTATGCTTGTTAAAAACTTTCGAACGCTTGTATGGCGCTTGTAGGATGCTTAGTACGCACATGTGTAAATGCGATTCAATTTCAAATGAATCATGTTTTTGCACGGTCACCCTGAACTGCATACAATCAGACTTATCACAGGATCAAAGAATAAGAGAGGGTACCAGTTGCTCTTTGACTTGATGCCTCTTTTGCGAGCAACCATACATGGGCAGGCCTAATAATGCGCAAGGCATGCTGGGAAAAATGGCGCGGCGAGATCGACTACCCGTGGGAATGAGGTTGGCCACACCCTGCTTCAGGGTAACAGGCTGTAGGGTCATTCCGTGCCAACTCACCTGATGGGTTGGCAGGCTCAGTCTCAGATTTTGCTTAAAAAAAAATTAAACAATCCTCTATGGGTGCCATGAACACATGCACAGTTTTAGAATCCTACTCCTCATAATTTTTGAGATATGACCCCCTAAAAAATTAAGCCCCACCCCTTCAAATTGACTTTTTGTGTTTTCAGCATTTTTAGAGATCTGTATACTACAAATGGAGGGTATCTGGTATCCCATCAACTAAATTATTCTGTCAAAAGTAGCACAGGTCATTTGTATATCACGGTGTACAGTGTAGGTCTTTAAAAACAGACATTTTAGCCTGCATGATGACTTTTCATCATTTTTGAAACCCCCTAGAGCCCAAGTGAAATGTCTGATTGCTTTTATATTACATTTGGTTATAAACTAGGTGCATATGTGTGACCTGATATAAGGATAGACCAATCACGCCTTTGATGGGTACTTGGCAGGGGTCTGAATATGGGTCCACCTGTCCACTATTTTAGGTGAGTTGGCACGGAATGACCCTATACCCTGCTTCAGGGTAACAGGCTATACCCTGCTTCAGGGTACCAGGCTACACCCTGCTTCAGGGTACCAGGCTTCACCATGCTTCAGGGTACCAGGCTACACCCTGCTTCAGGGTACCAGGCTTCACCCTGCTTCAGGGTACCAGGCTTCACCCTGCTTCAGGGTACCAGGCTTCACCCTGCTTCAGGGTACCAGGCTACACCCTGCTTCAGGGTACCAGGCTACACCCTGCTTCAGGGTACCAGGCTACACCCTGCTTCAGGGTACCAGGCTACACCCTGCTTCAGTGTACCAGGCTACACCCTGCTTCAGGGTACCAGGCTACACCCTGCTTTAGGGTTCAAATTTTTCAGATCATTGTATTTTGCTAACTGTCATATTATCTTTTGGTTATAACAGCTTATCTTTCTTGGACGTGATTATCCAAAAGGAGAGAAGTACTTTCGAGACAAGTGCCATTCTGCCTTCATGAAGAATAGCGATGTTGAAGACCCTAAGAAAATAGCAGAACTGATAGCAAGAGGAGAGTATGTTATGAAAGAACTGGAGGCACTCTATATGCTGAGAAAATACCGTGCATTAAAAAAGAGATATTACTCTGAAACCAAAGTATGACCTCAATTTTAACTTGTATGTTGGAAGTTGAAAACAATCTCAACATCCTAAATCTTGCTTAAGCCCGGTTCATACTTTCTGCGAATGCGAATGCGAATGCGAAGTGAATATGACGTGATTTGATGTCACAACTCTGTTTTCGCTGCGAATATTCGTTGTGAATTTGTGACGTCAACATTTGCTTCGCATTCGCATTCGCAGGAAGTATGAACCGGGCTTTTATCCTACCTTAATGTATTCTCTGTTTTTAAGTGTGATGAAGCACTGCATACCCACTTTATTATGGGTCAAGCCATCATTGCCATTGACACAGGACTTTAATTGATATCAGACGGTTCGAAAATGTAGGACATAGGGAGAAAACTTGAAGAATTAGCTCTATTCTTGCTTGACTTGTGTTCCTGTGATCATCAGCTCATCATATGTTCAGACCGAGGGAGCATAAACATCCATGAACATGTAGGAGCCAATCACCTTTCAGATACAACTAATGATTTATACTGTCAATGTGCATGCAAGGTTCAAGGAGGAGGGTCAATTTCAACCACTACACATTTTTTGATATGGTGCTCGTGATTTAAGATTTTACTTGGACAAACCCACCATCGTAAAATCTCACACCCCACAATTTTCTAAAATTAAAAGTGCTCCACTATAAGAAAAAATTTTATGTCAAGAGATTGGTGATACATATGAGATCAGACCTGTGCAATACTTGAATTGTGAACTTAACAAAGCTTCAGTTTTTTCGTTGATGTGCATTTTTTATTGACAGTTCAACATGAAACATCATGAAGAAGACCCATTTGTGAAGTTGGGAAATGAAACATTAATTCTTCTGTCATTGTGGAGTAGTTGTAAACAAAACCAAGTTGATTTTTACATTGGTTTGTATAAATAAATGTTAAGCCAACATGGAAGAGAAACCCAATGTGTACAATTCAAACGATTATTTTCATAAACATGTGACTCCCTGTGCATGAGTCAAGATTTGTTTGTTTATATTAACAGGTCAATCTCTCGTTAACATTTTTAAGATTAAGTTCAGTACACATTCTTAGGTACAAAGTATCTTAAGGCAAAATGTTCCCATTCCATGTTTAATCATTATTTTCAAACTTGAATGGATAGGTCTACTTTCATCTTTAGCACCAAGCATAACTCAACTTGCATGAGTGAGTGAAACAACTCTGTTACAACTGCCTCAAGCTTCGTTCATAGTACTTGAGAAAAGTAATGCAAATCCAATGTCTTCTGATGCAAACAATCAATGTACTTGGTTTCCAGTAGCAATGAAATGAATTCCATTCCCTTTTGAAATGTGTGTGTGTGTGTGTGAAGTATGAACTGATTGCTAATGTTGGGGTTCATGTAAGGACCACATGGTTACACAAGCTCTAATAAGTCTGTAAGTTTTAGAGCCAAAGCTCATCAGCTAACTGTGGAAAGCTACAGTAAAGCAAGGTCTTCAGGGTGATGTACAAGTACCATCACCTTTTCACGGAGAAAACAGCTGAATTGTTTGAACAGTTAAACCTAATTATTTGAAATAATGAAGAAAAGTAAAAAACATAAAATGTTAATTAAAACTTAATTTCTAGTATTTAACCAGTTCACACCAGTATTTTTGTGAACTGAGGCAATCAAAATGAGCAATGTTGTGGGGTTTCTTTAATTAAATTTTCTTGATATCTACAGCATTTCAGACAGAAAAGATTGTTACATTGTACTTTTAGTATAATCAGTGAACTATCTGTATTACAAAATATAAGTGTTTTTTTATTAACCAATTCTCTACTTTGTCTTTGATCAATTTAAATTGTGTTCATGGTAGCTGTTGTGTGCATCATGACGTGATACCATTGGCATGGGCATTGAATTAATAAACAATTAACTTTTATAGTTTTAAAAAGATCATTGTGATTTATGTGTGTTCATTTGCAAGCAAACCTGATTTCCAACATGTGTCTACCTGTTAATGATCAGTTTCTTCTTTAAGTTCCATCCCAGTGGTTAACAAGTTTATTGGGGTCTGATAACCAAGTTAAAACAATCCAATCCAACCAGAAAACAGAATGATCAAGAGGTGTGTTCTAAATGTGTTTTGTGCAGTGTGTTAGATATACGTAGTGGCATTAGTATTGGCTCAAATGTGTGTCTTAATTGACTGAAAAGCTTCATATTAACCATATCTCAACTACTCTTAGCAAGCCCTATAAAAGATAGGTTCACAAAATACATATTTAATCAATCAGATTTATTGAAATCATATTTACATTTATAGTAAACAACAATTCAAAAGCCATAACAAATATCTTGTAGGTAAAAACCCTTTGTTTTTGGTAGTCAGAAGAGAAATAGATTCCAACTACATACTGAATGCCCACCAGTCTCAATGTGAGTGCAGATGCAATGCTAGATTCATTCAGCTCATATCCATGTTAACCATCATAACAATCGGGGTATTCCCGATTTGAAAGTGAGGCTCTGTATACATCAGTAAAAAGTAATGTTTTCAGAGCACTTTTTCATTCCTTACACAAGAATGAATGCATATAATAAAAGCAAGGTTGCCTCTTTTAACATTGATAATAGATTATGGTTATAATCATGGAGGTATGTTGGAAATACACTGCACCTTTTTGTGGGGTCCATAGTTCCATTGTTTAGAGGACCCCACAAGGGCCTGTGAGTAAGCACGCAGACACAAGTGTGTAAATACCCTCAATCAGAACCTCCTATTGTCCCTCTTTTGTTTGAACTTTAACTTTCCAACTGGGGACCTTCTCCCGTTTAAACCCACACACACACACCCCCTTTTTGCTTCTTGAATTAAGCACCAAACAGCTTGATTGCAAGGGTACATAACCTTTGTAATCCGGGTATAAGATATCAGATGGCAATCTCATGAATAAAACACGAGTGGCATCGGTCAATATTTCTCTTGCATAGATTCTTCAGAAAAAAGTGCCCTTGTTATACTCAGACCACCAACAGTTTTGATGCTTTAGAAAGGCTACTTTAGGCAATCATTAGTTCACTTACTGTCAAACTGATGCATATCATGTGACAAGAGCCAACCAATGAAAAGCCAGAATCTATTCATGTGTGTGTTTTTGTTATAAAAATACTTACTACACAGATACAGTCAAACTTATCCTCAGGTGATCCCTTCATTGTCTATATTTTTTCTAAAGCAAAGCCGAGGGATAATATAATACTCAAGGGTTCAAGGGAGAGTAGCCAATATCTATTTTTTAACACCTATTAACACAGTGATTGAGAACAATTTAATAATGGTGGTGTGTCAAGGCTGAGTGGCAAGTGCACTGGACTCAAGCTCTGGTGCTTGTGATCAGCAGAGTGTGGGTTCAACTCCCTGTCTTGGCACTTAACCATTATTGCTTTGTCCTTCGGATTGGACGTAAAGCCTTTGGTCCGGTGTGTTGTGTAATGCACATAAAAGACCCCAATCCTTAAGAGAAGGGGTTTGCCCCGGTGTTTTCTGGTATAGTTGGCTGCAGACTGGGCCACAGCACCTTGAAAACTGTTATACAGTGCTATGTAAATAAATAGGTTTTATATATCAAGCATAACTCCACACAAGCTGCTCTCGGGTGTGATAAGAATATATATAAGAACTGCAAATCTTTATTATGAGAAACCTGCTTCAATACACTAAACAAATACAAGCATGTACAAGAGAAACCCATTCAGTGCAATGGTTGGCAAATGAATGGTCTCATTCAGTGGTTGCTACAGAGTGACATTAGTTCATTGCTACTTTTTCCTTGACGGTGCATAATCTTTTCTCTATCCCTAGCATTGTACTACATGTTTTTGACACATCCTCAACCAATTCCAAGACAAAACCTAGTATTACACATAATATATGATTAAAACCAACACAATGTTGTATGTACATTATTCAATAGCATGGAAAGCATCAACACACATGCACCAGGCATGATATTTGGTCCTCAGAAATATCATTGAGTACAAGGCCTGACCAACATGTACAATGGTGTAGGCTTTAATTGACTTTTCAGGCTATTTCATCACATTTTGTCAGATTTTTCCAAGAGAGAAACAATCAGAAATCAGACTGAAGTAAGAAGAATGTCATGCCTGATGTCCACAAGATGTTTGTATCTCAAATTATTTCCATTCAGTAAGTGAAGTAGGAATCAGTAGCTTACCACAATGGGATAGCCACGTAGCTAAAGAGATTGACATTTTTGCAGACATGACTTTGACTTGGGGCTGCAAGGTCATAGACTTATTTAAAGTAAAGTTGGTCCACTAGTAAGAATGAATCTAGTGCTGATTGCTATGATCCCCTAGACCAGGACAAGGGAGAGATAGAAGGACTATGGTTTGATGTATTGACAAATGTCTGGTCAATAAAGTGACATGGTTAACTATCCTAGGAGACTGGTAGTGCAAGACAGCATCAGCAGTCCAATAATTCTTGTCAAAAGCAAAGGTTGACTTCCTGCTCTAAGTATTTGGCCAGATTACTACCCAAGATAAATCTTGTCTATTTACTTGTTTACTATTTACTATTCAAATCCCATCTGTGGAAACAATCTACATGTTCTAATTTGCCTTTAGTTTCTGCTTATTCATATAGCAAATGTAACAATTAACCTCAATAAGCCATTTTGGAATTAACTATGAATAATGTCTGTCAAACAAAAGTTTGCTGGATCACAAGTGAATGCTCAATTTGAATTGCTTAAACTAAATCCAGTCTTGCTATGTTACATAAGAGACAGAAACACCTTCAACAACTTTGATCAAAGGAGTGGTACAAGGATACCAGTCTTTACTGATCTGGAGATTCGCAACAATGGATTTAGTCTGAGGAATTCCAGTTGGGCATTTACTTGTAACTGAGTGAGGCATAGTACCAGACATCATTTCAATCTAACTCACACACAGTATTCCTTATTAACCAACCAGAATTGATAGTAAACCTGTCTGTAATGTAAACAGAATACAACATCAAATCAAGAGTTCCTTACAAAGTCCTTTGCTTATACATGTATCAAGGTATTGGTGAAGTATCGCCAGTAAATGCACGGAATCTGTACTCTAACTCCAGACGTCTGTGGTTTACTTCACGCTGAAGATCACTAGCCTGAAACAAAAATCAAAACTGTCGTTAATAGAATACTTTGAATACCACCAAGCACACTAAGTGAAACTGAATATTATGCACTTATGTATAATGGAGGAGGTCCATACAGGGCAACCTGATCAGCACAGCACAGCAGCTACATGTAGACAGTGGTGCCATATACATCCAGTTTGTAAAACTCATCACATATAATTGTAGAGTTCACATGTTATACCCCTTGTTATCACATACAAAAAACCCTGATGGTTTCAGAATTGGATATCGCTGAATGACATGAGCATAGTCTATTAGATAACGAAGTGGGACAGGACAAATGAATTTACATCATGCTATGATATAAACCATTGAACAATCTGCCATTCAATCATAATGCTTCTAATGTATACACAACATATTATACAAGACACAGTAAAGTGTTATTAAGCCAGTGCAGACAAAACTTTGTCAACAATTAACAACAATATCAGTGAACATAAAGTATACACAAGCACATACATCAACTTCATTAACTTTCGTTTCTTCTCCCATTGTTTTTTTTCCCAACAAAACTACACAAAATGAATTAAAGACATCAAGCAGATCCCTTTTGTGTTATTATGTGTAAAACCACTCAGTCACAATCACTACAAGAATGCTGATGGAAATAGAGTTACAAGTATTGGTAGAATGGAATGTCTGCAACTTGTTCATAGAAGTGACTTCATGTCTAGGTGCATCTTCAAATATTGTTATATTATTACATGACAAATGTGTTACACAAGCGGAGTGTTTTTCTATCAAGTATGAAGGCATTTGAGTTGTTAGTATTCAGGTCAATGGTGGTACACGGACAAATAATGCCACTGGGGCCAAATCTAAAGCACACAGACAAACTTAAATCATTGTTATGTACGTCTAAGAAATTGTTTCATGTGCACACAACATTTGTCATGCTTCTTCTGCTGTTAGTTTAGTTAAATGTGAAATAATACATGTACTTCAAGTGAAACATTTGTGCCACAAATGATACCCAGGAAAGAAATAACAACAATGCCACATTTTTAATTTTAATCATTTATAGCCACACCCTGCTGGAGCTACATGCATAATTACCTATGTATTTGCATTTATCATTTCGTTCTATCAGGTGTGATAAAGGACTGCATCAGTGATTTACAATCTTGGGCTTCAAATAGCAAGCTCAAGTTTAATTCAACAAAGACAGAGCTAATAAACATCACTTCACAGTTCTGCAAGTCAGACACTCTCCCAGTAATGAGCAATGCTGTAGAAGCAGTTACTGTCTCTGAGTCAGTCTGCAACCTTAGGGCTATTCTTGACAGCTTATCAGTTAGACTAACACATATAACAAGGAAGGTAGTGGTAGCACTTAAAGACTAACTAATTACATAAAAAACTGCATGAGCTTTCGTAGCAACAACTACTTCATCAGATGCAAGTAGTTGTTGCATCAGATGCAGTAGTTGTTGCTACGAAAGCTCATGCTGATCTTATCTACCTTCCTTGTTTTATCTGTCAGACTAAAACGGCTAGTTTTTAGTATTGACTAACATAAATACAATTTTGGGGGGTATTTATAGAAATCTACCTTGACAAAAGTTTGACAAAATGTATTGTGCATGCATTCATCACATCCCATCTTGACTTTTGCAGTAGTTTGGTGTATTCCTTACTTCCTACTTATCACACTGCCCCACTTCAACAACAAGTACAGAACACTGCATCATGTATGGTTATGAAAGCAAAGCTAAGTGAACATGTCACACTGATTCTGTGCTCTTTGCAGTCTTTACTTTGGCTAACCATCACATACAAAGCAAGAAATGGCCTGGCTCCTACATACATGTACATGTACCTCAAAAGTTTCATCTCTCTAGAGTTGTTTTCCTTATCCATCAGCCTTCATTCAACATCCAATATTCGCCTACAACTTTGCCCATGCACAAACACTTGCCATGGTCTTGAAGCATTTACAGTGGCTGCTGCAGCAACCTGGAACAAACTCCCATCTGGGACTCACCCTCCATCAACTCCTTCAAGACTCGGTTAACACATTTATTCACACAATCGAGAATACTTTTAAATGCTTGTAGAGAAGCTACATAAATGTTATAGTTATTCATATAACCATGGCAATCAAACATCTCCAGAGCAGCCAAGATCACCTCCTTCAGGGTCTGTATAGAAACCATTCTACTAAACGGTGCCGAAATATGGCTCATGAGGAAGGAGCTTGAGCAACGCCTACACGGCACATACACAGACTACATGCCGGTTCAAAATCTTTCTTGGAGAAACCAACGGAAGCTGAAATCTATGCAGCAATACTACCAATCTCAACAGCTGTAGCTAGTTTTGCTGGACACTGCTTCAGGGATTGAGTGCCAGTTAACATCAGACGTCTTACTCTGGAGGCTACCATGTCCAGCAAGAGGGATTGAGTGCCAGTTAACATCTGACGTCTTACTCTGGAGGCTACCATGTCCAGCAAGAGAGATTGAGTGCCAGTTAACATCTGACGTCTTACTCTGTAGGCTACCATGTCCAGCAAGAGGGATTGAGTGCCAGTTAACATCTGACGTCTTACTCTGGAGGTGTGTTCCTATCTCAGGATAATCCAGCCTAGCAAAGACCATAATGCACAGTTAAGAGTGGACAGGGCTGTGGAAATAAGGACAGACATTTCACCTCTGGGAAGGCTTAGTTGTACATGGAACGCAAAAGCCCATTATTTGTTGTACTCCACAAGCGCCCGTTGGATAACTAATACTGACCAATAATCAACCATTACTTGATTTGGTTAGGACATACTGTTAGACTGTGAATCAACATAAGTATAACATTCAAAGTTAAATCACTGCATAGCACCACTTTACTTGTCCCACCAATGAGCACATATCACACATACCCAAAACACCACTGCAAAAAGTTCATACATGTATGCAACTTACAATTCAAGACAGCTCAAAAGAGCTTGAGTTGAGAGAACTGACCCAGCTATAAGATAAGAGCAAAATAAATTAAATTGGAGCACAGTGAGAGGACTGACAGCAAACATTCAATTGTCAAAGCTATGACTTTAAGTTGATAAAGCACATCTGACTCCTACTTACCATTTTAAGATCTTGTTTAGCTGATTCCATTTCCTCTCTGGGATTTCCACGAGGACGGTTTTTCCTTTCCTGTACCTTGAGAGTGTGTCGTTTAATTCTTTCCATTAATTGACGATCCCTGTCTGCCCTGGTATATCAAACATTACAAGACAATCACTGCACATTGTTACCTCCTTTATGAGAACAAAGAATGAATCAATCCACATTTTAACAAATGACTTTAATTAGCCACAAGAAATTGATGACAATCCTTTGTCATTAATTGTTTTGGAACTGAAAGTCTTCACAAATTGTCAAACGTCATTATAAAGCAGTAGATGTTAACAACAGAATGAAAGAAGACCAACTGAGTGTCAAGGGTTGTAAGATCTTACTTCAGGAGTTGATGTATATGGATTTATTTGTCTTAGGCACAGAAACCTTCTTCATTCTAGTAGTTAGGCAACCATAGTTTGTATTGGTAAGAGCGACATTTTACCATAAAAGAACAACAACTGACAAATGACTGGCAATCATGAACCAGAAACATTAATGGGGCACGTTGCCTTGGATTGGACGATTTTGGATATAAAAAGCGCTTGTTATGAAATGAATTGAAATGAACATGGTTGGAAAGTTGTTTTAAAAGTAGAATATAATGATCCACCATTTTAGTCAGTTAGTTCACGAAGTAAGGAAAACCACACAATTTCATGGCATATTTCTGTGGATCATTATATTCTACTTTTGAAACATCTTTCCAACCATATTCATTTCAATTTATGCTTTTTATAGCCCAAATTGCCCAATCCAAGGCAACGTGCCCCTTTAACACTTGAAAGGTGATAAATTACACACAAAATGTGCAACACTTTTCTTGGTAAAAAAACCTACATGTGCAACAGAATGCAAACACCTTGACTGCTCCTTTTCACTCGAGCTTGCCTTTAGGCTGGTTGAATTTCCTTGTGTTAAAATCAACTTAAAATGAAAATAATACCAATGTATATTGGGAACTGTAAAATAAAATGGATCTGTATTGATAAGACTCAAGCAAGCTATAAAATCCACAGAGTTCCCAGATTTAATGGAAGTTCAGATTATCTGAGGTTCTTACCTGGCCTGTTCCATTTTCTTACTAGCGTCAGGATCCATCTTCTGCTTCATTGCTTCATGTTTACTCTTGATTTCTTGCTACAATTCAAAACCAGAATATCTCAGCATCATAATGCAATTACAGTGTAAATGTGTAATCTGATTGTGACCAAGCTTCTGATCTTAAATATTTACCACATACCTCCCTGAAAAAGAACACTTTTTACAAGTTAATCGTCTACACTGAAAATGTTGAGAAAACAATGAGTTAGTTTTACCTTGATTCTGTCTTCTTTTGATAATACTTTCATGTAGTTTGGATCTGTGTCATACGGTGTCTTCAAAGAGGGATCAGAGAAATCTAAGTGATATCAAACACACATTGACAAGTTAACTTTCTACATTTTAAACAGTATCACTTTTTGTAGCAGGATTAATGACCAGTTTGTAAGGAGTCATTTTGTCACCACCCATTTTAAAGCAACTAAATGAATACTTGGTGCTTTGGAACAATGGAAAGAGAGACCCACATGTGACTGAGATGGGTAAACTCTCTAAATTCAACAACCTATTTGTATAGTGTGTTTTAAAGAGTGCCTAAATGTCAAACCACTCAGCCACTATTAAAGCATAAGAGTAAACCCCGGTTCCTACTTCCTAAGAATGCTTCATACAAAGCAAATTTGACATCACAGCTGTTTTCGCTGCGAATGTTTCGCATAAGTTGAGCACAGTTTTACTTTTCCGAATTGTTCCTTGCGAATTTGTGCGGTCAAAATTCACCTCGCATTCAAATTCGTAGGAAGTATGAACCGGACTTAATTGTAAGAGTGGTTAACAACTTTCCAGTCTAAAAACTATCATGCAACAAATAATATCCATGTGAGCATCAACATGTTAACTGATTAGCTTCATAACATTTAACTCATGCTCAGTGAAGTAAAGTTCATTTGATATTCTTTCTGATAAGATAAAACCTGATAACAGAAAAAATAGTTTTGTTTCGATCATTAAGTGCCCTTCAGTAATCTTTAATAAATATTATCACAGTGTTTTGATTTTTGTTCCTCAAGTTTACATTCAATAACGATGATATTAACTGATCAAACAGATGATGAAACACACACAAAAACATGAACATTTTCCATGTTTTTAACAACAAAAAATACTTCTTGTTAAACTGCTTAAAAACAGTAAAGAAATGTTTCATGAATTAAAGTAATTGTTCTTAACACGCTTCAAATTTCTCAAACAGGGCAACTTAGTGTATTCAGTTAATGTCACAACCAAGTAATTTGCCAAAAATTAACATTGGCTTCACTTGACTAATTAACAAATCAACATTGATACCTTATCAAAAAGGTTTTACTATGTCACCTAAAAAACATGCAATTCACGATACATAAACCCAACTCATCAACAACAATAGAACACACGGCATGTTCATGTCTTCTTCAATAAGTCAATACAATGGATACAGTGGCTTATCTAAAACAAACATTTATAACGAAACAACCTAACAGGACATAATAATTCATGAACAAAGCAAAACATGCTAGGACAGGTCACTGGTGCATTAACAAACACTGTGATCAATACATGCATCTATTTACCCTTGTACTTCCATGGCATACCTGCAATTATAATAATGAAAGAATTACTGTAATTTCATCAAGTTTCTTGTTGAGCTATTTGTTTAGTCTATGATTTCTCAAAATACATTGTAAATGGCTTTCTTACCCCATGTCATGACGTTTTATGCAGTGTTTTGTTTTGTTGTTAATGTTGAATGTAATAAATGGCTTTATAAGGCTGCAAAGTACGATTGCTACATGTAATACCAAGCTACAGAGTTTCTATGGCACAAGTAACTCAATTATACAAATGTTTGTATAGCAGTAAACAAGAAGTGTCTCCCCAAACAAGGATAGTATGGGATTATTTTGGTGCCACTATTGACTGCCTAGTCCTTACCTTGCTGTGCATTTTTAATAGCTCTGATGTAATGTTTCCGCTGCATCTCTTTAGTTTCAGTGCGCCAATCATCTAACAATTGTTGATCTCTGCAACAAATAGTCATATTAGTAAATCCATCACATACAGCATACCTTGGAATCCTTAACTTTTATTTTTTTTAAGTAACATATGTGTAGGTACTTCCAAACAAACAGCAGAAACATAACATCTGCTTTGTAAAGACAACTGACAAGTCTAAGTTTGAGTTCAAGTCCCAGTTGCAAGTAGTGAGGAGAGATTACAGGTTGTTGAAGTGACCATAAACTTATATCTTTTCTATTTTGAAAGAAGTCACAATACAAACTACACAGAATTTCAGTTTTAACCAGCTTTGTTACCTTCTTGTTTAGGATTCCATTTTTAAAACAATTTTTTAATCAAAAAATTTGCACAATTACAAAGATAAATGCTTTATTTTTGTAATTGTTGACCCTGATGTTATACAATTTTATTGTATTATGGTTTTCATAACTGCAAACTAATGTTGAATGCCAAATGTCTGAGACAGAGAGTCTTAGCTATTGATTCCCAAACGATGTGTCTGAGTCTCAGGTTTTGATACCGATTGCCAAACATTGAATCTGAGACCAATTCCGAGACCGAGACTGAGACCTATTGTCTGCCAAATGTCTGCATCACTAGAACACATCCCAGCTGTTAAGATTGAATCTCATGGAATTCAATTGTTATCACAGCCAAGTACTTAATGTTGAGTCAAAGTTGAAAGAAAGGGCCCATTCTGTTGAAACCAAGTCACACATTTGACTCACAAATGTTGACTTTGAGTCTCTGGTCCAAGGTCAGACTTTCAAGCACAATTTACAACTAGAAGTCCAAGCTTCTGACTTTCGATCTCAAGTCCAAGTCAAACACGTCAAATGTAAACACTTAACAATTTATGATTATAAACAGGTCGTTATTGTATGTAGGTGTACCAGATACAGATGAGCTTAAAGACGCATTTTTGCACTTAAATGTGCACCGTGTATTATCTTTATGCTGTCAGTTTGCCCACCTGATGTGTCTTGAACTAATGCCATTCATTATTATTACAAGTATTAATACAAGATACAAGATTATATTTGTTCTTACTTTCTCCTTTGTTCAATGAGCGTTTGCTTTTGCTGAAGTTCTCTGAGTTTAGCCAGTCTTTTTTCTTCTGCCATGCGAGTTTCAATAGGGTCAATTAATGGTGGAGTCCGCACTCGCTTCCGCCTCTTCTTCTTACGTCTGCAAACAAGACATTCAAGACAATGCTGTACATGATATTTATACTGAGCTCACTGACAGACTGAACAGTCTTTGTTCTATCATGAAAGGATCCCAATAGAGAATGTATAACAAGAATATTAGTAAACAAGAAGAATAACGGCTAAACCAAACTTATGACTTCCAGTTAACCGTTTAACTGTTTCTAGTGATTTCAATCCGAACTATGAGCCAACCACCGAAAGAAGCAAATGTCAACACTTTCCAAGATTGATTAGGATTAAAAATAGAACACTATAGCCAGTCTTCACAGTCACAAAACCACAAATGTGTCTTGCATACAAAGCAAAACTTACATTTTGTAGAGGATTAATATTTAAGACAGTTCCATCAGGAATGTCAACCATTCTCCCTGGATAGCATCTGAGGCTAACGTTTTCAAGAAAAAAAGGCTCCCCAATTTTTTATTATTTTTTTTCTACCATGGGCTTCATTTAATCGCTAAGGTAATTTGGAAACAGACTTAAAAAACATTGTTTTTTTTATTGATAAACAGTTAAACGATTAAACATTCCAACCCTAGTAAACATTAAAGAAACCAAAAGGTTCTTGCTAATAACTGGCTCCCACCAAAGCTACACATGTATATATTTGTTATCCACCGTCAGTCTTATGAACTGAGCTCTGAGAGTGCTGACGAGCAACTGTCAATGTGTTTACCCAAAGCAGTTCTACTTAATTGTGTATGACCGAGTGATGTATGTAACAGTGCACTGAACGTAGCATCCATGATGTGATTTCTATTTAGATTTTTTATTAACATTCCCAATTCCCTCAGGGAGTTGTCCTTGGCTCTCTACCTTCAGCCTTTTCATCAGTAACATTTCAGAAACCATCATTCCCATTTTTGCTGACAACACCCTTCTTTACCATCAAATTTGCCACTGATGACAATGATCTACATGCCAATATCACTGCACTTAATCATAACAGCGTAGCAAATGGCACAAGGATGAATAAAGACTAGAAATTTAGAATTCGTCTTAAGACAAACTCAAGGTGTTCGGTTTTAATGCCTGATGAAAAAAAGCACAAAAAATACATTTGAATTTACGTAATCATGACGCTACTAAATTTTTCAGCAGTCAGTATCGTTGTCCAACAGTACACCAAATTTCAACTCGGTTGGTCTTTCGGTTTGGCAGATACATGGCTTAAAAAAAGTGCACATTTAAAGCGATACACGTAGTACGTGATGACGTCATCAATCTACGTTTCAACACATTATGTTGTCTGCATGAAGGCCATTATGTAAACCAATGTTGAAACAATTATAAAAACTCTGCCAAAGCCTTCTAGTAAAACTGTATTTTGAACTGTTTTTAACCCACCGCCAGATGGCCCTCTTAAATCTTTTTTTAACCAGACCCTTGTCAGACTGCAACATCGTTAAAATCAACTAACAAAAAGTTGCCACTTTTAATTACAATGCACTTTCGGTTTTAAGTGGAAGTAGAGGACACGTAATTTCATGCAAACAATTAAAATCGAAGACCTATATTACCTTTGTATAATCCCGCAAAAAGCAACCCAGGGTCTCTTACCCTCGAATTGATGGGAATTTTCAAAGATTTAATCTTTAAATGACGTAGATTTCCAAGGCAGCATCTGTCACAGAGCGAGCAAATAATAAAATTCCAGAGCGGGATAAAAGCATGAACAGTTGTTTGGTATAGCGCCATCCCCCGCTTGTGGAATGTTTCCGTTACGTGGGACTGTACACACAGGCTTCGTGGACTTTGAACCTTATGAGTTTCCATTACGTGGGACTGTACACACAGGCTTCGTGTTGCACACACAGGCTTCGTGGACTTTGAACCTTATGATTCATGGTGCTGAACAGTCGGCTACAGCGCTTTTCTATGTACAAAGATTAAATGCGCGTTAATACTACAGTTGGCTATCACACCCATTTATGACCAGAAGTTAAGGTCATATTGGCATCATTTCTGTGCAAAAGTTTCGGAAGGATCACAGATCTACAATCTGATGTAAAAATTGTGATGAAATGATCAGTAGTTTTTGTGATATGAATTTTTAAAATATTCAACTTCCGGTTTGAACCGGAAGTCAAGGTCAAATGAGGTCGCGTTCAGTGTAGCGTTTTTAGAGTCATACCAGGCCTATCCGATGATGTATAGATTGTGAAAATCCATTGTGTAGTTTTGGATTTTTTCAAATATTAAACTTTGATTTAACGTAACTCGACACCTGATGACATCATCATGACGTAACTGAAGTGGTTTCATCTCCTAATAAATATCTAACTATATGTGAAGTTTAAAGTTCATATGAGCTTGGGAAGGGTGCTTTTGTTAGCGGACAAGGGACGCTGAGAAGAAGAAGAAGAAGAAGAACTAGACATAAGTTTTTGTTCCATAACAAAAACAAGGTGTTCGGTGTAGACATTTTCGAGTTAGCAGAGGTAGTGTTTTCAAAGAGAAAACTGAATAAACATAACTTAGTACGACAACTTGATACGTAAAGTGAATGGTAGAAGATTTCGTATTTGAAATAAAAAACTTTCATAAATTTAAAAACTGATGAAATCATTCCGTTTTCATAGCTCATTTTATTATCAAGACATTGAGATTCATAAGTACATGGTAAGTTTTTGAAATTGTCACATGCTTTTAGTTATTATTTTGCTGGAATTGAAAGTCCTATGGGTAAAACTGTATTTGATATAGAGGGACCATTTGGTTTCAAGATCATATTGTTTGCAGGCCTCAAAACGAGGACCGGGAGTGATTTTTTTCACTTAAGCTCTCAGTTTTGACCAGAATTGAAGCTCACAGGGAGACACATTTTGTGTAATCATTGGGGATGGTGCAAGTTATGAATATAAGAATTTTTGTTCTCCGGATAAAGGTTAATTTAATGTAAGGACGCCATCGAGTCGTCATCATCCCGAAAATAACTGCGGTTTCATCTAAACACTCGGGTCTATGTATGTAAAGTTTTAGGTCTCAACCCTTTTTTGGTTAATGGGATATGAAGTTTTTAAGTATGGAATAAGCATCTTTCAGTTTCGACCAGAAGTAAAGGTCACAGAGGGTCACACTTTGTGTAAAATAAAAAAAATACACTCCATGGTCTTTCATATAGACCAAAGATCTGGTATGTAGCAGTTATAGTTTTCTATTTGTAAAAATTAAACATTGATTTAATGTTATGACGTCATTGATGACGTAATCTTGCCGAAAACCTCTGTGGTTTCATTGACACACTAAGGTCTAAGTACATGGTTAGCTCAAAGTCAAAACCCTTTTTGGTTCACGAGTTATGTTTTTTTCCATACACAGTACATATTCATAACATACCTGAGCGGGGATTAGTATCAATTCAATCCGATAGTTGAACATTAAACCATGACAAAATAATGACTTTTGAAAGTAAAAAAACAAAACAAAAAACACTAGGCAAGTTTATGGATGAAACATATCAACATTATTGTAGACAAAAAAGAAATGCCCCCTCTTTTTAACGATGATTTTGAAATAAAGCTCACCATTTAATCACCGTGTCTGAAGGGCATACTCAGAGGGCCTAGAGCGCCTTTGGCAGGCATGGTCACGTCGATCAACGTGACGTGGGTCTCGGTGTTTGATGAGAAACAAACCAATGTCGTTCTTTTTCAGTTGAAGTTTTTGTCATTTAGTCAAAGTCATACAAATCCCTAAAGCAGGTGGACATCTCAGTAAAACCTCCTCTTTTATTCCTTGTTTTCCATTAAGCCATCAGACGAGCACAGCGGAACTAAATTCACACTGAACTTTGAATGAGTTTGAGTTTTTTATGTGCGGGACACGTGTTGTTACAACGTACAAGAATAAGCAACGCAATGATACATTTCCGTTGTGTGGGACTATACGCACAGGCTTCGTGGACTTTGAACCTTATGAATAATGGAGCGGACAGTCAGTTACAGTGCTTTTCTCCATACACAAATAAACTGCGGTTAATACTAATTTTGGCTGTAACACCCATTTAGGACCAGAAGTTAAGGTCATATTGGCATAATTTCTGTGCAAAAGTTTCGGAAGGATCACAGATCTACAATCTGATGTAAAAACTGTGATGAAATGATCAGTAGTTTTTGAGATATGAATTTTTTAAATATTCAACTTCCGGTTTGAACCGGAAGTCAAGGTCAAATGAGGTCGCGTTCAGTGTAGCGTTTTTAGAGTCATACCAGGCCTATCCGATGATGTATAGATTGTGAAAATCCATTGTGTAGTTTTTGAGTTATGATTTTTTCAAATATTAACCTTTGAATTAATGTAACTCGACACCTGATGACGTCATCATGACGAGACCCAAAATGGTTTCATCTACTACTGAATATCTAACTATGTGTAAAGTTTCAAGTTTATATGAGCTTAGGAAGTGTGTCTTTGTTAGCGGACAATCGCTGGCGAGAAGAAGAAGACGAAGTAAAAAAAAAAAAAAAAAACGAACAATAAGAAGAGGTCTTCGGACTTTGTCTGAACACCTAAGAAGAAGAAGAAGAAGTATTAAGAAAAAGAAGAAAAAAAACGAACAAAAATAAGAGGTGTTCCGGGCGTAATGCCCGTACACCTAACAAGCCAAGTGATGTGAATACATGTTGTACATCATGACGATGAATCTCTGTATCAAGCACATCTTCATCCATACACACTTGTAGTCCTAGAACTTTGTGCAGTTTGAGGCTATCAATACATGTACCTTGAAATAACTATTAACAATTAAGCACAGTGTGTCCATAACATGATTTGGTAAATTACTGCAGAATGATCCCTCTTCATTCCACTCATCCTGTCTGTTTAGGGAACATGTACAGTGTATGTGTACCTACCCAGTCATAGACTGCTGTACACTACCACATTACCAACAAAGCTGACAATGTTTGAAACTACAAACAGCAGCAGCGAAGGGGCCATCTGAGAAAACACATACGCTGAATGAACCCTTCCAATATGACACCACAACAGGACAACAGCGACCATACATCCAGTGTCTGAACTCCTAGCATCCATATCATTCTGTTTGACTGGCTGGCTGGGTGTGTGACTGCATCCAGATTGCTGACACATTGTGTCTACCGTAATTTCCTGCGGATAAGGCGCTCGGCGGATAAGGCTCAGGTCCCTATAAAATCACCAAAAAAACGCCAACAGATAAGGCACACCGCCGCACAAGACGCATGTTTGACCGCACACAGAAGAACACCAGGCGCCACCCGGTGTCGGTACATCGACACAAAGGGGTCATTTTGTTGCCGAGCGATCACACTATTCGAAGCATGAATTAAACCGTAACCACATGGGCTGGTCACATGTATAGCCATGAAGAAAAGACCAATGTAAATTGATACAACCTTCATCCATTCAGCCAACGCTGTGCATGCTTGCTTGCGGTTTCCGATCCTGGCCTTCCTTTTGTTAATGCATCACCAATCAGCGAGCAGAAACGATGGTCCACGCGCTGTCTGAAGATATTGCAACACGAACATCACTGGATCAGATTCGTAGACTTGCCCAGTCCCTCCGAGCCAGTAAATGTTGCGCCCTCTACCGGTGGCTAATACAAAAACTAGTGTCGCCTATATATACCACACGCAAATAATCCTGTCACACCGGGGGAGACGTTACAAAAATGTTTTATTTTAGTCTAAAGCAGACTTCAAAGATATCCTGTACAATAAACACCCTCAACGTTCACACAATAGACTCAACGTTCACACAATAGAGGTTGGGTGAATGCGATTTCCAAACGTTTAAGTAATTCTGATAGCAGCATTTTCGGAATGAAAAAACGGCCACAAAGAAAAACGTTTGTATGACGGCATTGTTGGAACGAAAGCATGATCACTAAGGGGTTCAATGCATTGCGGCATTGTCGGAATGAAAATACGGTCACAATGTCACATTATTGAGTAAGATTGCGGCATTGAAAGAATTCTTCACACAAAGACCCTCACTTTGAACTCAAGCGACACCAGATAAGGCGCACCTGTAACTAAGGCACAACGATGTTTTTGTGATATAGAAAGTCAGATAAGACGCGTCTTATCCGCAGGAAATTACGGTAGTACGATCACAGAATTATGTATACTCACAGCATCCCATACAGTGATGTGTGACTGACTGGTTTAATGGTGTGTGAATGTGCATTGAGGGTATTGCCTAGTGTGCCATGATCATTGAGGTATTGTGCTTAAACTCACAACATTCCAAAACATTGACGTTTGTAGCTTGCTGGTGTATGTGACTGTGCATTGAGTGTCAGCTAGCATGTTGAGACTGATCAAACCGACTCACATATCCCGTCTGCATGTACATGATCAGTTGTCTACTGTGCATTGAGAGTGCTGACTAACATGTCTTAGGTGACCATTGATGTTATTTATCAAGTCTTTTGTAAGACTGACTAGTTGAGTGAGGTGCTTGTTGATGTAATACTCACAGCATCCTACACGTTAATCCTCTGTGTCCGATTCCTAATTCAGATGAGCTCAATGAAGAGCCTTCTATCAAGCTGCATGTCATCAGGGTAGTCAACACTTGCTTTATTCATATTGCATACTTACAACATACTAATGTATCAAGAAACCTAACTGTCTTTAGTATTCGTATACTGGGCATATCGTTTGCTCAGATGGAGTTTCACCTGTGCGTACTGTCACCCCAGGATAAATCTTTTATGTCATATTTCTATGCCAGGTTGAACCCCCCCCCCCCTGTCATTTTAAGTTTTTACTTATATAAGTAGTCCAAGTATCTTTATTTTTATAAAACCACTCAGTTTCCCTTGTCACTTCATTACCTGTTATTCTTACGTATATGACATTTGTGTTATGCAGCAACAGCCTCTCACATATTAATCTGTTTGTTTTCCGTGAAGCATTGTGCTTAAAGTGCACAAACAAACATCAACTGTCCAGCGAACATTTAGCTTGAGTGACAATAATCATTTAAAACTCATCAATTTGTTGACAATTGAAGCAATGAAAATGAAATTCTCACAGGTATTTTTATATGAGTTAGAGAGAACCCAAAATGTCTCTCCCTGCACTGGATCCTTCAAGTTTGGTAAATATGAATGTCAGCATTAGAAAGGAGTTCTTGATAAATAAAGCACTGCAAAGCATCCAATAACTATCCATATTGGACTCCAATATTAAATTATGGAGCTTCACGTCAGTAAATACGTGGCAAAATAATGAATGACAAGTGATGCTAGTTCCACCATTCAAATGACAAGGATCTCTGTGTACGATATATAGTCAAATTACAAGGCTTCAAAAAAGTAAGTCACAGTGCGTATTGGACGCCACGTGTGTGTTTAAGATTTATTATTCGTTTTTTCCTCGTGTTGGCTGGCCGGGTGATACATTCATACTCACATGCCCACATGTGAAGATATCAGACACAGACGCAGTACATTTTTTTATATTCTACTCATGCTTGTGTGATAACTTACAAGTATAGTATATGAAGTTTGTAAGACTTACTTTTCCCTCCCAAGCACACCTAATGCACCAGCTCGTTTGAATTTCTCATACTGAAGTTGGCGATACTCTTCATAAGACATGTGACGATGTAATGAGACAGATGTTGGTCTTGGGAATTCTAGATCCTCTGTACTCCCCACTGAGTGTATAGAATGACGACTTCCTGACTGCAGCTTCCTGCTTTGTCTCATCATCTGCTCCTCATTACTATCAAGACCATGGCAATCTCCATCACTCTCTGAAGAGTTTCTGACTGAGTCACTCAAATGAAGGTCTTCAAGCTGTATATCTAAACCATACAATCAAAATGTGTATCAAGTCAACCATTTTGGTTCTACAGCCCACCATAAAAGACAAAGTACAGCATTTTGTGTTTGATCCAAACAAGTGATTTGGGGGTTGAACAAAGAAAGGTTGACTAGAGCAAGATTTGAACCAACAACCTCCGGTTTTAACGTACCGGCGCTCTACCAACTGTGCTATCTAGCCCTATGTTGACGGTCTCCCTATTTTGTCGATATCAACAAGTGGTAACAATTTTGTGAGTACATGAAAAGAGTGAAAATGCATAAAAATAAATTAGACTGCACCGACATTTCAAGAAAGCTCAAAGTGTTACTCACTGTAATGACAGACACCAATTAGTTACCACCTTACCAACTTTTTACTTAATCTTTAGAAAAAGTAAAATCTGTAAAATTCAGGCTGTAAAGCAAAAATAGAATTGTTTCTTTTTTAGACATCAGAAAATTGAGGCCATATCCCCTTATCAGTAACACACATACCATGACAAAGGGCCTCAGTAACCAACTCTAATCAACTCCAACTCTTAAAACATCTTCATTTTTTTATTCAAAGAGTTTCAAACCCTTAGATAAAACTTTGATTTCCCTTCTATTCAATGGGGAAATAACAATTGTTTGCCATTCTAATCATTAAGTGTTAGTTTCATATACATTCTTCTATTCTGATGATTGCATGTTAGCGTCGGCCAGCTGTTCGATATGTCTTGTGCACAAAAATCAGGAGCTAAAGGTCATGTTCGGTACAGCCTACCGTTTGTTATTTCAGTGTTTAGTATAGCAGCGTTCTAAGGTTTCACATTTTTATGTTCATGTTCTTATAAGGTTAAGCATAAGTTGCCTCAATGTGTTTATAAGACCATTCTCAGTGATTATGTTATAATGCTACACTGGTTACCTGCAGACATAAGACGTCTATCTCGTATACCGTGTGCATCTCTCAGGTATCTCAAGATCTCCTTCACTCCTCTTTCCAGTACTTTAGGAGGAGGAAACTCAAGTGGATTTCTCTGTAGATTCAACCCTGTCAGCGTTTTCACAAATCCTGTACCAATCAAAACATTTTGAACAGTGCTACAATTTATTTAATATTTTTATGAACTAAAAATCATCTGTTGTAAGTAGCACACCTGCGATAAATTTTGTCTCACTACTGTACATAGTTTTGCAATACATGTAAGGGAAATGCATAATACAATAGAATGTTACAGATGGTTAATCAATCAACTTACTGGAGATAAGAATATACTCCTATGGATATTACAAGGGTTCAAATGGTCATAGTGATTTTGTTTGGTTGTTAATTATTTTGCTCGAAAAAGGGAGATACAAAACTACATGTACTAAGGGAAATTATTCAACTTTTGCTTTCAGTACAATGTAGTAACATTTGCAGAGCTGCCAATATTTGCATCTTGCAATCAGGGAGATTTTGTACAACAATCAGGGAGATATTTAGAATTACATTCAACCTAATAGGGAAAAAGTTTCCATAATCAGGGAGATTTTCAAATTTGTTCATCAGAACATGGAAAGATTGGTTTATTTTCAGGTAACTTTCTGCAGAATCAGAGAGAGTTTGCAGCTCTGCAGTTGTTATGGTCAGGGACCCAACTAAGAGATTATTCAGGAGAGTTCTGTGTTCCAAGTGACTCAATTTTGTATCAGAGTTAAGGGCATTTCCTTTTCACAGAAAGATTTGGACAGCAAAGAACCTTTGAGTTTCTGATGAGTTTAGTACTGTTAATTAGGTTAATTCATAGTTTCTCCCACTGACTTGTGTACCAAGCTTACATGCAACATGCATTACTGCAACTGTATGACAGCCTGAAATGGACATTTGCTGTGTCTTACCACTGCACAACTAGAATATTGTCCACAAGAACACTTACACAGTGGGTTCCCATTTCATAATGCTGCTGCATGTAACTGTAAAAACAGGAAAAGACATGCTTATCTTCCAGCGCTTACTGTAAGCAAACCACTAATGCAAATCTATGGTGAACATGCAAGCTAGCAGCCTAATTTTCTTGCTAACCTGTGAAATATGCTTGCACTTATGCAGCATAAACAGAAAATTGTTCTAACCGTTAAGCAGAAACTAGGCCCAGATCTGAGAACCCCTTTGAGGGCCGTCTTCTTTCTTTTCATTGAGTCTTCCAATGCAACATTACACTTTTTATTATTTACCAACTACTCTAGATATGCTTACCAAGCTCACATGGTAACTCTTTGAGTTGATTACCTTCAAGAAGTAGAGTCTTCAAACATCTAAAATCAAAATGGAAATGATCATAGCCAACACTAAACATTCATTTACTTTCACTCACTTTTGTCAACAAGCAAGGTTCAAACATTAAATTAATCAAATACAAATTGACAAGTAATCTGTTTGGAGGGCTACAATTGCTTTCTATGAAAGAAAACTTACAGACGCAACAATGGAGAATTTTAAAAAACAGACCTACATATAAATGTACAAACTTTTGGCTTTTTTATAATAGAAGTGACTCCAAAAATGTTTTACGCTGTATAACAGTTGTGCAACTCACCCATGCTCTCTGATAGATGCTGGCAATTCCTTCAACTGATTGTTTCTCAAATCAAGCCACTTCAGATTTATCAGCATTTCAAACAACTCACTTGGAACATGACTTATGTCATTACCCTCCAAATATACATACTGTCAACAAAAATAATCATAGATAAATAGAAAAGTCAACAATGGTTTAATTTCTAAGATTTCAAAAAAATTAAAATTTGTTTATTTATTGAAAAACCTAATTTTGTTAGTCAAGGTATACTATACGAAAATGTGAGTTGGGCATGAACTTGAAATACTGTATACATGGTATGGGCCTCCATTGCCATCACTTTAGCTTTGGTGCCCCTTGTAAGTTCAAAATAATTATGGCCATGAACTTTCAACAAAAAAGTAGGCTATCCTGTAGAGTGAACAGACACTCTCCTTGTATTAAATGCACCACATTAAGGGCCAAAAACAGTTATTAAGAACACACGTTGCTCCTGACAACCTGATGCTCCAAACATTAAGCACACTGTAACAGGCACAATGAACCCCATCATTTGATTGAAGATGTCAATTTCACTTGTTGGGATATAATTAGACAATCTGTTGTGACGATTATGATCAGAATTGCCTGAATTTTTTCACTACAAAATCTATTATCACATAAATTTCAATAGCTGAAATCATAAAACTTTGTACAGGTTGTATACGAACACTGTTGTGTATGAATGTAGCAATGGACTATCATTCCTACTGTACATGCTATACTCTGTGTGCAATATGAAACTACATGTACCTCCACATGCTGCAGAAGAAACACTTCATCAGGGATGTGGGTCAGACCTCTCCTGCTGATGTCTAGAGTAATTGCACCCAAGGCATTGGCTACTGCTATCACATTCAGAACATCTTCATGAGTACATTCTGTTGCTGTAGTTGTAAGGACAGATGGGTCATCTCCAGCCATTGCTGTACAACACACCTAATAATGCAAGCAATCCTTAGCGTTAATGTTAATCTATTGTAACTGTACATATATGTATGATAAATACCACATGAAAAAGGTTCAATACCCTGATAAGCACAAATCCCAAACTTCTCTTACATGATGATGAGCTCTTTTGTGTGTGTGTGTTGATTTGAATGGGAAGTACATTGTAGTGAGTACTAAGTAGCACAGACTGTCTAGATGACCCCTTTTTAGGCCAGGATCTAAAATTAAGTTAACAATAACATGATTTACTTTTAACTTCAACATGTTCAACTTAAAAACATGAAAATAGATAATTGTAACCTTGGCTTGATTCGATCCTGCCAACAGTACACAACGGTTACTCCTACCCTAGAACTAGTACTAGTCATGATAGTATGCGGTTCGTTCCGCTAGTGGAGACGGTAGCGGAACGAACCACATTGCACATAGTTCTACTTCTTCTTACTAGGCTAGGGGACTAGGACTACACAACGGTCATCTAGATTCTAGAGACATAGCCCCACTTGCATGACTTGTGTGGCCAAGGGACAGGAAACCTGAATCCTTCACCATGTTCACTTTCAAGTTTCAGGTTTCCTGTCCCTTGGCCACACAAGTGGGACTACTAGAGACACATAACTACAGTTAGACAGGACTCAGGAGGAGGACCAACAACAAGAGCTACGATACAATACGAACATTGTTTTTTGAATATGATTAATGTTACATATCTGACATGTCACATTATGACATTGACAAACACCACATTCGCAGATTGAATTACGTGAGTACGTTAAGTTTAACACTTAACACTACAGTAACTTCATGAAAAGTCACTTACTATTTAGTTAGTTACTGTTTTAATTTCTATGATTTCATTCATGACTTTTACTAGTTAGAGTATATTTAAATTGTTAACCTTCAGCGTCATCTTTTATACACTTACTTTCATTGATATCGTTCAATACTTTCAGCACGATTTTGCTCAACTGTTTTGCACATTGATACTTCTTCTGATGATGGTGCTGCAGCCACCATACTGGAACGATACCCAGACGTCGTCAGTGTACAGTATGCGGGTAATTCAGATATTGACTCGGTAATCTGACAGCCGGCCGCGGCCGGCTTCCGCGCGATTTTGTTGCTATGGAATTGACATGATTGTTAGACTTGGTTCAAGTCCAGTCTCGCGTGCTTATTTTAGACGACGAGAGGGCGTGGCAGTAAACTTTGTTTCAGGCATGCATTGATAAGGGAATAAATGAGTGGGACTAGGTCTTGAACGTTCGTTTAAAACTGGCAGGGTCGTGGCCGTGGGATAATTCCCATTCGTGATGGCAAACGTCGCGATCTCCGTCCCCGCCGTTTCTTAGTCGGGCGATGCTTTTTGGGAGAATTCGCTTGAATGATAACAGCTTTTGAAACGTGTTTTTGTGTACATAATTTTTTTTTATATAATAATAATACGAATGTTCGCCTAGTCAGTATCGTAGCTGGGAGTTTTCCGGAAAACACTGGAACAAACATAATCTGTAGATTTCAGATTTACAATCGATTTTGTTTGACACTTGAAAAAAAGACGATGAGCGCCACTAACCAACGATGGTACTAGCAAGAACAAAGTTTAAGGTGGGAAACATTATCATTATGATTTTGTCATTAATAATTGAGCCTTACAACTACAAACATGAGTCTTTTGCAAATTTCTCCCGCGTCGCCATTTTTCATTTCTTTAAGTGCGGCAAACTATTTTACCGTTTTGTTAATTGCCGCACTTTTTGCCGTACAAAAAACATTTGAGCTCGACACGGTTAGCGCAGGCCTAGTCTGAGGCTTCGTTTCACAAAGGGTCAAAATACATGCGACGCACAACAGCTGTGCGGACGCACGCGGAATGGATTGCTGTACAAATTATTAACCGGGCCCAATTTCATGCGCTTACGATGATCCCCATTCCCCACTACTGTGCAAGCGCCGAATTTCTGCGCTAGCTGTTAAGCGAAGAATGCCTAGCAACGTACGCACGCGCACAACCTGTGAAATACGCAAAGAATCGGCGCTTACGGAAGCAGGGAATTCCGCGCTTACACGTCATGTACGTCAAGCGTATGAATGAGTTTCTATCTATGAATTTCTTATTGGATATTGCTTGCATGGAACTGGTTGCCGGTAAATTGCCTCGTGTGACATGGCCATTAGACAATACCCGAAAACTATATTGAGAAGACAAGGGCCTCAAGTTTTGCTGCTATTTTTCCCGATTTTCTCCTGCAATTTGTTTCGTCGTTTTCTTCATTTGAACTGAGCTGTGTGCGTTCGCGGGAGTGTGAGTGTATTTTTAGGCGCATATTCGGTGGACTGTCATCGATCAAATAGATGGATTGCACATGACGTCATCGACCGCCATCTTTAATGACAAACATTGGAAACGTGCACGCGTGTACGCACTGCGCACAACTCTCATAATAGCCTTTCACGCGTACGCGTTTCATCAACGATGCAAGGGGTCTATTAATTTGTTCTTCGACCTGAAGGCTTTTGCACTACCGCTAAGTGTACTTTTATCTTCTATGTGTTTCATTATGTAGCGTTTCGGGGTCCCTATAGATGAAGTACATGAACCCTATGTGCCGTTGTCCGAGAAGTTTCAGGGGAGGATGTCTACCAATCTAATATAACGGACATAGATGTGATAATACACTCGTTCGGAATGGGAGGTTCCAGTTTCCATGTGTAATACTTTATTCGTCAATAATGTACACAGCGCCCTCTCTTGATTTAACAGATGAACTCTGCATGGCCATCTTTATATTACTGTAATCCAATCAGTCCGCTGAACTATTAAAAATGATTGCACGCAGCAGTTTCGGTAGCCGTGGCTGAGTGCACATCATCTAATAAAGTGTAAGTCATGGGTGTCGTGTGTTTCTTTATTGTTGACATCTGAGGTGTTTTCATCTTTAAAAGGGCCATGTCACACGGGGCAATTTACAGGCAACCAGTTCCAAGCAATATACAAGAAGAAAAGGCATTCACATTTGAATGCTCGCATAGTTTTCTTAGGGATCTTAAGACATTGTGTGAAAAATTACTCATGTGCTACGAAAGTGGTCCTGTAGCATGCACTGGGGTTGGTTGCCTCCAAGTTGCCTGGAAAAGTTGCCTCGTGTGACAAGGCCCTAAGGTCTTAAGGTCTTGTAACGACTCATTCGGTAGCTTGCGCGTTTTCAGCTTGTCAGCGGGCGTAAACGCGCACACTGACGCACCGTCCACGGCATGCAACCGAATGTGTGTACACTCAGTTTACTAATATAAGGGGGAAAAGCAATGGATTTTATGGCAAACAGCTGAAGTTAAGAAAATTATCATTGTGAATCAGCAGAACATTATAATTCAGAGATGGAATTAAATTGCCACAACAACAGTTACTGTAACAATCGTTAAGCCAAAAGGCGGTCTCCGTCACAATACATTATTACTGTAATTTCCTAATACTTTTAGTTTTATTTTTATTAGCTGTTTCGCAGCAAAGCGCAGCGAAACAGCTCTTGTTTTCGTTAAAGTTTTTGTTTTTGTTTTTTAGCTGTTTCGCAGCAAAGCGCAGCGAAACAGCTCTTGTTTTCGTTAAAGTTTTTAGCTGTTTCGCAGCAAAGCGCAGCGAAACAGCTCTTGTTTTCGTTAAAGTTTTTTTTATTATTAGCTGTTTCGTAGCGCAGCGCTGCGAAACAGCTCTTGTTTTCGTTAAAGTTTTTTTTATTATTAGCTGTTTCGTAGCACAGCGCTGCGAAACAGCTCTTGTTTTCGTTAAAGTTTTTTTATTATTAGCTGTTTCGCAGCATAGCGCAGCGAAACAGCTCTTGTTTTCGTTAAAGTTTTTTTTATTATTATTATTTTTTTTTTTATTTGTCAGTTTCAGTAAAAAAGGCTATTGACATAACGCACGTTCGTTCTAAGCGGCCTTTTGCATAGTTCCTAAAGAGCAATTGCAATGAAACTTTCAGTGATGAAAGGCATTGGTGCAATAATGATTTTAAAACTAATGATGTCATGATGACGTCATCACCTGTCACGTGACGTCATCTTAAAGGTTTCTATTTTAAATATTTGAAAATCCGTAACAAATCAGCCACAAGAGACCGTAGGTTTCTGTTTGCGGGATTGTATAGGGATATATTAGGTCTTCATTTTATTCAGTGTGCGTGACCTCACATGACCTCTACTTCCGGTCGAAACAGGAAGTGCCTCGTAATTCAAAAGTGTAAATAGTTATGAAGTTGCTTTCAACGATGTTATTGTCTGGCAAGGGTGGGTAATTAAAAAAAATTACCGATGACGTCACAATACACAAGAGCGCCCTCTAGCGGCAGGTTGAAAACTGATCAAAATGGACTTTTTGAAGATGTGTGTGGTGAAGTTTTGTGTAATCACTTCAAAATTTACACACATGTTGATCGTCAGGCAGTCATCATATGTGTGAAATTTCAGATCGATGACGTCATCGGGGGTCACGTGACGCGGCATTAAAGGTGCCTTTTTTAATGTTGTATATATCTCCCTAAGTGTTAGTGCGATCATGTTGAAACTTGGTAGGTTGTTGGATATTGGCAAGTTCTTGTAAATTCTGAAATGACGTCATGATGACGTCATCACATGATTTTTTATGATTTTTTGAAAAAGTTATGGCGAAACAGCTCGGCATTTGTGCACAAATGCAATATGTCTAGTTTTTTTTTTTATTTGTCTGTTTCAGTAAAAAAGGCTATTGACATAACGCACGTTCGGTCAAAGCGGCTATTTGCATAGTTCCTAAAGAGCAATTGCAATGAAACTTTCAGTGATGAAAGGCATTGGTGCAATAATGATCTCAAAACAATGAGGTCATGATGATGTCATCACCTGTCACGTGACGTCATCTTAAAGGTTTCTATTTTAAATATTTGAAAATCAGTAACAAATCAGCCACAAGAGACCGTAGGTTTCTGTTTGCGGGATTGCATAGGGATAAATTAGGTCTTCATTTTAGTCAGTGTGCGTGACCTCACATGACCTTTACTTCCGGTCGAAACCGGAAGTGCCTCGTTATTCAAAAGTGGAAATAGTTATGAAGTTGCTTTCAACTATGTTATTGTCTGGCAAGGGTGGGTAATTAAAAAAAATACCGATGACGTCACAACACACAAGAGCGCCCTCTAGCGGCAGGTTGAAAACTGATCAAAATGGACTTTTTGAAGATGTGTGTGGTGAAGTTTTGTGTATTCACTTCAAAATTTACACACATGTTGATCGTCGAGCAGCCATCATATGTGTGAAATTTCAGATCGATGACGTCATCGGGGGTCACGTGACGCGGCATTAAGGGTGCCTTTTTAAAAGTCGTATATCTCCCTAAGTGTTAGTGCGATCATGTTGAAACTTGGTAGATTGTTGGATATTGGCAAGTTCTTGTAAATTCTAAAATGACGCCATGATGACGTCATCACATGATTTTTTATGATTTTTTCTATTTTTTGCACCTTTTAGTCATAAATTGCTTACAAAACGCTTCCAAATTCTTTTTGAAACAGGCTTGAACGTCATTACTACTTTGAATACAAAAAAAACTTTCAAATTCAGTTGAGTAATTTGAAAAAGTTATGACGAAACAGCTCGGCATTTGTGCACAAATGCAACATGTCTAGTTTTTTTTTTTATTTGTCTGTTTCAGTAAAAAAGGCTATTGACATAACGCACGTTCGGTCAAAGCGGCTATTTGCATAGTTCCTAAAGAGCAATTGCAATGAAACTTTCAGTGATGAAAGGCATTGGTGCAATAATGATCTCAAAACAATGAGGTCATGATGACGTCATCACCTGTCACGTGACGTCATCTTAAAGGTTTCTATTTTAAATATTTGAAAATCAGTAACAAATCAGCCACAAGAGACCGTAGGTTTTTGATTGCGGGATTGTATAGGGATAAATTAGGTCTTCATTTTATTCAGTGTGCGTGACCTCACATGACCTCTACTTCCGGTCGAAACCGGAAGTGCCTCGTTATTCAAAAGTGGAAATAGTTATGAAGTTGCTTTCAACTATGTTATTGTCTGGCAAGGGTGGGTAATTAAAAAAAAAATACCGATGACGTCACAACACACAAGAGCGCCCTCTAGCGGCAGGTTGAAAACTGATCAAAATGGACTTTTTGAAGATGTGTGTGGTGAAGTTTTGTGTATTCACTTCAAAATTTACACATGTTGATCGTCGAGCAGCCATCATATGTGTGAAATTTCAGATCGATGACGTCATCGGGGGTCACGTGACGCGGCATTAAAGGTCCCTTTTTTAAAGTCGTATATCTCCCTAAGTGTTAGTGCGATCATGTTGAAACTTGGTAGATTGTTGGATATTGGCAAGTTCTTGTAAATTCTGAAATGACGTCATGATGACGTCATCACATGATTTTTTATGATTTTTTCTATTTTTTGCACTTTTTAGTCATAAATTGCTTACAAAACGTGGTATAATCCAAATTCTTTTTTAAACAGGCTTGAACGTCATAACTACTTTGAATACCAAAAAAACTTTCAAATTCAGTTGAGTAATTTGAAAAAGTTATGACGAAACAGCTCGGCATTTGTGCACAAATGCAACATGTCTAGTTTTTTATTTTTTTTTTATTTGTCAGTTTCAGTAAAAAAGGCTATTGACATAACGCACGTTCGTTCTAAGCGGCCTTTTGCATAGTTCCTAAAGAGCAATTGCAATGAAACTTTCAGTGATGAAAGGCATTGGTGCAATAATGATTTTAAAACTAATGATGTCATGATGACGTCATCACCTGTCACGTGACGTCATCTTAAAGGTTTCTATTTTAAATATTTGAAAATCCGTAACAAATCAGCCACAAGAGACCGTAGGTTTCTGTTTGCGGGATTGTATAGGGATATATTAGGTCTTCATTTTATTCAGTGTGCGTGACCTCACATGACCTCTACTTCCGGTCGAAACAGGAAGTGCCTCGTCATTCAAAAGTGTAAATAGTTATGAAGTTGCTTTCAACGATGTTATTGTCTGGCAAGGGTGGGTCATTAAAAAAAATTTCCGATGACGTCACAATATACAAGAGCGCCCTCTAGCGGCAGGTTGAAAACTGATCAAAATGGACTTTTTGAAGATGTGTGTGGTGAAGTTTTGTGTAATCACTTCAAAATTTAAACACATGTTGATCGTCAGGCAGCCATCATATGTGTGAAATTTCAGATCGATGACGTCATCGGGGGTCACGTGACGCGGCATTAAAGGTGCCTTTTTTAATGTTGTATATATCTCCCTAAGTGTTAGTGCGATCATGTTGAAACTTGGTAGGTTGTTGGATATTGGCAAGTTCTTGTAAATTCTGAAATGACGTCATGATGACGTCATCACATGATTTTTTATGTTTTTTTGAAAAAGTTATGGCGAAACAGCTCGGCATTTGTGCACAAATGCAATATGTCTAGTTAGCTGTTTCGTAGCGCAGCGCTGCGAAACAGCTCTTGTTTTCGTTAAAGTTTTTTTTATTATTAGCTGTTTCGCAGCGCAGCGAAACAGCTCTTGTTTTCGTTGTCTGTTTCAGTAAAAAAAGCCATTGAGATAACACACGTTCGTTCTAAGCGGCCTTTTGCATAGTTCCTAATGAGCAATTGCAATGAAACTTTCAGTGATGAAAGGCATTGGTGCAATAATGATCCTAAAACAATGATGTCATGATGACGTCATCACCTGTCACGTGACGTCATTTTAAAGGTTTCTATTTTAAATATTTGAAAATCCGTAACAAATCAGCCACAAGAGACCAGAGGTTTTTGATTGCGGGATTGTATAGGGATAAATTAGGTCTTCATTTTATTCAGTGTGCGTGACCTCACATGACCTCTACTTCCGGTCGAAACCGGAAGTGCCTCGTTATTCAAAAGTGGAAATAGTTATGAAGTTGCTTTCAACTATGTTATTGTCTGGCAAGGGTGGGTAATTAAAAAAAAATACCGATGACGTCACAACACACAAGAGCGCCCTCTAGCGGCAGGTTGAAAACTGATCAAAATGGACTTTTTGAAGATGTGTGTGGTGAAGTTTTGTGTATTCACTTCAAAATTTACACACATGTTGATCGTCGAGCAGCCATCATATGTGTGAAATTTCAGATTGATGACGTCATCGGGGGTCACGTGACGCGGCATTAAAGGTCCCTTTTTTAAAGTCGTATATCTCCCTAAGTGTTAGTGCGATCATGTTGAAACTTGGTAGATTGTTGGATATTGGCAAGTTCTTGTAAATTCTGAAATGACGTCATGATGACGTCATCACATGATTTTTTATGATTTTTTCTATTTTTTGCACTTTTTAGTCATAAATTGCTTACAAAACGTGGTATAATCCAAATTCTTTTTTAAACAGGCTTGAACGTCATAACTACTTTGAATACCAAAAAAACTTTCAAATTCAGTTGAGTAATTTGAAAAAGTTATGACGAAACAGCTCGGCATTTGTGCACAAATGCAACATGTCTAGTTGTTTTTAGCTGTTTCGTAGCGCAGCGCTGCGAAACAGCTCTTGTTTTCGTTAAAGTTTTTTTTATTATTAGCTGTTTCGCAGCATAGCGCAGCGGAACAGCTCTTGTTTTCGTTAAAGTTTTTTTTTTTTTTATTTTTTTTTTTTTTATTTTTTTTTTAATTTGTATTTTTCAGACAAAATTCGTTCTAAGCGGCTTTTTGCATAGTTCCTAAAGAGCAATTGCAATGAAACTTTCAGTGATGAAAGGCATTGGTGCAAAGATGATTTTAAAACAATTATGTCATGATGACGTCATCACCTGTCACGTGACGTCATCTTAAAGTTTCCTTTTTTTTAATATTTGAAAATCTATATCAAATCAACCACAAGAGACCGTAGGTTTCTGTTTGCGGGATTGGGTGGGGATCAATTAGGTCTTCATTTTATTCAGTGTGCGTGACCTCACATGACCTCTACTTCCGGTCTAAACAGGAAGTGCTTTGTAATTCAAAAGTGTAAATAGTTATGAAGTTGCTTTCAACGATGTTATTGTCTGGCAAGGGTGTGCATTTAAAAAAAAATACCGATGACGTCACGATACACAAGAGCGCCCTCTAGCGGCAGGTTGAAAACTGTTCAAAATGGACTTTTTGAAGATGTGTGTGGAGAACTTTTGTGTAATCACTTCAAAACTTACACACATGTTGACCGTCAGGCAGCCATCATATGTGTGAAGTTTCAGATTGATGACGTCATCGGGGGTCACGTGACGCGGCATTAAAGGTGCCTTTTTTGAAGTCGTATATCTCCCGAAGTATAAGTGCGATCATGTTGAAACTTGGTAGGTCGTTAGATATTGGCAAGTTCTTGTGAATTCTTAAATGACGTCGTGATGACGTTATCACATGATTTTTAATGATTTTTTTCGTTTTTTGCCCCTTTAAGTCATAAATTGCTAACAAAACGTGGTATAATCCAAATTCTTTTTAAAACAGGCTTGATACATCATTACTGCTTTGAATACAAACAACTTTCATATTCAATTGAGTAATTTGAAAAAGTTATGGCGAAACAGCTCGGCATTTGTGCACAAATGCAATATATCTAGTTTTTTTTTTTATTTGTCTGTTTCAGTAAAAAAGGCTATTGACATAACGCACGTTCGGTCAAAGCGGCTATTTGCATAGTTCCTAAAGAGCAATTGCAATGAAACTTTCAGTGATGAAAGGCATTGGTGCAATAATGATCTCAAAACAATGAGGTCATGATGACGTCATCACCTGTCACGTGACGTCATCTTAAAGGTTTCTATTTTAAATATTTGAAAATCAGTAACAAATCAGCCACAAGAGACCGTAGGTTTTTGATTGCGGGATTGTATAGGGATAAATTAGGTCTTCATTTTATTCAGTGTGCGTGACCTCACATGACCTCTACTTCCGGTCGAAACCGGAAGTGCCTCGTTATTCAAAAGTGGAAATAGTTTTGAAGTTGCTTTCAACTATGTTATTGTCTGGCAAGGGTGGGTAATTAAAAAAAAATACCGATGACGTCACAACACACAAGAGCGCCCTCTAGCGGCAGGTTGAAAACTGATCAAAATGGACTTTTTGAAGATGTGTGTGGTGAAGTTTTGTGTAATCACTTCAAAATTTACACACATGTTGACCGTCAGGCAGCCATCATATGTGTGAAATTTCAGATCAATGACGTAATCGGGGGTCACGTGACGCGGCATTAAAGGTGCCTTTTTTAATGTCGTATATCTCCCTAAGTGTTAATGCGATCATGTTGAAACTTGGTAGTTTGTTGGATATTGGCAAGTTCTTGTAAATTCTGAAATGACGTCATGATGACGTCATCACATGATTTTTTTATTTTTTATGAAAATGTTATGGCGAAACAGCTCGGCATTTGTGCACAAATGCAATATGTCTAGTTGTTTTTTGTTTTTTTATTTTTCAGACACAGGAAGTCATTGACATAATGCATGAATCGTTCTAAGCGGCTTTTTGCATAGTTCCTAAAGAGCAATTGCAATGAAACTTTCAGTGATGAAAGGCATTGGTGCAATAATGATTTTAAAACAATGATGTCATGATGACGTCATCACCTGTCACGTGACGTCATCTTAAAGGTTTATATTTTAAATATTTGAAAATCCGTAACAAATCAGCCACAAGAGACCGTAGGTTTCTGTTTGCGGGATTGTATAGGGATAAGTTAGGTCTTCATTTTATTCAGTGTGCGTGACCTCACATGACCTCTACTTCCGGTCGAAACCGGAAGTGCCTCGTTATTCAAAAGTGGAAATAGTTATGAAGTTGCTTTCAACGATGTTATTGTCTGGCAAGGGTGGGTAATTAAAAAAAATACCGATGACGTCACAATACACAAGAGTGCCCTCTAGCGGCAGGTTGAAAACTGATCAAAATGGACTTTTTGAAGATGTGTGTGGTGAAGTTTTGTGTAATCACTTCAAAATTTACACACATGTTGATCGTCAAGCAGCCATCATATGTGTGAAATTTCAGATCGATGACGTCATCGGGGGTCACGTGACGCGGCATTAAACGTGCCTTTTTTGAAGTCCTATATCTCCCGAAGTATTAGTGCGATCATGTTGAAACTTGGTAGGTTGTTAGATATTGGCAAGTTCTTGTTAATTATGAAATGACGTCATGATGACGTCATCACATGATTTTTTATGATTTTTTGAAAAAGTTATGGCGAAACAGCTTGGCATTTGTGCACAAATGCAATATGTCTAGTTTTAGTTTTATTTTTCAGACACAGGAAGTCATTGACATAATGCACGAATCGTTCTAAGCGGCCTTTTGCATAGTTTCTAAAGAGCAATTGCAATGAAACTTTCAGTGATGAAAGGCATTGGTACAATAATGATTTTAAAACAATGATGTCATGATGACGTCATCACCTGTCACGTGACGTCATCTTAAAGGTTTATATTTTAAATATTTGAAAATCTGTAACAAATCAGCCACAAGAGACCGTAGGTTTCTGTTTGCGGGATTGGGTGGGGATAAATTAGGTCTTCATTTTATTCAGTGTGCGTGACCTCACATGACCTCTACTTCCGGTCTAAACAGGAAGTGCTTTGTAATTCAAAAGTGGAAATAGTTATGAAGTTGCTTTCAACGATGTTATTGTCTGGCAAGGGTGTGCATTTAAAAAAAAATACCGATGACGTCACGATACACAAGAGCGCCCTCTAGCGGCAGGTTGAAAACTGTTCAAAATGGACTTTTTGAAGATGTGTGTGGAGAACTTTTGTGTAATCACTTCAAAACTTACACACATGTTGACCGTCAGGCAGCCATCATATGTGTGAAGTTTCAGATTGATGACGTCATCGGGGGTCACGTGACGCGGCATTAAAGGTGCCTTTTTTGAAGTCGTATATCTCCCGAAGTATTAGTGCGATCATGTTGAAACTTGGTAGGTCGTTAGATATTGGCAAGTTCTTGTAAATTCTGAAATGACGTCGTGATGACGTCATCACATGATTTTTAATGATTTTTTTCGTTTTTGCCCCTTTAAGTCATAAATTGCTAACAAAACGTGGTATAATCCAAATTCTTTTTAAAACAGGCTTGATACATCATTACTGCTTTGAATACAAACAAGTTTCATATTCAATTGAGTTATTTGAAAAAGTTATGGCGAAACAGCTCGGCATTTGTGCACAAATGCAATATATCTAGTTTTATTTTTATTTTTTTATTTGAAGCGCGGATCTGTGCTGTATGCTAATCTGTCGATGTTCATCTTGTATTGCTGTTTGTTTGTTTGTGTTTGATAATCAGATTAATAGGCCTATTCATCGACCATCTTTTCGTTATTTAATTCATTTTATACGGTCGTACATGAATCAGTCAGTTATACATACAAGCTCTTCCCCAACAAATTGACCCCAAACAAACTCGCCCTTGGTTGTAAATAAATATCGCCCCTAACACAGTCGCCCCGAGCAAGCTCCCCTGAATTTTGTTGTTCAAGAGAATTCAGACAAAAAAGCTATAAAATAGTAGTCTTCACTATCCTTGGAAATCAGTTGCCATGAAGGGCTCCGTATACTAACTCTATTATTTTGTTCACATGAAAACTTAGTTCGTTTCCACCGGCATTGTTTTTTAGCATACCCCTTGAAAAATAATTTGTTCGGGATTATAAGTAACTCATTTATAAGACAGCCTCAACCCGTGGCTGTGGATTGCTCTGTAGTTGTGAGTTGGTCCGTCGGAGTTATGAGTTGGTCTGAGTGGAGTTATGAGTTGGTCCGTTGGAGTTGTGAGTTGGTCTGTTGGAGTTTTGAGTTGGTCCGTCGGAGTTTTGAGTTGGTCTGAGTGGAGTTGTGAGTTGGTCCGTCGGAGTTTTGAGTTGGTCCGTTGGAGTTATGAGTTGGTCCGTTGGAGTTGTGAGTTGGTCTGTTGGAGTTTTGAGTTGGTCCGTTGGAGTTTTGAGTTGGTCCATTGGAGTTGTGAGTTGGTCTGTTGGAGTTTTGAGTTGGTCCGTTGGAGTTTTGAGTTGGTCCGTTGGAGTTGTGAGTTGGTCTGTTGGAGTTTTGAGTTGGTCCGTCGGAGTTTTGAGTTGGTCCGTCGGAGTTTTGAGTTGGTCTGTCGGAGTTTTGAGTTGGTCCGTTGGAGTTGTGAGTTGGTCTGTCGGAGTTGTGAGTTGGTCCGTCGGAGCCTGTAAGTTGGTCCGTCGGAGTTGTAAGTTGGTCCGTCGGAGTTGTGAGTTGGTCCGTCGGAGCCTGTAAGTTGGTCCGTCGGAGCCTGTAAGTTGGTCCGTCGGAGTTGTAAGTTGGTCCGTCGGAGTTGTAAGTTGGTCCGTCGGAGTTGTCAGTTGGTCCGTCGGAGTTGTCAGTTGGTCCGTCGGAGTTGTCAATTGGTCCGTCGGAGTTTTCACGGTTATGGGGGTGAGGTTGTCCCGAGAAAAGTATGTGGTCAGCAAACGTACGGGTGGCCCTCATTGCAAAAACAAACTACAACCGTTTGTTATTAATTGACCAATAATGCTTTTAAATTAATACCTATAAACATTACGTAAAATATCCAAAACAACAATTAAACTTATACTTCATTACGAAAGTTTTAATGGTTGTTAATGTTTGAATGTTTAACTGAAAGGGCAAATTTTTGTCAAGTCAGTTTTCATACACTTTTGGTACCCAAGGCTTCCCATACGAAGTGGTGGTCAAGTATTGACGCTACTACAGGGGTGCACCACATTTTTTTAACAAACTTCCCATCGCAACCAATAGTAAATGCTGTAAATTATTCTTTAAAAAAAAAAAATAATAAATACAAAAAAAATATATAAAAGTCTCTCAACCTCTTGGAAACCAACCAAATATATTTTCGGACAATAAATAAACGAGATTTCTGTAAATTTTTGGAAGATCAGCCGTTGAGAATTGTTGCTTTACCCCAGAAAGTCACACCAGAAAAAAAACGTTTTTCCCAAACTGACTTGCTGCCAGTTTCATGATGCATCCCACCACTTCCCAGCGGCCAAATATGACCAACTTTAAAGCCTAGGTTTATCAAGCTTATTCAAACGGTGAAGCACAAAACTCCCAGGTTGTGATAACTTGTCATAATTGCACATTCTAATAATTGCATGACCCCAAACAGTTACTATTCAAAAGAAATTGAGGGCACACGAATTTCGGCCAATTTGGTGTAGTGCACCTACATAACTTTAATCCCGGCTCATAATTCATGTGGATGCGAATGTGATACGAATTTCGATGTCATAAATTCAAAGGAACAATTCAACAAACAATCAGAAGTGGGGAAGGGCAACTTCTGCGAAACATTCGGAGCGAAAACAGAGCTGCAGCCTCAAAATTCACTTCGCATTCACAGGAAGTATGGGTGCACCACACTAAATGGACAAATATTCATGCGCCAAGCTCATTATCATAATTTGTATACCCACAGAATTTTTTTAATTATAACGTTTTGGGAGTCGTGCAATTAATAGAATGTGTAATTATAAGAATCTAGCACAACCTGGGGGTTCTGTGTTTCAACTTTTGGGGAGACTTGATAAATTTAGGCGTTTAAGTTGGCCCTACTTTACTTGGCAAGTGGAGAAGTGCTTCACGAAAACTGGCAACAAGTCGGTTTGGGAAAAAGTTCATTTTTCGGGGGTGTTTTTTTCTGGGGTTGCTAGCAAAAATTCCAAACGGCTGACCTGCCAAAAATTGAAAAGAATACTGAAGTTTAGTTGTCCGAAAATATGTCTGATTGGTTTTCAAGAGGCTGAGAGACTTACACGATTTTTTGAGTATTTTTTAATATTTATCATTTAGCATTGGTTCCTATAGGAGTTTATTTAGTGTGGTGCGCCTGTATGAACCGGGCATTAAAATGAAGTATGCCACCTATTGACATTTGCGGTTTAGTTTTAAAAATAATAATATCCAATGAACTCCGACGGCCAATTCACAACTCCGACGGCCAACTCGAAAATCCAATTCCAGCTCACAACTACGACCACCATGATAGGATGCAGGGACCGTGGGGGCTTGGCCACCCGGTAAAACTTGACAAAGAAAAAAAGGGGGAAGAGATAGGTAGAGACAGAGAAATGCGTACCTAAAAACAATGAGACAATTTGATGAAGGTTTTGAGATGGGCTCATCTTCAAAAGTGACGATGCCTTGAACGATGCCTTGCAAACAATAATGTGAAATCTAGCGTGTGTGAGAAGTTTTACTATTTACTGCATCGTATAAAGCGGTATAGGCCTAATTGATATTTAAATATCATGTGACTCGGACTAATGTGTTTAGGTGAGCATGAAATAAAATAATGGAGAAATGCATTGACTCAGTTAAAGTAATTGGCATAGGCGATAAACTATGTATATACACTTCTGTTTGGGTATTTTATTTTTCGAATATAAAGCAAAGGTGGGTGGAAGGAATTGAGGCCACTGGGCGCGCACTCATAAATATATAAATGAAAGGCAAATAAAGCAAAATCTCAAGTTTGTACTAGGTACAAATTAATGTGTAAAACGCCTGTGGATTGAGCTGTAGGCATATAGATTGCACCAGAGAACATCTCAAGTCATTTTTCGCCAGAAGCCCTAAAGCGAGCCCTAGCTGCCATCCAACGCCATAAATGCTTTACACTATACATGCAGTTAAATCCGTATGGCTAGTATTCTATTTATACACAACACAACGACAAGCGTTATATGTATTAGCCGACCTGAAAAAAAAAAAATAATAATAATAATAAAAAGGCAAACTAAACAAAATTGTTACTGGCCCGCAGGGTAAAATATTGACGTGTAAAACTCTTCTTAAATTGTCCTAGATTGCACCAGAGAGCAACTCAAGTTAAAACATTTCCCCGGGGCCCTATAAGCGAGCCCAGACCCTACGCCCTTTTATAAAGGCTTTTCGTTTGCTCTTACTTCTCGTGAAATGCCTTATATACAAAACATGCATAGAACAGCCTTGCAAGAATGCTGTTTGTGCATAAATAGCTCTTAATAGCCCCACCTAGGCTATTTCCATCAAAAGCTCCGTTAGAAACACTGTGCGTCTCCCTGTAAACATGTTTGCTTCATACACAGGAGAATGTGTCTGCCCCGACCCCGGAAATTATCTACCGCATACGATTAATGCCCCATGCTTAACGTCTTTCAGAGTATAATGAGCAATTTTGCAATTATAATTTTTATGTGAGATAGCTCCATAGCGAACGTAAACTGAGCATTCCTTGTGCACGCGCCCAAAATTAACTTTCTTGATTTGAGCGAGTTTGATGGGGGAGAAGTTCCCCGTGGACAACACAAATCCTACTTGGTGAACACACTTGCCAAGGATACTTCGTACTCGTGACAGATGACACGGAACCAAAGAAGAAGCTGCGGTTGCGAAAAGGGCCATCAGACGGCCCGGTTCCAAGCCCACGTTCTAAACGGCTCGGTTCCAATACATCACTTCACGCAAACGAGAGTAAACAGCGTAGTTTCCGTCACGCCTAGTTCGTTGTGCATTTTGAATACAAGCGATTTCTTCCGTCGTTGAAATTGTCTGCTTTAAGTAAGAATAAAGGCTGTTTTTAACACACTGATATTCTCATTTGGGTCGAGTCTTTCTGTCTGAGAAAGTTGTGACTACTTCCCTTGTGAATGATACCTTTAGTTCACAGGCCCATAAGACTAATTCTATCTCACCATTACCTCCATTCAGACTCACGTGTGATTGTATTGTCTGGTTATGAGATTACGTCACACATTCAAAGAGAACTAGACATTCAATTTTTGTTTGCTACAAAAACACGGTGTTCGTGATCGATGATGTCATCAAATTATGATTGAACAATATTTCATTTTATCAACCTGATTTGTGCCCTTTGTAATGCCGTGTAGTTAATAAAAATGCAATGTGTGGTTCAGGAGTTATGATTATTTCAAATATTGAATTTGATCATCCGGTTTGAACCAGAAGTCAAAGTCAAATTGGGTCCCATTCTGTGTGTCATTTCTTAAGTTGATAAATACTTTGCCAATGATGTAAAGATTGCAAAAAAACCAAAGTGTGCCTGAGAAGTTATGATTTTTTGAAACATTATTTTTTAACTTCCGGTTTGAACCGGAAGTCAGTGTTAAACGAGGTCACACTGTGTATCGTTTGTTAAGTCTAAAGAGCTCTTGCTGATGACGTTTACTTGATATAAATACAATGAGTGGTTGAGGAGTTATACTTTTTTAATTATTAAATTCATCTTCCGGTATGAACCGGAAGTCAAGGTCAAATGGCATAACATTTTGTGTATCGTTTCATACCTTCCAAATGATGCATAGATTGTACAAATCCAATGTGTGGTTCAGAAGTTATGATTTTTTGAAACATGAAATTTCAACTTCCGGCTTGAAGTTGAACCGGAAGTTAAAGTCAAATGGGTCATATTTTGTGTAGCGCGTGTTTGATTTATCAAGACCGTTCAGACGACGTTTGGATTGTGAAAATCCAACGTGTGGTTAAGGAGTTATGAATTTTTCAATTATTACACGGACTATCATTAGTTGAGCTCTGTAAATAATGACCATTCATGTGATATAGCGCCCTCATGTGACATGTACATGTACTGGCAAGGCTGCGTGGACTTTGAACCTTATAAACAAGGGAGCGGAACGGCCAGCTACTGTGTACAGTGTCGGCGAATGTTTGTGTTGGCCTACACTATCATGCGTTGTCACACGATGAAAGTCAACAGACACATGCGCTTTGACGCCCAGTTTTGACCAGATGCAAAGATTAAAATGCTATAATCTCTGTGCAAAAGTTTCGGCAGAATAACTCATTTATAACCTGATGCTAAATTCATGTTAAAATATGCCGTAGTTTTTGAGATTTGAATTTTGAAATTTTCAACTTCCGGTTTGAACCGGAAGTCAAGGTCAAATGGGGTCATGTTGTGTGTAGCGTTTGTTGACCTTTTAACGACCAATCCGATGATGTGTAGATTGTAAAAATCCGACATGTGGTTCATGAGTTATGATTTTTTACAAATATTAAACTTTGATTTAATGTAATTCAATACCAGGTGACGTCATTATGACATAATTAAGTTTGTGTCGTCTTGATGCTAAGATTTAAGTGTCCGATGAGTTTCAATGTTCAGGTAACTTTTAATCTTGAGTAATGCCGTAAAAAAGCCCAAAACATGATTTTTTAAAGGAAAATCAACGAAGGCAAACTTCGACCCAGGGTAACGACCCGGAAGTTAAGGTCATACGATTTTGACGTTAACTTTTCAAATGATGCCCCAGTCTTGATCTATCATATGCCCAATTATGAACATCATACCTTTGAAATTTACGAAGATACAGCAAATAGAAAAAGGTCTTTTTTTTACTTTAAAAACCTTGTAATTCGACACCCGATGACGTCATCATAACGTCATTAAGTCTGTGTCGTCCTCATATCAAGGTTCAATTGTCTGATGAGTTTCAAGGTTAAAATCAATTTTAATTTTGAGTTATGACCAAAATTAAAAAAGACCCTAAAACACAGACTTTGACCTTCCGTTAAGACCGGAAGTAAAGGTCGTACGATTTTGGCGTTAACTTTTCAAATGTTAGCCCAGTCTTGATTTATAAGATGCCCAATTATGAGCATCCTAGCTTTCAAATTCACGAAGATACAGTGAATAGAAAATAGTCATTTTTCAACTTTAAAAACCTTGTAATTCGACACCTGATGACGTCATCATGACGTCATGACAACTGTGCCGTCTTCATATTGAGGATCAACTGTCTGATGAGTTTCAAGGTTCAATTCAGTTTCAATGTTGAGTTATGCTGTAGAGAAGAGTTCTAGGGAAGAAGAAGATGGAGAAGAAAAAAAAAAAAAAAACTAGACATTGAATTTTTGTTTGCTACAAAAACACGGTGTTCGTGATCGATGATGTCGTCAAATTATGATTGAACAATATTTCATTTTATCAACCTGATTTGTGCCCTTTGTAATGCCGTGTAGTTAATAAAAATGCAATGTGTGGTTCAGGAGTTATGATTATTTCAAATATTGAATTTGATCATCCAGTTTGAACCAGAAGTCAAAGTCAAATTGGGTCCCATTCTGTGTGTCATTTTTTAAGTTGTTAAATACTTTGCCAATGATGTAAAGATTGCAAAAAAACCAAAGTGTGCCTGAGAAGTTATGATTTTTTGAAAAATTATTTTTTAACTTCCGGTTTGAACCGGAAGTCAGTGTTAATTGAGGTCACACTGTGTATCGTTTGTTAAGTCTAAAGAGCTCTTTCTGATGACGTTTACTTGATATAAATACAATGAGTGGTTGAGGAGTTATACTTTTTTTAATTATTAAATTCATCTTCCGGTATGAACCGGAAGTCAAGGTCAAATGGCATAACATTTTGTGTATCGTTTCATACCTTCCAAATGATGCATAGATTTTACAAATCCAATGTGTGGTTCAGAAGTTATGATTTTTTGAAACATGAAATTCCAACTTCCGGCTTGAACCGGAAGTTAAGGTCAAATGGGTCATATTTTGTGTAGCGCGTGTTTGATTTATCAAGACCGTTCAGACGACGTTTGGATTGTGAAAATCCAACGTGTGGTTAAGGAGTTATGAATTTTTCAATTATTACACGGACTATCATTAGTTGAGCTCTGTAAATAATGACCATTCATGTGATATAGCGCCCTCATGTGACATGTACATGTACTGGCAAGGCTGCGTGGACTTTGAACCTTATAAACAAGGGAGCGGAACGGCCAGCTACTGTGTACAGTGTCGGCGAATGTTTGTGTTGGCCTACACTATCATGCGTTGTCACACGATGAAAGTCAACAGACACATGCGCTTTGACGCCCAGTTTTGACCAGATGCAAAGATTAAAATGCTATAATCTCTGTGCAAAAGTTTCGGCAGAATAACTCATTTATAACCTGATGCTAAATTCATGTTAAAATATGCCGTAGTTTTTGAGATTTGAATTTTGAAATGTTCAACTTCCGGTTTGAACCGGAAGTCAAGGTCAAATGGGGTCATGTTGTGTGTAGCGTTTGTTGACCTTTTAACGACCAATCCGATGATGTGTAGATTGTAAAAATCCGACATGTGGTTCATGAGTTATGATTTTTTACAAATATTAAGCTTTGATTTAATGTAATTCAATACCCGGTGACGTCATCATGACATAATCAAGTTTGTGTCGTCTTGATACTAAGATTTAAGTGTCCAATGAGTTTCAATGTTCAGGTAACTTTTAATTTTGAGTTATGCCGTAAAAAAGCCCAAAACATGATTTTTTTTAGGAAAATCAACGAAGGCAAATTTCGACCCAGGGTAACGACCCGGAAGTTAAGGTCATACGATTTTGACGTTAACTTTTCAAATGATGCCCCAGTCTTGGTCTATCATATGCCCAATTATGAACATCATACTTTTGAAATTTACGAAGATACAGCAAATAGAAAAAGGTCAGTTTTTTACTTTAAAAACCTTGTAATTCGACACCCGATGACGTCATCATAACGTCATCAAGTCTGTGCCGTCCTCATATCAAGGTTCAATTGTCTGATGAGTTTCAAGGTTAAAATCAATTTTAATTTTGAGTTATGACCAAAATTAAAAAAGACCCTAAAACGCAGACTTTGACCTTCCGTTAAGACCGGAAGTAAAGGTCGTACGATTTTGGCGTTAACTTTTCAAATGTTAGCCCAGTCTTGATTTATAAGATGCCCAATTATGAGCATCCTAGCTTTCAAATTCACGAAGATACAGCAAATAGAAAATAGTCATTTTGCAACTTTAAAAACCTTGTAATTCGACACCTGATGACGTCATCATGACGTCATGACAACTGTGCCGTCTTCATATTGAGGTTCAACTGTCTGATGAGTTTCAAGGTTCAATTCAGTTTCAATGTTGAGTTATGCTGTAGAGAAGAGTTCTAGGGAAGAAGAAGATGGAGAAGAAAAAAAAAAACTAGACATAGAATTTTTGTTTATTACAAAAATACGGTGTTCGGTGGTACGTTACATGATGACGTAGTTCAAAAACATTGAACATAAAAAGATGAATTTTTATACAATGTGTTGTTTTTTATAGTTAAACTTGTACCACACTTTGTAACAACTCCCGTTTCTTGACAAATGTTTATGTCTGTGTTACATTGGCATCAGGTTTTTGGGTTTTATTTTGCACCTCAAAGCCCTTTAAAAATTTGGCCCATCTGGCACGGGATATTGTACATACAGATTTTGCAATGCCTGTTGTATTATATTATTTCAACTAATTATTTGTATATTCCTGTTTAACCGGAAGTCAAGGTTAAATGGTTAAGTTGAATATTGTGTATGTCGTTTCTTAAGTTTCTTAAGTTATTACTATCAATAAATACAAATTCAAATGTGTTGTTGAGAAATTATTTTTCTTGTGTACCGCGTGTTTAGTTTATCAATACCGTTCAGACGACGTAAGGATTGTAACAATCCATTGTGTGGTTAAGGAGTTATGAATTTTTCAAATATTACACGGACTACCATTATTTGGATGTGCAATATACAATGAATACAATGAAATAGCGAGCGACGCCAAAAGTATTCCTATAGGTGGCTTTACAGTTTCAATCAAAGATCGTATAGCGCCGTAGGCGGTAACGATCTTTGGTTTCAATACAGACATGTTAACTTAAACTACGCGCGCAATGTACATGTGGCTGTATGGACGTGTAGCGAGAACTTGACTACACGTGCTCGTACACGTGCGTGGCTGGTACAGGTTTGACATACATTGTATTTACGTGTAGGCCTACACTACCGTGCATTGTCGTACAAGGTCGTTCAACAGACACTTGCGCTTTGACGCCCAGTTTTGACCAGATGCAAAGATTAAAATGCTATAATCTCTGTGCAAAAGTTTCGGCAGAATAACTCATCTATAACCTGATGCAAAATTCATGTTAAAATATGACGTAGTTTTTGAGATATGAATTTTGTGAAATTTTCAACTTCCGGTTTGAACCGGAAGTCAAGGTCAAATGGGGTCATGTTGTGTGTAGCATTTGTTAACCTTTTAACGACCAATCCGATGATGTGTAGATTGTAAAAATCCGACATGTGGTTCATGAGTTATGATTTTTTACAAATATTAAACATTGATTTAATGTAATTCAATACCCGATGACGTCATCCTGACATCATCATGTTTGTGGCGTGTTGATGTTAATGTTTAATTGCCTTATAAGTTTCAATGTTCAAATCAATTTCAATTTTGAGTTATGACAAAAAGTTGATTTATTTTACGAAAAAACACAAAGGCAGACTTTGACCTTCCGTTAAGACCGGAAGTGAAGGTCATGCGATTTTTGCGTTAACTTTTCAAATGTTGCCCCAATCTTGATGTATCAGATGCCAAATTATGAGTTGCATAGCTGTCAAATTCACGAAGATACAGCATTTAGAAAATTGTCATTTTTAACTTTAAAAACCTTGTCATGACGTCATCAATGTCGTCATCATTCCAACAAAGTGGTGGTTTCACCTACTCACTATTGCCTATGTACACAGTAAGTTTTAAGTTTGTACAAGCTTTACTTTTGTTTAAAATTGCTGGAGAAGGTTCGGAGGGAAAGAAGAACACGAGGAAAAAAACTAGACTTAGAATTTTTGTTTATTACAAAAATACGGTGTTCGGTGGAACGTTACATGATGACGTAGTTCAAAAACATTGAACATAAAAAGATGAATTTTTATACAATGTGTTGTTTTTTATAGTTAAACTTGTACCACACTTTGTAACAACTCCCGTTTCTTGACAAATGTTTATGTTTGTGTTACATTGGCATCAGGTATTTTGGTTGTATTTTGCACCTCAAAGCCCTTTAAAAATTTCGCCCATCTGGCACGGGATATTGTACATACAGATTTTGCAATGCCAGTTGTATTATATTATTTCAAGTAATTATTTGTATTTTCCTGTATAACCAGAAGTCAAGGTTAAATGGTTAAGTTGAATGTTGTGTATGTCGTTTCTTAAGTTTCTTAAGTTATTACTATCAATAAATAACAATTCAAATGTGTTGTTGAGAAATTCTTTTTCTTGTGTACCGCGTGTTTAATTTATCAATACCGTTCAGACGACGTATGGATTGTAACAATCCATTGTGTGGTTAAGGAGTTATGAATTTTTCAAATATTACACGGACTACCATTACTTGGAAGTGCAATATACAATGAATACAATGAAATAGCGAGCGACGCCAAAAGTATTCCTATAGGTGGCTTTACAGTTTCAATCAAAGATCGTTTAGCGCCGTAGGCGGTAACGATCTTTGGTTTCAATACAGACATGTTAACTTAAACTACGCGCGCAATGTACATGTGGCTGTATGGACGTGTAGCGAGACCTTGACTACACGTGCTCGTACACGTGCGTGGCTGGTACAGGTTTGACATACATTGTATTTACGTGTAGGCCTACACTACCGTGCGTTGTCGTACAAGGTCGTTCAACAGACACTTGCGCTTTGACGCCCAGTTTTGACCAGATGCAAAGATTAAAATGCTATAATCTCTGTGCAAAAGTTTCGGCATAACAACTCATCTATAACCTGATGCAAAATTCATGTTAAAATATGACGTAGTTTTTGAGATATGAATTTTGTGAAATTTTCAACTTCCGGTTTGAACCGGAAGTCAAGGTCAAATGGGGTCATGTTGTGTGTAGCATTTGTTGACCTTTTAACGAACAATCCGATGATGTGTAGATTGTAAAAATCCGACATGTGGTTCATGAGTTATGATTTTTTACAAATATTAAACATTGATTTAATGTAATTCAATACCCGATGACGTCATCATGACATCATCATGTTTGTGGCGTCTTGATGATATTGTTCACATCTCTTATGAGTTTCAATGTTCAAATCAATCTCAATCTTGAGTTATGCTGTAGAAAAGCCAAAAACATGACTTTTTGAAGGAAAATCAACGAAGGCAAACTTCGACCCAGGGTAACGACCCGGAAGTTAAGGTCATACGATTTTGACGTTAACTTTTCAAATGTTGTCCAAGTCTTTATCTATTTGATGCCTCAGTATGAACATCATAGCTTTTATATTCGTCGAGATACAGCAACAAGTAAATGGTCATTTTTCAACATTAAAAACCTTGTCATGACGTCATCAATGTCGTCATCATTCCAAAAAAGTGGCGGTTTCATCTACCCACTATTGCCTATGTACACAGTAAGTTTTAAGTTTGTACAAGCTTTACTTTTGTTTAAAATTGCTGGAGAAGGTTCAGAGGGAAAGAAGAACGCGAGGAAAAAACTAGACTTAGAATTTTTGTTTATTACAAAAATACGGTGTTCGGTGGAACGTTACATGATGACGTAGTTCAAAAACATTGAACATAAAAAGATGAATTTTTATACAATGTGTTGTTTTTTATAGTTAAACTTGTACCACACTTTGTAACAACTCCCGTTTCTTGACAAATGTTTATGTTTGTGTTACATTGGCATCAGGTATTTTGGTTGTATTTTGCACCTCAAAGCCCTTTAAAAATTTCGCCCATCTGGCACGGGATATTGTACATACAGATTTTGCAATGCCAGTTGTATTATATTATTTCAAGTAATTATTTGTATTTTCCTGTATAACCAGAAGTCAAGGTTAAATGGTTAAGTTGAATGTTGTGTATGTCGTTTCTTAAGTTTCTTAAGTTATTACTATCAATAAATAACAATTCAAATGTGTTGTTGAGAAATTCTTTTTCTTGTGTACCGCGTGTTTAATTTATCAATACCGTTCAGACGACGTATGGATTGTAACAATCCATTGTGTGGTTAAGGAGTTATGAATTTTTCAAATATTACACGGACTACCATTATTTGGAAGTGCAATATACAATGAATACAATGAAATAGCGAGCGACGCCAAAAGTATTCCTATAGGTGGCTTTACAGTTTCAATCAAAGATCGTATAGCGCCGTAGGCGGTAACGATCTTTGGTTTCAATACAGACATGTTAACTTAAACTACGCGCGCAATGTACATGTGGCTGTATGGACGTGTAGCGAGACCTTGACTACACGTGCTCGTACACGTGCGTGGCTGGTACAGGTTTGACATACATTGTATTTACGTGTAGGCCTACACTACCGTGCGTTGTCGTACAAGGTCGTTCAACAGACACTTGCGCTTTGACGCCCAGTTTTGACCAGATGCAAAGATTAAAATGCTATAATCTCTGTGCAAAAGTTTCGGCATAATAACTCATCTATAACCTGATGCAAAATTCATGTTAAAATATGACGTAGTTTTTGAGATATGAATTTTGTGAAATTTTCAACTTCCGGTTTGAACCGGAAGTCAAGGTCAAATGGGGTCATGTTGTGTGTAGCATTTGTTGACCTTTTAACGAACAATCCGATGATGTGTAGATTGTAAAAATCCGACATGTGGTTCATGAGTTATGATTTTTTACAAATATTAAACATTGATTTTATGTAATTCAATACCCGATGACGTCATCATGACATCATCATGTTTGTGGCGTCTTGATGATATTGTTCACATCTCTTATGAGTTTCAATGTTCAAATCAATCTCAATCTTGAGTTATGCTGTAGAAAAGCCAAAAACATGACTTTTTGAAGGAAAATCAACGAAGGCAAACTTCGACCCAGGGTAACGACCCGGAAGTTAAGGTCATACGATTTTGACGTTAACTTTTCAAATGTTGTCCAAGTCTTTATCTATTTGATGCCTCAGTATGAACATCATAGCTTTTATATTCGTCGAGATACAGCAACAAGTAAATGGTCATTTTTCAACATTAAAAACCTTGTCATGACGTCATCAATGTCGTCATCATTCCAAAAAAGTGGCGGTTTCATCTACCCACTATTGCCTATGTACACAGTAAGTTTTAAGTTTGTACAAGCTTTACTTTTGTTTAAAATTGCTGGAGAAGGTTCAGAGGGAAAGAAGAACGCGAGGAAAAAAAAACTAGACCTAGAATTTTTGTTTATTACAAAAATACGGTGTTCGGTGGTACGTTACATGATGACGTAGTTCAAAAAACATTGAACATAAAAAGATGAATTTGTATACAATGTGTTGTTTTTTATAGTTAAACTTGTTCCACACTTTGTAACAACTCCCGTTTCTTGAGAAATGTTTATGTTTGTGTTACATTGGCATCAGGTTTTTTGGTTTTATTTTGCACCTCAAAGCCCTTTAAAAATTTCGCCCATCTGGCACGGGATATTGTACATACAGATTTTGCAATGCCAGTTGTATTATTTTATTTCAACTAATTATTTGTATATTCCTGTTTAACCGGAAGTCAAGGTTAAATGGTTAAGTTGAATATTGTGTATGTCGTTTCTTACGTTTCTTAAGTTATTACTATCAATAAATACAAATTCAAATGTGTTGTTGAGAAATTATTTTTCTTGTGTACCGCGTGTTTAATTTATCAATACCGTTCAGACGACGTATGGATTGTAACAATCCATTGTGTGTTTAAGGAGTTATGAATTTTTCAAATATTACACGGACTACCATTATTTGGATGTGCAATATACAATGAATACAATGAAATAGCGAGCGACGCCAAAAGTATTCCTATAGGTGGCTTTACAGTTTCAATCAAAGATCGTATAGCGCCGTAGGCGGTAACGATCTTTGGTTTCAATACAGACATGTTAACTTAAACTACGCGCGCAATGTACATGTGGCTGTATGGACGTGTAGCGAGACCTTGACTACACGTGCTCGTACACGTGCGTGGCTGGTACAGGTTTGACATATATTGTATTTACGTGTAGGCCTACACTACCGTGCGTTGTCGTACAAGGTCGTTCAACAGACACTTGCGCTTTGACTCCCAGTTTTGACCAGATGCAAAGATTAAAATGCTATAATCTCTGTGCAAAAGTTTCGGCAGAATAACTCATCTATAACCTGATGCAAAATTCATGTTAAAATATGACGTAGTTTTTGAGATATGAATTTTGTGAAATTTTCAACTTCCGGTTTGAACCGGAAGTCAAGGTCAATTGGGGTCATGTTGTGTGTAGCATTTGTTAACCTTTTAACGACCAATCCGATGATGTGTAGATTGTAAATATCCGACATGTGGTTCATGAGTTATGATTTTTTTACAAATATTAAACATTGATTGAATGTAATTCAATACCCGATGACGTCATCATGACATCATCATGTTTGTGGCGTCTTGATGATATTGTTCACATCTCTTATGAGTTTCAATGTTCAAATCAATCTCAATCTTGAGTTATGACAAAAACTTGATTTTTTTGACGAAAAAACACAAAGGCAGACTTTGACCTTCCGTTAAGACCGGAAGTGAAGGTCATGCGATTTTTGCGTTAACTTTTCAAATGTTGCCTCAATCTTGATGTATCAGATGCCCAATTATGAATTGCATAGCTGTCAAATTCACGAAGATACAGCAATTAGAAAATGGTCATTTTTCAACATTAAAAACCTTGTCATGACGTCATCAATGTCGTCATCATTCCAACAAAGTGGCGGTTTCATCTACTCACTATTGCCTATGTACACAGTAAGTTTTAAGTTTGTACAAGCTTTACTTTTGTTTAAAATTGCTGGAGAAGGTTCGGAGGGAAAGAAGAACACGAGGAAAAAAAAAAAAAAAAAAAAAAAAAAAAAACATAACAATAACAATAGTTGTTCGGCTGTTAGCCGAACACCTAAAAAAACATAACAGTAACAATAGTTGTTCGGCTGTTAGCCGAACACCTAAAAAAAAAAACATAACAGTAACAATAGTTGTTCGGCTGTTAGCCGAACACCTAAAAATACGGTGTTCGGTGGAACGTTACATGATGACGTAGTTCAAAAACATTGAACATAAAAAGATGAATTTTTATACAATGTGTTGTTTTGTATAGTTAAACTTGTACCACACTTTGTAACAACTCCCGTTTCTTGAGAAATGTTTATTTGTGTTACATTGGCATCAGGTTTTTTGGTTTTATTTTGCACCTCAAAGCCCTTTAAAAATTTCGCCCATCTGGCACGGGATATTGTACATACAGATTTTGCAATGCCAGTTGTATTATTTTATTTCAATTAATTATTTGTATATTCCTGTTTAACCGGAAGTCAAGGTTAAATGGTTAAATTGAATATTGTGTATGTGGTTTCTTAAGTTTCTTAAGTTATTAATATCAATAAATACAAATTCAAATGTGTTGTTGAGAAATTATTTTTCTTGTGTACCGCGTGTTTAATTTATCAATACCGTTCAGACGACGTATGGATTGTAACAATCCATTGTGTGGTTAAGGAGTTATGAATTTTTCAAATATTACACGGACTACCATTATTTGGATGTGCAATATACAATGAATACAATGAAATAGCGAGCGACGCCAAAAGTATTCCTATAGGTGGCTTTACAGTTTCAATCAAAGATCGTATAGCGCCGTAGGCGGTAACGATCTTTGGTTTCAATACAGACATGTTAACTTAAACTACGCGCGCAATGTACATGTGGCTGTATGGACGTGTAGCGAGACCTTGACTACACGTGCTCGTACACGTGCGTGGCTGGTACAGGTTTGACATACATTGTATTTACGTGTAGGCCTACACTACCGTGCGTTGTCGTACAAGGTCGTTCAACAGACACTTGCGCTTTGACGCCCAGTTTTGACCAGATGCAAAGATTAAAATGCTATAATCTCTGTGCAAAAGTTTCGGCAGAATAACTCATCTATAACCTGATGCAAAATTCATGTTAAAATATGACGTAGTTTTTGAGATATGAATTTTGTGAAATTTTCAACTCCCGGTTTGAACCGGAAGTCAAGGTCAAATGGGGTCATGTTGTGTGTAGCATTTGTTGACCTTTTAACGACCAATCCGATGATGTGTAGATTGTAAAAATCCGACATGTGGTTCATGAGTTATGATTTTTGACAAATATTAAACATTGATTTAATGTAATTCAATACCCGATGACGTCATCATGACATCATCATGTTTGTGGCGTGTTGATGTTAATGTTTAATTGCCTTATGAGTTTCAATGTTCAAATCAATTTCAATTTTGAGTTATGACAAAAACTTGATTTTTTTGACGAAAAAACACAAAGGCAGACTTTGACCTTCCGTTAAGACCGGAAGTGAAGGTCATGCGATTTTGGCGTTAACTTTTCAAATGTTGCCCAAATCTTGATGTACCAGATGCCCAATTATGAGTTGCATAGCTGTCAAATTCACGAAGATACAGCAATTAGAAAATGGTCATTTTTCAACATTAAAACCCTTGTCATGACGTCATCAATGTCGTCATCATTCTAAAAAAGTGGCGGTTTTAGCTACTCACTATTGCCTATGTACACAGTAAGTTTAAAGTTTGTACAAGCTTTACTTTTGTTTAAAATTGCTGGAGAAGGTTCGGAGGGAAAGAAGAACACGAGGAAAAAAAAAAACTAGACTTAGAATTTTTGTTTATTACAAAAATACGGTGTTCGGTGGAACGTTACATGATGACGTAGTTCAAAAACATTGAACATAAAAAGATGAATTTTTATACAATTTGTTGTTTTTCATAGTTAAACTTGTACCACACTTTGTAACAACTCCCGTTTCTTGACAAATGTTTATGTTTGTGTTACATTGGCATCAGGTTTTTTGGTTTTATTTTGCACCTCAAAGCCCTTTAAAAATTTCGCCCATCTGGCACGGGATATTGTACATACAGATTGTGCAATGCCAGTTGTTTTATATTATTTCAATTAATTATTTGTATTTTCCTGTTTAACCGGAAGTCAAGGTTAAATGGTTAAGTTGAATGTTGTGTATGTCGTTTCTTAAGTTTCTTAAGTTATTACTATCAATAAATAAAAATTCAAATGTGTTGTTGAGAAATAATTTTTCTTGTGTACCGCGTGTTTAATTTATCAATACTGTTCAGACGACGTATGGATTGTAACAATCCATTGTGTGGTTAAGGAGTTATGAATTTTTCAAATATTACACGGACTACCATTATTTGGATGTGCAATATACCATGAAATAGTGAGCGACGCCAAATGTATTCCTATAGGTGGCTTTACAGTTTCAATCAAAGATCGTATAGCGACGGCGCTAACAATCTTTGGTTTCAATACAGACATGTTAACTTAAAAACCACGCGCACAATGTACATGTGGCTGTATGGACGTGTAGTAGCGAGACCTTGACTACACGTGCTCGTACACGTGCGTGGCTGGTAGACACTTGCGCTTTGATGTCAAGTTTGAACCAAATGCAAAGATTAAAATGTTATTATTTCTGTGCAAAATTTACGGCAGGATAACTCATCTATATCCTGATGCAAAATTCAGGTTAAAAGGTTGAATAGTTTTTGAGATATGAATTTTTTAAACTTTCAACTTCCGATTTTAACCGGAAGTCAAGGTCAAATGGGGTCATGTTGTGTGTAGCATTTGTTGACCTTTTAACGAGCAATCCGATGATGTGTAGATTGTAAAAATCCAACATGTGGTTCATGAGTTATGATTTTTTACAAATAATAAACTTTCATTTAATGTAATTCAATACCCGATGACGTCATCATGACATCATTAAGCTTGTGTCGTCTTGATACTAAGGTTCAACTGTCTGTTGAGTTTCAACTATCAGTTACTTGTAGCTTTTGTTAATCTTTATGCAAGATCATAGCATGAAGGTTTGTCATATGAAACTTCAACTTCCGGTTTTTACAGGAACTAAAGGTCAACTGGGGTCACACTCTGTAGAAGATATCTAGAATTGCCCAAAAGCTTTGAAATGGTGTAAGGCCATGAGAATGAAAATGATAGATTTGCGTCCACCGCCCGCTTGCTCTGAAAGCTACCGCCGAAAAATTTCATTATTTAAAAAAAATTTCATTTTTTTCACAAAAAGGACTCTGCATCACAAATTTTCAAGTTTCAAATCATCAAACAAGGGTAAAAGGTTATATTTACGCATTTTATTAGTAGTATACAAGCAGGGTTCTCCACAGGGTGGACAATGTACAATAATAACATCTCTCATGATAGCGCGGGGTCGACTTAATTATTGAGTCTTTGAGACAAGGTTCCGTTCATCGACTAAAAATGTAGTCAGGATGCCCTGCGACACAGAGAAAAATGCACGCGAAATGCCGTTACGAAATAGCCAACCTCTGGGTACCCGTCGCTGCACACTATTAACGGTGGATTGTGCGTGTGTACATGTACGTCGGGATTCTGTTGCCCGGGCGCTCGACGATTTTGTCCTGTCGCTACATTTTTTGAACGGGCGCATTTGGTATTTTGAGAATTTTGAACGGACGTTTTTTTGTTAGTACGCATGGTATGTGAGACAGATGTAGGGAAATCTCAGGAGTTTGTGTACCCAATATAGCAAGATCACTAGCAATAATAACTACATACACACTTGTTATATTGCAATTACATTGTTGAAGAAGCTTACTACGAGAAAATAATGAGTAATGAAAAATGAAAAAAGCCTCATGTCATTTCAAAAATGCCCGGACGCAAATCTATAACTTTCATTCTCATGGCCTAATGATTATTAATGTACCACGTTTCATTAATAAGATACACATTTTTGTATGTGCAAACTTATACTTCCGGTTTGGACCGGAAGTGAAGGTCAAATGGGGTCACACATTGTAAACATTTGTAGAATCGTCTAAGGGTTTTAAAATCACGTAATTATATTAACAAAAACATTTAAGTAAATGAGATACGATTTTTTAATTACAAAATTTCAACTTCCGGTTTCGACCGGAAGTAAAGGTCAAATGGGGTCACACTGTGTGTAAGAAGTGTTTAATATCTCAAGAGCTTTTATATGGTACCATTATCATGTATGTAGCATATATGGTTCTTGAGATATGATTATTTTAACATAAAACTTCAATTTAACGTAATGACGTCATCGATGACGTCATCATTCCAAAACTTGTTTTTTTGTCATGTACACACTGTGGTCTAGGTAATTGGTAAGTTTCAAGTCGGTACAAGCTTTAGTTTTGGAGATAGCAAAATAAAAAAAATTTCGACCTCGTCTACGATTTTCGTTGTGACGTAGCTATGACGTCACGTATTATATTTCTAGAATGCTCGTGAGCTAAACAAAATATTATTCATTGAAAGTTTTTTCATATTTTGCTTCACTTAGGCTCCAGAGCCCCAAATAACATAATTTGTACCTTTAACTTCCGATTTCAACCGGAAGTCAAGGTCAAATGGGGTCATGTTGTGTGTAGCATTTGTTGACCTTTTAACGACCAATCCGATGTTGTGTAGATTGTAAAAATCCAACATGTGGTTCATGAGTTATGATTTTTTACAAATATTAAACTTTGATTTAATGTAATTCAATACCCGATGACGTCATCATGACATCATCATGTTTGTGGCGTTTTGATGATAATGTTCAATTGCCTTATGAGTTTCAATGTTCAAATCAATTTCAATTTTGAGTTATGACAAAAATTTGAATTTTTTTACGAAAAAACACAAAGGCAGACTTTGACCTTCCTTTAAGACCGGAAGTGAAGGTCATACGATTTTGGCGTTAACTTTTCAAATGTTGCCCCAATCTTGATCTATCATATGCCCAATTATGAGTTTCATAGCTTTCAAATTCACAAAGATACAGCACAAAGCAAATGGTCTGTTTTCAACATTAAAAACCTTGTCATGACGTCATCAATGTCGTCATCATTCCAAAAAAGTGGCGGTTTCATCTACTCACTATTGCCTATGTACACAGTAAGTTTTAAGTTTGTACGAGCTTTACTTTTGTTTAAAATTGCTGGAGAAGGTTCGGAGGGAAAGAAGAACACGAGGAAAAAAAAAAACAGAACAATAACAATAGTTGTTCGGCTGTTAGCCGAACACCTAAAAAAAAAAAAAAACATAACAATAACAATAGTTGTTCGGCTGTTAGCCGAACACCTAAAAAAAAAAAACAGAACAAAAACAATAGGTGTTCGTGCACATGTTGCACGAACACCTAAAAAAACAGAACAAAAACAATAGGTGTTCGTGCACATGTTGCACGAACACCTAATTAAACAAAGGAAAGGCCCCGTGGCCTACATAAGGGGTCCTTTCAGGTCCGCTCTTCAGTATTTAAAGCAAACCTTTACACTGGCCACATGGGCGGGGTATACCTGCAACTTGAACATAAACTTAACAGTCCATCAACAGGGAGGAGTCACGTGACTCCTCATTTCGGTAATGGGTCGTTAGAATCTCAATCAAACTTTATTTCAATCGTTTAGTTGGGGAATCTGTTGTGGCAGTTTATTTTGTTCTGCTTTGATGTCTCTTTCCGAGAGGATTAGATCTTCTAAGTCGTCTTGTGGTCAGAGCATAATAGAAAGATGTTTTCTTCGTCATCTTGACAATCCCCTCTGTTGCCAGTGGTACGCATCATCACACAGCTATCTGTCTGCCATTCTCGCCATTTTGGGTGTGAACAGTTAATGCACGTAAAAATATAAATGCACTCTACAGTCTATATAAACACAGGGGATTTTTCTTTTTTCGTGCACTCAAAATGAAATTATTATTGCCGTTCTTCGACATATTTCGTCACCTCAAAATAATAATAATTATTTCGTTCCAATGAAAAAGCATACTAATTCGTTCCCTCAAAACAACATTTTAAATAGTTGTAACAGAAACCTTGTCCTTTACGGGCTCCTCAAGCCACCTACATTAGTTTTGTAAACATGCCTCGACTGAAAAATGTCGACAAATAGCAATTAATACCATTTTTGTTAGTTCGTCATTGATTGATCGATTTTGTGTCGATGAACATTCAGAAAGATATACTGATGGATAACTTAATTAAATCACTTATCTTATCACTGACGATCGATGTACCTACAGTCGCTCTGTGATTTATTTTATGCCCAGCAGTAGACTGTGCACAGGTACGCATTATCATATTCTGACAATACATTCAATTCATAGGTCTGCTCTGCTCAATTTTATCGTGTGCACTCACAAGGATTAAATACTGAGTGAGCCAAATTCACAATAAATACGTAATTAGTTGTGATCTTTCACTACAGTAAAGCGGCATATTTCTGATTAGCCTACTCTTAAAGCGGGTGACTGCTTTTAACACAGTGGTGTCCCTCTTGTCGAAAATGGTACATTCCAAAAGAAGAAATGAATCAAAATGATGGCTGAAATCCTAGGGGGTAGGTAATATACAATCGCGAATTTTTCGCACCAATAACGGCCAGAATTCCAATTATGTGACAAACTGGCAGTCTGCTTCTATGAATACCGTGACCATTTTATAACATTTTGGCCATCGGTGCGCTGAGCTATAAATGATAGCACAACGGAGAAGCAGTTAGAGAAAGGACTACAGATATATTAGATGCTTCAGTCTGTCAATACGTGCATCTGCATCAAGTTCATCATGACTCTCGTGTACACAACTCGACCAACCCTCAACAATGCAAATAACGGCATGGAGAAAACTGATTCCAAGTTTAAAGACAAAGGTATTCAAGTTAGTCTAATGTTTCGACAAGAATCTCTCCGTGGTCGCTTTGTTCCACCTCTCAGGTAAGTTGCATTCTTCAACTGACATTCATTTATATTGAAAATGCGGGGGCCGGGTCAATAAAGAGCGCAAACAACAATCACATGTTTGATACAATAATTTAGAGCAACAGTTTTATTTATAATTATTTCTAAACTAATCCTGGTACTTTGCATATAAGATCCAACCAAGCGATACTGTTCCCTAATAAAGTTTGCTATATATTTCAAATAATTATTTCTGCTCAATTTGGCCTATTTGAGTGTAAGCGATAGTGTTCCTGTTAGAAATGGAGGAGTTACCGGTAAAAAGGAACATATGATCTGGGCCCGCCGACAATTTTGCTTACAAAGTCTGTACTTGGCAAAAATTTGCAGGATACCAGTCAGAAATGGTGCAGGGGACATGGTACTTGGGTTATTCTGGTAAGCATCATTTTGTTGAGCTAAGCTACCTTTTGTGCTTAAGCATGCTGCTCTGTGACATGTAGGGAGTGGGGATATATCGCGAAAAAAAACACTGGAATCATGCTGCACCGATCCGCCAATTTTGAGAATTTCCTTTTACCCCGGCCATTTTGGTCAATTTATCTCCCTGTGTATGCAGCCTGTGTCTATAAGAACAATTCACAGGTACCCATTTACCCGTGGATGCATACAGTTGTAAAGTGTTTTGTTTATGGACACAGGTGTCGTCAACCACACCGGCTGATAACTTGAGCACTCGGCCACAACACACCATTGATACGTGCGTTGAGTCATGTTCACATCTCATTACCGACAAAACGGGTGTCTAAATTTAAAATCGGTACAACCATCTTGGATTCCTTTGCCAAGATGACAATATTTTCGATTTGAATATTTCAGTTTGGCGTAATCTTTATTTTCATGCTGAACGATGGAGATGCAAACAAATTTACATTATCCATATCTACAATCAATTTATAATTGCCTATAAGATCGTGTCACATGCACATTATATGTTTTGTTCCTCAGCATTACGGTGCAAGATTAGTGACAGTTTTACCTCCATGGTTAAAACAAAAAAGGCCCAAGGAAATCAATCTTCAGCTAGTTTTCAAACAGCGCAGACTCTCCCCTTCGCCAGTCAACCACGATGGCATTATCCCGTCACAGCCGCACGTCTGTATCGTGCATTACCCCCACTCTTCCCGTTCAATACACAACGCGCAATTAGACAAATAAACGAGTTTACAATTTCAAGTAAAACGTGGGTAATTCGAAATGTCAGTACCAGACGAACTGATCTCATTTACGACTGTGCGCTTTGTTCATCAAATTGTGTAATATTATTATAAACGAATCTTAATACTGTTATGTTGTTGTTCTGAAGCTATATATTAGCTCTTTTTTTTAACGAAAGTACTATTCATCTTCTATAATCAATATCTTCTCATCCATCTACATCCACAAACAAACATGAGTTTGGTTAAACCCTCCTGAAATATCCGAGAATCCAGCAGGGCCTAATTTCACCAAGCACTAAGGCCGTGTCCGAAACGGCGACTTCGTCTACAGCTACGGCTAGATCGCGCGCGTCTGCCTATTCTTCAACACTGGCAGACGCGCTGATCTAGCTGTAGCTGTAGCCGAAGTCGCCGTTTCGGACACGGCCTATGACTGGGGCGTCGGTGCAGTATAGTGCCATAGTGATTTTGTATTGTGACATCACATTTTGCTTGCAATTGTTGATACACAAAACAGTAAAGTCTATGGGTTTTTTTGCCGTGTGGAACAGGCTGCTATAATTACAATTTACGAAATGTACAGGCAAAATAAGAGGGTCCGAGCCCCTAAACGGGCCTGCCGATATAAATAATTTAAAATTATTTTGATTTCATAAAAGAAAAAAAAAATATTAAAAGGAGGGTCCCACACCCAAAAGCCTAGGCCAATGTTAGTGTGTCATATTGCATTATTAGATGTCATTTGACATTATTTGAATTGTTGCATATTCGGTTCCAGGAGTGATGACATACATGGTGCATTAAAAATGTAAACATTCCCTTATTATTATTACTACATAAGCCCCCATCCCATTGCCCCGCCCCCTCCAAATGGATGCGCCACTGCAAGTAGTCATATGAGATTTCTATCAAAATCACAATAATATATTTCAATCGTGGATGTTGTTGTAGTAATTTAGCCCGTTTACAACGATGGTCGTTTGCAACGAAATCGCATCGGTGTAATAAAATCGCAAATTTGCGTCGTGTGAAATGAATCCGTGTGACGAAATTACCACGGACCCGCGTTATAAACAACCGGGATCAAGACCTCCTCCAAAAATCGCGTCCCTGTTTAGAATCGCCGAGATCAGTCGTGTGAAACGACGCACGGCATGTGATAACCAAGGTCCCAAGCATCGCACCGATCACGCATGCACAAACGTTTGTTTGTTCGAGGCATCCATCAAAATGGCGAAGTTGGCGGAAGAAATGTTCTTGCTGTTAAATTGCTTTCCTGAAAGTTTTCATGCTATTACCAAGAAGCGTCCGATCAAGAAAGCCTTGAATTTGGCTTTTCCATTGTCATTTCCGACAAAATGCTCTTGGATACATTCATCTTTGGAGTCAGGACGCTGAGAAGTCGCATAAAAAAAAGCACAAACGGCGCTCCGAGAAAGCGATCGGTGGTAACCTAACGCAATTACATTACACTAATGTGGACACTGACAGAGCACCAGCGAACTGATAAATAAACAACAGTGCGATCTCACATAAACAAGGGACGTCGGGAACGCGATGTGTGTGATCGTGTGAATGTTTGTCATGATATCGCATGCAACCTTTGTGACAGACAACTGGCGCCCAAAACGATGGTCGTAAGTTTTCGGTTCTCGTGTGAAAGGGGTCTTTTACAATTGTAATGAGAGCATAAATCGTTGCTATAACAAGGCTGTTCTCAGGCCCACAGCAATGCGATAAACAATATTGCATTTTATGTCGGGTTGATATAGGCCTATGCATGATTTTACTTATTTTTTCATTTTTTACATATTTGTTTATACGATGCCTACACCAAGTTGTAGTTGTGAAAACAATATAATATTCCAGCTGCCCACACATGTTTACGATTTTACAGACATATCGCCAGAGTTACATGGTGACATTAAATTGGTTTCCTGAATACAGTCAAGTTTTAAATTTAAGAATACGTGTAGTCCATTGTTTTGGGCATGCTATTATGAGGATGACGACTTGCGTTTTCGTCCGAATGACAATTCTAATTATTCTGTCTCCAAGGTTACTTGATGGGAAATATAGGATGAAAGAATCACCGCTCCTTGCCGTGCGTTATTGCAGCCAATTTGGACACACTGCACCTACTGACACACAACCAACGATACTCCTGTGTAGCATACAATTCTTAGACCTATGGGTTTGCTAACCAACATCTCTCAATAACTACCGAATGGTGTATCGGATCTCCTATCCGAACTACATTAAACCTCGCCACGGAAATGGGTATTGATTTCACGTTCAATCTCCCTAAATAATGAACAAACAAAAAAACATTCAGAAAGATATAAGCAAAGAAAAACCGAAATCGATGGATTTTCGGGCCCCTTTTCATGGGCTGAGCATCTTTAATTTGGTAAACACGCGCCTATCGGGAGTCAAAATGGGCGGAAACAACCTCGTCCCCAGGGATGATCGATCTCGCCTCAACATCATTTTTTTTCTTCTAAAACGCCTTGCTGCCAGCCTCGTTCCCAGGGGTGATCGAGCTGCTCCAGTCTTGTTACCATGGGCAGCGGGTCGCACAGATACCTCTCGACAGTAACCTCTTGAATGGAAGTGCGGGAAAACAACGCTAATGCTCAAAAGTGACTGCTCTACTCGCACGTCCTTTAAAAAAAAAGCTTGTTGGGCGCAAATTAGCACGATCATGTCAAAATACAATGATTTTTGACGTAATTCAATTCTATGCATCTTTAAAAACAAAAAACAAACATTTTTTTTACATGGTCAACCTTTAACTACATATTATACATTTGTATTACAAGAAGAATGAGAGGGGACATTATTGCTCTCTGACTATGGGCAGCGCGCCGCGGATACCTCTCGTCACTAACCCCTGGAACCTGCTTAAGCACAAAAACTAGCTAGGCACAATAAAATTATGATTACCAGAATAAGGTTACCAGCTAACATACCTCTTCGCGTGTAATGCCCTTAATTTATATTACAACATTTATTGGTCTGGTTGTGACGTTTATTTTTTTATAAGAGGATGAAGATATAGGCGAAGATAAACATATTTTCAGTTTTAGGTGAAAGCCTAATGGACTACTTGCAAGGCGGGATTGAACCTGCAGCCGATTTCACGAAACGCTAGGATTAATCCTATCTCGAGTTAGGAGGAGTAACTAGTCCTAACCTAGGATTAATCTTAAGGTTTACATGTTACAGTGCAAGGCTGGGACTCGTCCTTAGTCCTAAGATTAATCCTAAGTTAGGAAGAGTTTGGTGGAATCGACGGCAGGTCCACAATGATGAAAGGCAGGCAAAGAAAGCACTTAACCTGATTCATGAGAACAAAGGTAAAACTTACGAGTTTGCTTTTCGTTGCAAATTAATACGCACCTCCAATTGACGCACTTTTCTACCTATCACGGTTCAATAGAACTGAGTGTAAACATAATGACGAGAACCGAGTCGGCCAAAGCCAATGCTCGAGGGCAATGAAATTATAAGATGGCGTACATTCTTAACATATTCGAGATACAAAATCCTATAGGCCTAGATATATCTATGTTATTAATGCAGAATTAAATACTATAGATCAGAGATATTTTTATTATAATTTACAAAAAGGATGTTTCCATTAAATTGAAATAAACTGTTAACTTTGTATGTTTACCCATGTAAAACTAAAAGAGAAAGTGCCTCCCCAGTAAAAGGCGGTACATGACTTTCAATGTAACAATATGTAATACAATACCGCTATGGCAATGGAATAAGATTCCGTCAACTCAACGTGGTTATTTAGTTATACGTCGTTAACAAATATACAAAATGTTGTTTTTTAAATGAATGAATAAATAATAATAAAATCATAAATCAAAAGCAAGTTACACTTTAGTAAAACAAATTTGTACCAAAATTGTATGGTTTCATTGTACATTATAAACTACCCATGGCCAGATTATCCGTCGACATTCAGTCATTTGTATAATCTAGACAGTCTAACGATAATCGCTAGAAGCTGCTGGAGATCAAGTATATCCCATAGCCCCAGGTTTTAATCATAGGTTGAAATCCCAATGGAGCCACGGCAAAGCTGTATTGATTCAATCAGTGTCTTCATTCCATACCCAGCACACAAGCAACGATAACAACATTGGACATTGTAGTATTTCAGTCCAATGGACTCTGCATAAAATGCGACCGGACACATTTACATTATCAGTAACTATAGCAACGTTTTGGGGCTGGGCGGATTTTAATTCGTTGTTTTCATTGTATTTTTGTCTGATTTAGGGACGTTTTTTTTCCTTTTCTTTTTTCCTTCAAATAAATAATATAGGATTGGTAGTTATAGGTACATGCCCCGAGTGAAGATTATAATATAAATACAAATGAACAACAAAATAGTTTCAATCTGAAGCTAACTGATTAAGGTTCGTACTTGTACCGATTCTATTATATCCGGAAAGAGTGTATGAAGACCCCAAACCACCATGGGTGCCGCAATCGACCTGCACCTCCGGTATAGAGCACAAGTCACATACAAAATATACCAATCTTTATCTATCATTTGTAGAGTTTCACCGTTCATGTGTAAATGCCAAAAACATAAAATGTTATGGTTTAAATCATCACAACATATTTATTGTGATGATTTGAAGTTTCTTAAACAATTTTTCCATTTACACGGAGACAATGTATTTGTATCTTAATTTAAGCAAAAAGTAAATTACATAAACAATGCGCCGAAAGAGGCTTTTTTAAGAAAAGGCAAATGGAAATTTGGCTATAGTGGCCCCTAGTAAAAAATGGTTCACCCCCTGCACGCCCCCTAAAATGTTACCCTAGTTACGGCGCTGATAAATAAAAACATTCTCGTTTTGGTTTTCATATTTCTCTGAAACAACCGTCGAATTTTGTGTGGGTGCTACTGCTAAGCAAAGAATTCCTTTTGCATGCAGTGCCGATTCTTGCTTCTAAGTTGTTATTTAATGTCGTCATCATAAATACAAAAAAATGTTGCAAAGCCGATGCAGTTGTCTGTAATTTTTAAAAAGGGGAAGCATAAAGACATTTATTTCAGGATTGTTGTACTGTTTTGTTGAATGGTTTTGAAGAGATGATTGAAGAGAAAACACAGTGCATCAAACACACGGTAATAGCAATACCTATGATTGACTACATTGTATATCCCTGCATACATAAATGACCGCCCATACTTTTTTTTTTTTTTTTTGCAAGGTGGACTGTGAAGAGGGGTGGGTCTTTCATTGTTGTTTAATTTTTTAATATTGGGAGCCTATTGAGGTACGCTTATGAGATAAAGTAAAACAAAGTATTTACGTTCAGAAGAATCGGTTATTTTAAAATAAAATGAGAGAATAAAAGCAGTCATAAACGCTGTTCCTCACAACACTTTGGAGCCGAGCTCAGCCGGATCGGGGTAGTTCCGTTATTCCGAAGGTCCCACAGTGGCGTGAAAGGAGGAAACCTCACTGTTTCCTTCTGTTGATGAAGTCTTGTACGCAAGACGCAAGCGATAACATAAAAGTCAGCCAATCAAGGACATTAATTTATTCTTCTTTGCTGAATTTCCTTGGTTTGTACGCTTTTCATTTCTAACGTTTCATAAAAGATCCAGGTCAGTGAAGGTCGCATTAACATTTGACAGTTTCACAAACATTGAAGAAACACCGTATTCTCTGCCCACGATCGACTGGCCAATGTCAGTTACAATTTCGGAAAACTTTGTTTTCTTGCTAGCATTTGTCTATAAAACACATAGTTAAAGGAATATGATGATTTTCAGTATGACAGCAATGCGCAGCATTAAAAATGTAGGCTTGAAATAGTCCACTTTCAAAAACGATGGAAAATCTACCATTGGTTTCGGGAAAAGAGCATGCAAAAAAAATCAAAATAGCGCATTAGGTGATTTTTTTCATGCATTCACGTTAGTTTTGATAATTTATCGGGGGTAAGATTTTGTTGCGTGTGTATGGGTCACAACAGAAGAAAATAATTCAACACGAAATAAAACAAAAGATAGTAACATACTTCAGTTAATTAAAATACACCTTGTTACTGTGAAGATTGGCTTTTTATCATCAATAAATACTATCCAATTACTTGTTGAATCAGCGCTTGTGGTCCAATTCCCTATATATCCACCAACGGCACAGTATGTTGAGTTTGACAACGCAAGCCGACATTCGATATTAATCATGCACTTTTGCTTTATAGCTGTTTGAAGATGATTCTTGTTGGGACGGTCTGGTGAGTGGATTAATGCACGGGCGTGCATGAAGGATAGGAGGTACTTGTTTTACACGTAGGTAATCCATGTATGTATTGATCCAAGCTTATGGGAGGCATTCGTATAGACTAATGTTTATAGAAGTAAACATTTCCCACAAGTTGCTATTGTATCCAATTCTCTGATCGATATATTATGTTTGTTGTTGTTGAGTGACACACATCGTACACTGTAGCCATCCTCACAGACATTGTTAGGAGCTCAATATTCGTTTCCTACAGTGTATACAGCTTCCCCCAAATCGCGGGTCAAATTACCCAAGTATTGAATGTATACATCAGATGAAAAGTACGACAAACATCAATAACTTTACCCATAGTACTCTGAACACATCCGTTTGTAGATTTAATCAAACAATCCAATATTCACACAGTTATTGTTTTTGTGAAATGACAAATATTATTATTATTACTAAATACATTTTTTTTTGGCCTTGTTAGTGTCGGGACCAGATTCTACCCAGTCTCACCTTTACGTTTTACCCGACCTGACATCAACAATTGGCACGTGTATATTAGCCATCTATAGCGGCCTCAATCCGATCATAGATTCTCACGAGACTTGCCCTTTGTGCGCAACTCAATTACACTGCATCAAAACCAAGCTATAGATGGGGAAGTTATTATAGCCAGCCCCTAGGGCGAGATCGCAGAGATTTGTGTGAAATCCCTGCACGTTCAGTAGCATGTTGATCTTGTGCGTGTAAATACTTTTTCGTCTGCAATAAGATATCAATAATCCCAAATAAATGGCATTTCTATTTAACTTTATGTAAAGATCTAGTCAGACAAAGCTCAGTTTCAACCAGTCACAGATGAGCGCTGGGAAATGGGTTTCCTCAAATGATCATAGTTTCCTCATCGTATAATGACGTTTTGTGATTCCAAAACAATTTCACAGTGCAAAGATTATGGTGCATAACAAAAACTTATCAGCACAAATAATGGCCCTTGAGCTTGAATAAGCAATACACTAAAAGAAGTATCAGCGAAAGAAAAATCACAAATCCTCTTTATTTGACCGTTTTTCGTTAAAGGTATTTAGAAAATAGAATTATTGTCCTATTGACTCTATTACTTCTGCCACCTCCCAGCAAAGCGCCCACTACTAGGGTTTGTACTCGCTATATAAAAACTGATTACCAATTCCTCAGTAGAAGATGCTATAGTTACATGCCATTGGGGCACGCCAGTCTTGCTTCATTCTGCCCCATCTCTTGCGGTCAGTAAACACTCAACATCATTCACTCCATACAGTGCACAGATTACTTCTACGTAAACACATACATCTATTTGCATTGTCTGATTATGAGTGTAAGCAATTGCGAGAATGTGCATCTAAAAATAGCTTGACTATGATGACTGACAGTGTGTCCAGCTGCGTGGAGCTCCCCCCCCCCCCCCCCTTACAGCGTGAACGGGCACTTGCATTTATGATGCACACAGTCATGGCACCGATTCTCTGCTTCTCAACACACCGTCACGTTCTGCAACCATTAAGGGAAAGTCAATTCACCGGGACATGATCGTGCATTCATTTCCTCATTATCACGAAGGACAAGTATATCTGTAATTAACTATTATTTAATTTATAATATTGTATTACACAGCATTTTAAGGAAAAATAAAGACAGTTTGAAATGCGTCAATAAACGACGAGCTTTCCAGACAAAATTATAATATCGGTTAACACCTTTTGTCAGTGCTTAAAGAATAAAAAAGGAAGATGATTAAAATTAAACTAAGAAACATAACACCAACATCGAAAAGTTGAAAATGCCTACATTAAATAACAATTATAACAATAATAATAATAATAATAATAATAATAAATAATAATAATAACAATAATAATAAAAATAGTACAAAATAAAGCTATGAAGCCAATAATACAAGAGTGATGTATACTTCCTTTGTGAATTCACCTTGTTGACGATGCGATTGATGGTATCTTAGTAGGCCTATTCCTTTTTGGGGGAATTAAACAAAAAAATAATAATAACCAAATTCTGCGCTTTAAAGGACTGCCGCCGGTTTTAATTTGACCCGCAGTCGTAAATCGATTCAAATTCTCAACGGTTTGCCGTGAAAGGCAATCTTTAGCCTGTTGCTTAGCGACCAGGAGAATGAGTTACCCGATATTAAAAGAATATTGATACGAAGGGAGTGGTGGTGTGGTGGTACGTGTAAAGAGAACCCAAGCGATCCAGAACTTAAAAACAAAGTTTGTATGATGACAAAAGGTGCGATAAAATCCAAGGTAGTAGGTATCTGCAGTTTGCATCTGTAAATTTCACAGCTCGCCGTGGGGGACAGAATTTCCGGGGGACAGAATCTCTTGCCACACCCGCACGGGAGGCCCTCAGAGCTGTTATTCGGATATCCTGACCTATTCCTCCTAATCATTATTCTACTAATCCCTTTTTGGCCAAGGGAAGGGGCATAACATTCTCTTTGATCGGAGTCATTAATTGCTACTTTCGGGTTAGTACCCGATAAACAGCGCAAACAAGTGAGTTGTAGGGGGGACCCACACAGGATTTCAGATGAGGGCGTATACTTTGAGGACTAATTTCTAAGTTCTGATAATTTTCAGTAATTTGGATTTGAACAAGTGACTGGGGCGGGACTTAACCAACGACCGTCCTCCGGATTAACGTACCGGCGCTCTACCAACTGAGCTATCCAGCCCTATGTTGGCGGTCACTCCTATTCAATATCTTTGTTCGGGGGTGCCAGTCAGAAGCCATGCAACCGCCTAGCTGCCGTGTAGCCAGGGATCACACCAAGTATACAACCTGGGAAGCGGCAGCCACGGGATCACCTTAAGGGGATGCGACTTTTTTGTTCAGGTTGTATCGAAACTTGGGTGTGACCCCTGGCTACATGGTGGTTAACGGTTGAATGGCTTCTGACTGGCACCCCCGAACAAAGATATTGACTAATACTAATAGGGAGACCGCAAACACGGGGCTGGATAGCTCAGTTGGTAGAGCGCCGGTACGTTAATCTGGAGGTCGTTGGTTCAAGTCCGGCCGCTCCAGTCAATTTTTTTTGTTCAAACCCAAATTAATTAAAAAAATTACCCATTCATTTTCCCTTGTGGTTTATTACTTGATAATTTTCAGTAATCTCAAATGTAGGTGACCTATATTGTTAATGATAATCTATGGACGAGACGTTGAGTTGCATGTGCAATGATCACAAGATCAATATCATTGGTCAATCCCATATTAAGTGGATTTTCTGCAGAATTACTACTATAGGCCTACTAATACTAATAGATTTGTTGAACATTTTGTAACCGAGTTAGTCGGGTACGCAGGGTAGTGGAGACGGAAACGCCCATTCTGTTTGGTTAGACACAACTAGTTTGGAAGATTTGAACACAAACACACAGAAAATGGTTGATGGTCTCCGATGCAGTCCCCTCATAAACCCGCACCTGATTGTTCTAACGTTTCGACTCGGCCCGGGAATGAGTGATGCTGTTGAGGCTATAGTGTCCAAACATTTAAACGCTTTGTTGGTTTATGATGATGCAGTGCGCGGTAATTTAGTCCCAGATCGTGGTGAAAACACTAGTGCTACTTCCGTCCGTGTTACATCCGTCCGGTCGGTCGTCATGTATGATGCCGATAAAAGATTGGTACCTAGCCTCAATCTCATTGAACGTGTAGGCACGTGGCTTTACCACTCACAGTCTAGTCACTACTATACCTACTGCTTGCTAAAGAGAAAGTGGAACTACACGTTAAGCAGCCAGTGAAATTCACGACTGAAGATGTTGAGGTTGTTTTTGTTTCGTCAACAATGGATAACTTTCGTAACTATAGGTGAGAATTGGAAACTTTTTATCGATCAGTACCCAGGTAGGTACGGTGTGTGTGTCACCGGTTTCCGATCGGATAACGTGGATAACAAAACATCACATGGTCAGGAAAGTTGCCCTGAAACATTAAATAAAACCATAAAAAGGATACAAAAATAAACAAATTAAACAACCTGACCCACCTTCTGTAACTTGGATAGACCCAGTAACTGGGTGGGGCGCTCGTAAATAAATAAATAAACGGAGTACAGCGCCCCAGTTACTGGGTCTAAGTATTACTATTACTAATTAGTATTAACAACATGGAGGAAAGAAATTAACCTGCCACTTTTATTCATAAACTGTTAAAATCCTTGAATTTGCAGAAAAATCATCGGCCATTAAAACAGCGCTTATTCGCTGCAGGCACAGCACATTCAGTCACAATCACCTGTTTTTTAATTCTTTTAATTTTTGATTGAGCGACAGTTTCTATCAATTACTAATTAGTCCTAGAACTACAAGGTTTGTTGGACCGCTAACGTTGACCCACGAACGTTCGTGGAGACGATAGCGGAATGAACCTCGCCGTATTGTAGTTCTAGGAGTAGGCCTACTGGTATACTATAGTTCAACTTTTCTTTTTAGATACAAAAGTATAGCATGCAAAATGTCTCAAAAAAGTAATTTGTCACACTGAATTACTTGTGGTTAATGAGACGAATTACAGTTCATAAAATAACTAAGTTCTAGTTTACGTTTAAGCCTAAATTACGTTATAAATATATCTTCCCCTTGTTCAGTTTTTGACGATTGAAGACTATTTCTTATATTGAAAAAAATATACAAATGCAACAACTGACATCCTAGTTACCTTCCTTGGTTAAGTTGAAGTATGTAAACAACCGTTAAGCCGTTATCATTCATTGTTGCAACTGTCATACCATGCACCGATCTTTGATGACCTTAAAAAAGTAGCGCCACCCATTGTTAGTTCACTCTATTGTCCAATACTCCTTCTATCATGATGGACAACACTTCTATAGTGATGGATAGCACACTTCTATCAATTGTCCTGAATAGAACACCGTAATTGTTAGCCAAACAGAGAAAAATGAGAATGCTTACAAATATTGCATTAAGCTCCCTTTCTTCTTATCATACATTAACAAAAAATGTGCATTTAGTTTCTGCTCATGACAAAATTCACGTCTGAAACCAAGAAGCTTCAGAGTCCAAGACGCTCTGAATGACTGCAACATCTGATCTTTCGACTTCCCAGCGCATCCAGTTGCTCCTAACTGTTTTAGACGTCAAACTTTTCATGTACATGTGTATGCTTAATTAACTTATTGAGTTTGGCGTGACTCTGGAGGGCGTGTCTGAAACGGTTGTATACAGTAAGATAACGAATACAAAAATACTGAAAAAATTAAAGAGTATCACATGTAATAAAAAACTGATATGTAAAGAAGAATAACTTTATTGTTTTTTAAACTAATTTGTCTCACTACTGACCATTGAGAGTGTGGACAACTTTTATTATTAATATTGTTTTATTTTTCTCCACAAATTAAATAAAATTACACACAAAGGAGAAACACAAGACATAGAATAGATGAAGACTAGAAGGCTATTGTTGGTATTATTGGTGAAAATATGTGACTCGCCAGTCACAAGTCTTTGGGGTCAAGTCCGAGTCATGATAGTCCGAGTCCGAGTCTGAGTTTTTGCCGACGTGACTCAAGTCAAGTCTGAGTCACTGAATTTGTGACTCGAGACAGACTAGGGTCCGAGTCCTGGACTCGAGTCCTACCACTCTGCCTCAAAAAGTACAGCTGGAAATGGTGGATGATCTTTTGGAACAAAAGACTGCAACGTCAAGGATTTCAACCATTAATGTTGTATTAAATTGTTAGTCATATGGTTTAAAAGGTTTAATTTTTTTTGAAAAATTGTCCTGTTATCCAATTAAAATCCATGACACCAGGATACTTACTCTATGGCTAGCCCCTCTGGTGTGTGGCTGGTGGATTTTGATACCAGCTGTTTCAAAATCTGCCAGCCACACTATGTGCCTAGTCCCAGAACTAGGAGGCCATTCTAGTGGCATGTGTGGTAAAAAAGTATACTTAATTAATATAGGTGTCATCTCCTGACTAAATTCCTCCACTCAGTGTTTGGATGGCTTTTCTTCTAATTTTAAATGAGCAAACAAAAACTAATGCAGTGTATCAATCTGTCAAGTGATATCCTAATAATCATTGGCTTATTGGAGATGTACAAAGAACTAAGTATTCAAACTTTATCAACAGTGCAACTTTCACACCATGGTTCGATCTTTGATGGCCTTAAAATAGTGCCCCCATTGTTGAGTGTGACCTATTTTCAATGTCTGTAGGGAGTATGTCCTGGTGATGTCAGAACAAATGTCTGCAGTGACCTGAGTAGTGACCTGAGTGGTCTTTGCCACGCTTGGCTCTTATAATTGGCAGATCCTTGTCTTTTACACACATGTATATACTACACCAGATTATCATAATTATTGTGTAGATCCTATAAATTTGAATGAAAAACATAATAATAAACTTTTTACAGTTATTTCTTTGCTTTCAGATCTCAGACTTTCTTGGGTTTTTGAATTTTTATTTTGTTCGTTTTTTATTTAAAAATTGAAAATCAAAACAGACAGTAATAGCTAATACACATTTTGAATGCTTTAAATTTGAATGCTAAAATTGCAGCACTTGTCAGTGTCATCAATTTCAAGGCACTGTCATCTACATCAGTTGTGCATGTTTTTGTGGTTAAGAAAATACAATATTGTAAAGCTAGGTGTTGTTATTGTTTGCGCCTAAAAATATTTGTGTTAGTTAATAATTCTGTTATTTTATAATAATCCTCCTGTCATGCCTGTTGATTGACCATTTGAAACCCTTGCCCATAGCTTTGTACACACCCAATGCTCTAGAGTGGGATGGGTAGCTTCAATAGTGTGGTAAGGTTGTCTACACACTGCCACAATAATGGGGCTATTGTAAAGTATTCTAGAATGGATTGCCCTCCAGTTCGCAAGGCTTGGCACAGTTAAAACATGTTCACTAACCTTGGTGAAGTGTCCTGTTACTACATGTAGTATTCATGTTTTTATTGTTGTTGAAGTAAAATTGTTCCCATTGACATTCACAATACCACCAGTGGTTTGTTTAAATTCATTTTCGAGTGAAGTCTCTGAAAGTGTGCATGTATACGCAGTGTCAGAGATGGATTCTCTAATCAGTGAGGGGCTTGCCCAATTTCCTGAAAAGCACTTTACATTCTATTCAGAGTAATGGAGCAAAATCTAACGATATTATGACAAAACTTTGCCTAACCTTAAAGCATATAAGGTCCGATCAAAATAATCAATAGTTGCAAAGAAACATTTATTTCCTTTTTTTCTGGAAATTGTGGGTAGATGGATGGGTCAACAGAAACAACTAAAAATATAAAGTTTTCAATAAAAATAATAGATTACATTTTTTTTAGAATGGAAACCCCTCCCCCAAACAAACAAACAAACAAACAAACCAGCAGCCTCTTCTGCATTGTAGATCGCCTGTCATGTCATTCATGATTGTGCAATTCCATTGTTATGAAAAGTTCTTGCTGTTGGCCAGGAAAAGTCTTTGAAAACTATAACTGCTTCATTTGAGGCATTATTTTGTTCTTCAGTGTATAACGAATATTAAAGGGGCATATTGTTTTAACAAAATCAGTTGAATCTTTTTAAGTACTTGTACACACTGTGTGAACCTACTAAAAGAACATTTAATTGAAATATTAATTTTAAAAAATCTCATAATGGGCAATGAGCAAAACAAAAAATGTGTGAATTGGTTTGCTACTTGATGCATAACCACCAGCTATCACTCCTGCCACATAAATCCACTGGTCCTCTGTTTACATGAAAACATTTTATGTTGCATGTAATAATGTATGGTCATACAGGGGTCCAGACTGAATGGGAGTACTACATGTATGTATGATCTAACATCCCAGATCGGAAAACAATATATTAAATGTTATGGGGTTCTCGTTAGCAGGAGTGACATAACAATGCAAATCCATGTAAAACAAATTGTGTTGGCGTCTGCACACACACTGTCAAATCTTCTTGATGGTTCATGTAAAATGCTTTTACTGCACATTTTTCTGCCATGTGCATGTAGTTAGTAAAACAACAATTGCTGGAAGGTAAACAACTTTATGAAATCGGCACAGGAGAGAGGCTGACTGAAAGGGAAGTATCATGCTGTAGAAGTTACTTGGAGGTGACATTTTTTGTTGATATTAAGATGTGTCTATCATTCCCTGGATTTGTGACTTCTCCATAACAAACAACACTGTGCTTACTGTATGTGCATTTAATTTGAATAAAATTTTGCACAGATAAAAACATTATTATTTGCTCCAATTTCTAAAACTGTGTAAAAAATGTTTTTCTTCAAATCTTTTGTTTTCTCTTCTTGCTGTGCCTGAATTTTCCTAATTCTCCCCCCACATATTTGGGAGGGCAGTTGCCCCCCCCTGCCCCCAGGTTGTAGGCATGCGTAAATGAGATTTGCCAATTACACTTACAGTATGCCAAGTGAAGAAGTAGAAATCAAGTACTCATCTGGATCATGGGATTTACATAATGCCCTCAAGAAGTCATTGGATTAGGGCAGATCCTTCTTATGGATGTAGATCAGTCTACATGTTTTTCTAACTTTACTGTACTTCCTCCATGCCCTGTATGTCCATGTTGGGCGCAATCTTTAAAGTTGTCCTTTTTAAAAATTTGCGCAGTGTGCCGTTTTGTGACGGAGCAAACTTTGTTTTCTTACATTATTTAAAAATGTACGCAGGATAGCTTGGGGCGCAAACTTTGAACACAGCACGATCTTTGTCGTTCAACCATAATTCTCACCATTTGTCGTGAAACACATGCTAAATATGAAGGGAATAAACGTTAAAAGGGTAAGTTCAAAGTAGTATTCTGCTGGATTTTAACTTCTGTCTGAAGTGATACTTTCGTTAAAAAACTTGGGATGAATGTTAAGAAATAGGTTTGCTCATGAACTGTAAAGTTCAAGTCATGTGACAATCGCTCTGGCAGATTCCCGTGTCGCCTAACTCGTTGATAAACTTTTGCAAGACAAATGCATCCTGTTTTTGTTTGGTTGTTGTTTTTTGTTTGTTTTGTTTTTTCTCAAACTGGCAATGAAAACAGCCGCGCCAACAATAAATAGAAGCTGCGTCCATGTCAATTTTGTGCAAATTGATTTTAATATTCATGTACATTTTTTTCAATTGTTCTAAGTATTAAAATGGAGTGGCTTCCAATATAAACTTAACTTGTTCTTTAAACTTTTAAGTATTGCCTTTGCTTTCATTGTTTTGTTATAATTGTAAACACAGAATCTTTGAAAGGGGTAAAAAAATACTGAGTCATGTCTCAAGGAGGTGATATTTTATGTTAATTTCAAGTGTACATAATAATACATTTAATCAGAACTTGAGTTGGTACTCCCCAAGTGAAGAATGTGCATTAATCATCCAGCTATATAAATATTGACTAAGAGTGCTAACTCTTGACTCCCCCCGAAACTGATGCCTGTGTGCATGTAAGAGGGTTTGGCGTGCGCCTACAAAAGTACAGAGGCCTACTGTTATACTAAACAGTGTGCATTAAATTGATAGATTCTATAACACACAGAAAAGAATAATAAGCACAAAATGCAAAATAGTTGTACACATTTCAAGCTTTCACTTCTAGGTTTGTACACACAAAAAAGTGCACTCACATGGCTTCAAAACGCAGGGCCACTTAGTGCTCTAGCATTTAGTCAATATATACACCATATTGGACACCATTCATGACTGTTGTTTGTTTATTTATTTATTTGTCTGTCTGATTTGTTGTTGTTGTTTGTTTGTTTGTAAATTCGCTCAAAGTAGGTTTCTGTGGCTTAAGGCCATCCCTCTGGCATCCGTAATTTGCTGATCTCAGGGAACTTGTGAATGTCGTATGTAAACTCATTTTTGTGGAACTAATGTAGACAAATAACTGTGATCTCAGACTTGAAAGTTGAAGTGAAGTCTGTCAAAATGTTTTGGTCCGTGCTCTATAAAATGATAGAAACATTTTTGCAGGTCACACACATTAATGTGTGCACACCCACACATAACAATCATCAACCTTACACTATTGATACAAACTGGGCATAGTTTTATGTGGCGCTGTTTGTCAATTAGTTGTTTAGCGTATTTTTGACATGTTTTTACCATGGGTTGTAGCAATTAGATGTAAGCCATAGAAATTATTGTCAAACCATGTTTTGAAGGTGCTTAAATTGTCATGGTTTATAAACCATGTTTTATGATGCTTCAGTTTTCATGGTTTATAAATAATGATAATAATAACATAGCACTTATAAGGCACGCATTATCTGTGAGAACATTCAAAGGCGCCGGTCTGAGACGAAAGAAAAAAACCCTCAAGTTCATAACCCTGTTTTATGATGATTCCATTTTCATGATTTATAAACCATGATATTGACAAACTATGTTTTATAATGAATTCAATTTCATGGTCTATAAACCATAATTTATAAGCATCGATTGTACATTCATGGTATGTAAACTACAAATAATGTTGACAACACTTTCTATGGTTTACATTTAATTGTTACAAACCATGGTAAAACCATGTCAAACAATTAATTGACAAACGGCACCCCATATAGTTTGCGTGTATCAGAAGGTGAGTACGTGTGTACATTGTTCAAATCTGATAAGGAGATAATTGTGTATCTTTAGCTCTAGGGCTTTTTAGAATGTACATGTAGGTCAGACACATTAGAAAATGATCATAATTGAAAATCTTCAATCTGATGATGAGTTAAACATAAAGAAACAAAATCAAACTGTAATTTTTAGAAACAGTACATGTGTTAAAATTACATTATGATATTGTACACTACTAGAATGTCAGTTTTTATTGATATTCTGTTACAGTTGAGGTATGTATATAATTTGGAAGCACGCATACCAGAAATGACATATTGGTGATTATAAGTGACACATGGAATGGTTTGGTATTTTGCACTGCCTGATGTGTGCGCTGTACATTGATTGGCATTTAGTGGGATACAGTATCTGAGATCACATTGATTCATCATGGATACACTTCATGAACCGCAGCATTTTAAAACAGAAAGGTAAGACTCTTCCAGTCCCTGCACATGTACGTTGAACATCTCAGGGCTTTGCAACACTAACTAATGCACAAATTTCTGACCATTTTTGTTATGATACAAGATAGTGATAAACAACAGCAGTACTTAATGTATATTGTCCAATAAGCTATTTTAGAATTTGTGCACAGCAACAGTTGTATTTAGACAAGTAGAATTTTGATTAGTTTGGAAAAGTTTATTGTCAAATTGGATACATCCGTCATATGTATGTATTAACATGATTAAGCAGACATGTCATAATTAAAAGTTTTGTACTAGAATTGTAGCCTACGTACAGTAAGTTCACTCAGATGTTGTTCTGTTGTAGTAATTGAAGTAACGCTATAAGGTAAACTACATAGTGCTCACAGTGTACCACCAAAACACAATCAAGCTCTCATGGATGTCTAATGTAAGAAAGTTAGTACAAGGATCCAAAGACGCAAGGATCTGTCATTAAATGTTCATCCAGGTTCATACATTGTAATCAAGTAAACCCAGCCGTGCTGGAGGAATGTCTCAATTTTCACTGCTTGCATGTGTACAAAGAAAATTAATGGAACAACATGGAGGTAATGTACACAAAGTCTGTTACTTTCATGGTATCTTTTACTTAAATGATGCGTTTCAATTTACCTTGCAATCATATGGTAATCAACATTTCATGTCCAAAACTCCCTCGCCAATACATTAGTGTCAAAAAGCTCACTTGCCAGTTTTTCTTTATTTTTACCCTTACCCTCTCTAATTCTTCAAAATCCATTTCAGGAAGTTGTCTGATTTTGGAGGGTTTGGGACTGTACAATGTACCGGTAGGCCCAATTAACAATTACTAAGTGTTTTTGAGTTACCAAAGACTGGATGGTATTGGATTCAGAAGGGCCCAACAAGACAATGTAGGGTTATGTTGTTCATGCGTGGTCACTTATTATGCTATGATCCTGACATTGACAATTAGATTTTGTCAGATCTGTGCTGGGATGGTCAGATGGTGCGCATTTGAAAGGGTATTCGGAACGGAATTCATTCAAGAAATCTACACATTGTACTTTGTGTAATAAATGTAGGTTTCAAGAACATCGAAATGATGTAATAGGATAACCATAAATAATGGAATGTTGCTTGGGTTTGGGGAAAAAAATAGCTCTCTTACATTACAAGGAGTTCCGTGTTTTGAACAAAAGTACACCTGCATACATAACTAAAATAATTCGTACTTAGTCTTGCATTTTGGCTGTTAACGCCATATTTTTCAGAAAATGTCATTAAGACAAGGTAATTGCACAATACCAAGGTACATTTTGTATTTAGACAGGTATAATTACACAAAGTATTTAGACAGGTATAATTACACAAAGTATTTCGACAAGTATACATGTAGTTGCACAAAGTATACAGGTATAATTGCACAAAAGATTTATACAGGTATAATTGCACAAAGTATTTAAACAGGTATAATTGCACAAAGTATTTAGACAGGTATAATTACACAAAGTATTTCGACAGGTATAATTCCACAAAATATTTAGACAAGTATAGTTGTAATTACACAAAGTGTTTAGACAGGTATTGTTGCACAAAGTATTTAGACGACAGGTATAGTTGTACACAGTATTCAGATAGGTATAAATACAGGAAGTGTTTAGACAGGTATTGATGCACAAAGTATTTAGATAGGTATAGTTGCACAGTGCCAATTCATTGAGACACAATACCAAAGAAAGTGTGTAAGCCTGGCGCGTATTGGGACGAGACAAACATGTCAAAAGTAGAGCTTTTTTTCTGAAATCAAATCTTTGTTTTAAAATATATCTATGACAAAATCTGAACAACAAAAATACTCATTACAGTTTTTATAAAATGCGTTTTAGCTTTAAAAAATAAATACATAAATCATTTGTTAAATTTTATTGAAACAAATTTAAAACTCTGGGACAATGATGCTTATTTGATCTTAACTTTTTAGAAACCCCTTTTGTAAATTCATGCCTGAATATGTGCAAGCACTAAAAGCTGGTTTATACATGGACGCGCGATGGTTGCACGGTTGTAAAATTAACGCATTGACGCAGTTTGTAGAGGACGCTGACACCTCAACCACCATTGACTGCAATCAAAAGGCTTAGTGTTTGGCAATTACAGTGTCCAAAACAGCATTTACATACGTTTGGTGATCGGAGGTGGGCGCAAATTCTGAATTTTTTGCAAATAACCAGAAGCTGAGGTCAAGTTTAATTCTCCAGTTTTCTTTGTTATATTGTGGAATTGTTTTTACTTTCAAATTTTTTATTACATTCCCAACAACATATTTTTCATGGTCATTAACTATGTTAAACTAAATGAATTGACAAAACAAAATCTTGGCCATGTAAAACTCTATATGGTTGGGACCACATTGGTCCTGGAAGTTTGAATATGTGCGAGACTTGCACAGTCTATTGAGACAGGATAACTGCACAGCACCAAAGCATTTAAGACAGCATTTTTAGCAGGATCCTACATAAATGTATACTGAAGTGAAATTATGTAAACTATTTTAAACAAATTCTGACAAGGCTAGTTTGAACATTTCTCTAGGCACTTATTATGAATTGTCAAAGTATAAGGACTGATGAATTGTAGTCTTCCAACAATAATCAAAACTGTTTATATTTAAAAGAGAATAAAATATTTACTCAATACAGGGTATGTTTATGTGTTTAACCTATGTAGTAAAGTAGAAGCCAGCAGTAGGCAGTGCATTGTCAGATCTATTGAGGAGAGTTAGGCACACCTTGATGCACTTGACAGTCACTGCTGTACCTGTGTAAACTCTAGTGGTTTTAGCTCAAGTGTTTTCATGTACAAGCGGATCAAGTGTTCAGATCATGGCAGGAACATACCGTAAAGCAATGTTGAAAGATGAGAACCCTAATGTCGCTCAACATTATTCTAAGGAGATGATCAACGTTTCATATGAAATCAAGGAGACAGGCATGTGCATGTAAGTATTCAAAAGGCCTACTACAGCCTTTGAAGCTACATCCAGCTTGGATCACCATCTAATCTTTTTTTTTTTTTTACATGACATTTTTTGCAGCTTTAAAAATGGTTTCAATCCAAGGATGGTGTCAAACCATAATGACATGCCAACTTGCATTAAATTATTCCAATCTTCCTAACTATGCCTGCAGTATCAAATATGTGTGTAGTGTGTAGTTTGTATTTTAAAATAAATTTACAGTGGATTTGTCGATTGTGTAAATTTACTCTATGTACCATGCATGTATGGTTGTGGCGTTCCATGCAGATTGTTTATGATATGCATCATGACAGGTATCTTTGTGGTGCAACTAAACAAATGCCATTTTTCGTTTAGTTTCCAAATAAGTGGCAAAAAAAATTGTTTTAAATATTTATCAACTATTTGATAGAAAAATAGTAAGTTTTTGTTTAGCTTTAGCAAATTGCAAGGCCATAGGTATTGCAACTGAATAAGGTGCCTGGCTACATGTAATCAAATGGAAAATGACATGGTTATTACCCATGTGTTATATTGTAATGAACTAATGATCATTCATTTTCAGTCAGATTAGTGTAAATTTTTAAACTGAAGACCTAATAGACAGTGGCGTAACGAGGGGGGGCACGTGCCCCCCAATTGATGTCAGTGCCCCCCCTGAGTGCCCCCCCACCCCATTATGTAGATCAAGATCCAGTTGTTTTAAAAGTGCAAATGGAACCTATAATTGATTTACCAGCAGTGCCCCCCTAGAAAAAATGGGGCCCCCCTAAAATATTACCTTAGTTCCCGCTGACCTTTCTGACCTTCATGTGCTGTAAGCCAAGCTTACAATACTGTACAGCCTATATGCACTCGTGTTGTAATATTAAGAATGAAAGAGCTTGCTAATGTGTTCCAAGGGCTCAATTTCTAGGGATAGGTAAACAGTTGGTCTGTCTGCAGACCCTACATGTACTTACTGGATGAATGGCCATTGCATTGTATTGTACAAGGACAGGCTTGGGATTCTTTCAGCGCAGTTGCAAAATAACACACTAATAGGAAAGTAGTGGAAATCAAGGATTAGAACTTATGTGCTGAATACCATCTTAAACCAGTATTTGTCACTTGACAATACTAGGTTTTTGGGATATTCATGATGATGATAACATCACTTACAAAATCGTGAAGCTACGTTTAATGGTTTGGATTCGTATTCAATAAAATATTTGCCTGAACATTATTTTTGACTTAATTTTTCATGCTATTTTTTACACAAAAAAACATACTCGAATTCTGTTTCATGTTGAATACAGAGATGAAAGTATGGCATTTGAACATTTTTCATTTTAAAGGGACACACCGGCTTACTGTTCACCTAATTTAGTGATGTGGAATGACTGACAATAATTTTTAGATGGTTGTTTAAAAAAAAAAAGTAATCAAAATTTCACGAAATTAACGAAAAATGTGAAAAAAACAAAATGCGGTCAAAGGTCAGCTTAAACGCTTTTCCAGCCATTGCAACTGTCAAGTTTACGTGACAATGTTGCGCAATGTTGTACTTGTATGTAGACTGGTGCTCTGTTTATGTATTAGTTATAACAATGGCGAGGCATGAGGATCCAGACTTCATATCCATCAAGCACAAATTCAAGTGTAAATAAAAAACAGACATAAACGAGCGTCGAAGTCGAAGTCCTAGTCGAAGTCTGACCGCGGTCGTAACCAATAACTGTTTCGGTTGAACTTGCCATTGAAACAGTTATTGGTTACGACCGCGAAAATGTACCCCAACCTGTATTCTGTGTACGACGAACTGGACAAACTTACTTGCAATGGAGAACGTTTCTTTGACATCCAAGGATCGGTACAAAAACATCGCAAGGAAAACAACCCAGAAGGGGTCCAACAAAAAGTAAAAAGTAAAAAAACATGATAAATCCAAAGGGAAAGCCAGCAAAAGCAGCACCGCGGCCACCGTTTTGTTTTTGTGGCGATTGGGGGGGGGGGGGGAGTGGACATTGTGCAGCTATCATAGAAGTAAACCAGCTGTATGGGATAAACATTCCCTGTCGTCGTCCCGCGTGTGTAGTGAGGCAACACGTTACAATAGTTAGAGGGGATAATAGCTAGGGGTACAGACTAAAACCCTCGTTAAAAAAAACGTAATTGTTGGTCTGGCTCCCTACCCCTCCGACAAGCTCCCAAGCTCACGGCTAGACCGGCAAGCTGGGGAGTTCATGCCCCGGGGTTTGTCTCTCTGGCTCCACGAAACCTGGCACCGGCTGTACGGAATATGCCCCAAGGTTTACATTCCGCTAGCTCCCACGCTGGTGCGCCGTAAAACATGCTTCGGTTGCACGGAGACTCTGAATGCGAATCTTATGTTTGATTTTTCATCATTATTTACAAATTGTATCAATAATCTGAATACAAAGTCTTTTTTGTCAAATACTCATGAATAATTGTAAAAAAGCAGATTTAAATTTGGTTCAGTAATTTACTTTTATACAGCTAGAAGTAAAACTAACTCAGAAGATCACGTGACTTATCCGAACCACTTTTTTGATTCGGATAAATCACGTGACCTTCGTTTTTTGAAAAATACTTGAAAATGGCAAAATTTGATGGTTTCTTTAGGAACTGTTTTTCTCCATTCCTGGAAGACCTTTGGAGTAATATTTTAGCCTATTTTGTAGCCCAAATAGCCCTACGAAGCCGGTGTGCCCCTTTAACTTCTTGTTTGGACCAAAAGATGAGGTCATTTTGGGTTCGCATCAATGTAACTGGTTTTTTTCACCAATCCAAGACCTTTCCCGAAGATGTAAAGAGTTTCAAACGCCAGTGTCTGGTTCAGGAGTTATGTTGTTTTAAAAAATTAACCTTTGATTTTGTTGTATTTCGACACCTGATACTGTCATTATAAAATACTTCGCAATAACAAAAGCATAGCCCTAAAAAGAGGTGCATGCTAGTGTAGATAATGACAGCATGCGACTCATTTTACAGCTAACTTGCACATAAAATATTTTTGTGAAGGTAGTCCATGGTGTCACATTTGAAAATGCAAATAAATGTTTTTGATTTATGAGGTTTGAAAGGAATTTCTGGTATTGGTACCAATAATTTATGCCTAAAAAAACAACACCTTGATTTTACAGACATGACAGAGAACATGCTCAAATCACACCTTGAGGTCCCCTAAGGTTTTATGCTCACAAACTTGCCCCCCCCCCCAACCCAATCCCCCTAAACATTGACAGTACATTACTGTCTTGAAATTCACTTAATGACTTTTGTAGCATATAAATTGATTTGAAAACCTTGCCTGTGATGCCTGTTACTAGCTCAGAGGTGAACATGAAGATGTGCTTGTTTCCTTCATGGGACATATCAAGTCAAGCTAGCGAGCTTGATTTTCCACTGTGTTGATTGCTGCACATTATGCACACGTGTGCACATATTTGATTGGCCCTTCATATTTTGTACATTACTTACAGGGCTTGAAATTAGCACTGAACCACAGGCAGGAGGCCAGTGATTTTAGCATCGCGCTAGTAAACTCAAGACTGAACAATTAGTCCAGCGGTCTTGTGCTTTTTAATTGAGTAGTAATACCTCATTGTGATATGGGATATCGTTAAATAACTTGATGTTGATGTTTACATGTTGACTTCAAATTTGATAAATATCTTTAAATTCTGTTGAGCTTTGAAGTATACTTACCAGTATGAGACAAATGAGATAAATCTTGTTTCCAAGCTTGTCCAAATCAAATTAGTTTATATGTCGTTTCTGTAAAGAAATAATTTTTCTCATTTTGATTTTGGTTTTGTAAAAATAATTTTGGTGCAGTGAAAATTTTGAGCTACAAGCCCCCAGCAGTCTTGTTATTTTCCCATCAAATTGGAGCCCTGGCATCCATGCATTTTTACAAGCACATGCATGTAATTTACCTTGTCCTTATTATCAGCACAAAAACAAGTCAAAATAAATCCTACACATCTTAAGTACCTCATAAATTTGCGTACAAAAACTCAATGATGAGAGGACACAACCAAAGTTATCTCATAAATTTCCTTAAACAAACAGTAATTGTGACAATGTGAGGACATACAAAATAATCTCAATGTTAATGTGACACAATCATGACAATGATGTGTCGAGAAAAAAATGACAGTGGGGCATAATGTGACAAATGTGCGCTTAACAACATCACTAATACGTAACACTATAACAGAAATGTCAGCGTGTTTAAGTAACATCAGCCAAATGAGACAGTACCAGCAGTTTCTCATTTGCAACATCTGCTTCTCCTTGATTGGTGTTTTTAGCCATCACAGACGGCATGCAATAACAAATAATACACAATTATCCTTTAATTGACGATTTTCAAATCCCAGTGTCTCTCGCAGTCAAACAAGACTACTCACAGTGTACCTGTGCATCACACTCAACATTCATGTGCAGTGTTGAGTGTAACCTTTACATTTACAGAATGAAGCGCAATTTTAGTGGAACAAAGCTCATTTTACTGTTGGACAACTATTTTGTGAAACTCAAAACATTAAAACAGCAGGTTTGTAATCTGAGATCACAGTTATTTTTCATGTATTAAGTAAATTTGAACAAAAAAAGTCAAAGTTATAAAATGCCGATAAGGATAAGACACAATTAACACATTTGAGTATTATTGGAGATGAGCGGGTTACAGACATCACAGATATTGAAATGCTCAGTGAGATAAGCTTGATGAGTTGCTTGATGGTGATACTATGATAAATTCAATGCTACTCTACATGATGCCAGTGATGCCATGGGAAATAGAGCAGAAATTGACAAAAATGATGTAAATATCATGGGATGATTCCCGGGAGAGCCTTTGGCCTACATATCCATATCAGACTGTGCATCAGGGTATTGATAGCAAATGCTGCTCAATTGATAAACCATTTACAGGCCTGAATGTGATACACTTGTAAAATATGTTCGTTGTACACTGTAAATTGTAAACATGATATCACTAAATGTTAACATTTATAAATATAAAATGTTTATTGTAAAAAACATTGGAATTAAAGCAGCCTAGAGGCTGAAAAAATTTAAATTTACAAAAGTTAAAAATGCTACATGCATAATACAATAAAATTACCAAATATAAAAAGTGTGGATCAACAATTGTACAATACAAAAAAGGCCCCCCTCCCCAACAACAACAAAGGACCATAGAAGCCAAAAACATAACAACTCAAACATTGTACAAAGTCACGTTAACATTCTAACAAGTGAAGGAATAGCAGATTGTCAAATACAGTGGCAGATGAATAATTAAAGCAGACTTTTCTTCAAGGTAGTGCACAAACACAACTTTATGCAAAGAAATGTGTAGTGTTCAGATATTGTTACCAGTTTCAGACACAGCGTATATTTAAGAGCATTCAGTGTACACCAACATGACCTTGACAACCAATCCTTGGTTGTCAATTGAGCACATTGTGAAGTTTTTAACACTTGAATAACAAAGAAGTATCAAGTACGTGTGTATTGTTGATATCAATACTACTTGTACGTGTTGTTATTTTAGCAAGTTTGCAGTAGGCAATAGACCTGTTGCAAGTTTGACTGACGTATGTACTGTACATACGTTGGATGTAGATGCATTCTGCTTTTGGTTTCTAGTCGGCACTTCCTTGTTTTATTAAAACTACATCCTGATCCTTTGAATTGGAAACAAATACTTGAAACGAAGCCATACATGTTCAGTTGTATTCAGTGACTTTGTATGGTAGTCATAGTAGTATCTAGCTGATGGTGGTATCAAGGATTTGCTTGTGAACTTAAGATTTCCATATGCCAACATATTGTTGAATAATATGAGTGCCAAAAGTTCTGAAAATGTCACCTTTCAAGATGACGCATGGAGGTAGGTACCTGTTTGCATACATTTTATTATTCCGTGGGTGAAATATGCTTCTAAGAATTTTTTTTACATTAAAACAAATTGAGTTTTAAAAAGGAACTTGAAAAAAAATTTTGACGGAAAAGTTGTAATGGCAAAAAATTTACCATTAATAAAATAATAGATGAAGTCGCTTGTATTGAGATTTTATGGTTTTGTGCTGCTAGTTCTGAAGATGTAACTTTAAAAAGAAAGGTTTGATGCATAGCTGCAGTGTAAAATACACTATTTAGACATTTTGACAAGATGTTCTTAAGAATGGTTTCTGGGTGTTATGAATGATTTTTAATTAGTACCATGTATGGACATGTAACTATCACCAACAAGCTGTACTTCTGCCAAGGAGTTTACGTCTTGGCAGCAGACTGGCCAGTATGCAACTATGCTGTCACTGTCAGTATTTCCAATGTTACTGAAAGACATTTAGCTTTCAAACCAATTATCTGATTTAAACTCTCAGTCATGTCAGTTTGTGAGGTAACATCCTCTTGTCCATCCTGTGTGAGTTTGGTGTAGTGTGTACAGGGTGTGTGTCACGTATGTAGATGGCTAGTTGAAAGCTGATTTAATACATGTACACAGCCATTAAGCATTTGTAATACATTATATCAATTAAAAGAAAGCAAATAATTTATAGCCAGGTAGATCAAGGGAAGAACATAATAAAACCCAACCCATAAATGCTTGCATACAAATTGAGTTACGGTTGACATTGGGAGTTCATTGTATGTATTCATGCAGCCCATGATATTCATCAATTTTCTAACAACATTTGTCAGCCTTTTAGTATTTTTTATTTATGTATACATATATTTTTGGCAAATACCTCTTGTTTGACTTTCAGTCGTCATTTTTTAATTTAGTTGATCTGGCTTCATCTGAACACACTGTTTTTGTTATATATTTTTTGTACTTATTTTTGGCTTTTTAAGTATTGCCTTTTTCAGCTGAACACCTTTTGTTCAAGTTTTGTATTGCATGGTGCCATACAGACAAACAATTACATAGGTGCACTTTTGCTGAACTGTTTTTAGGCCAAACTTTTTTTTTTCTTTTTTTTTTGTGGATGGGTGGGTGTGGGGGGGGGGGGCACTTTTTTTTCTCACTGAGCCCTCTTATTAGTTGCTCATACAAAGACAGATTGGATGCAATTGAAACTGGACCAACAACCTTTCAGCTGATTTTCTTGTTTTTGATTTCTCAGTTGTGCCATTGAAAAAATGTTGTACCTTTTGTAGAAATTCGTAGAAGTTTTCAGGTGTTTAGTTATAGGCTACTAGTTATCAAAGTTTAAGATTTCGAAAATAATAACTCTTGAAATACACTATCTATATTTATTTCTTCTCGTTTAACCAGGCTTGGAAAATAACATTGACATGACCCAAGTTTGACCTTGTCTTCTGGTCCAAACCAGAGTTAAAGTGAACACATTTTTCTAGGCCCCATTTCCATGTCTCTTGCTAATAAAAGGGAATTGGGACATTATTCCTGTGAATGAAATGACGATTGACCTTAATTATTACTCCATCACATTTTGCAGTGCTCAGAAGCAACACATTTAAAGTTACGTCTGTATGTACATGTACATGCAATATGTTCAGACTCAAAATGTGGTTCACCAAATTCAGTACATTATCAGGCAGTATCGATTGAGGCTTATCTTAGAATTTTGAAAAACATACACCACAATGGAAGTTGTATAGTCTGCATGATCGGGATGACCAATGTTAACAGCCAAGATAGGATCCATGTTAATTATGGTGTGACTGTCTTATTCTCTTTCTTCCTCTCAACTTTAATCTGCATTAGAAAGTTTACATAACCTAAACCTTGAGACTACAATTACAATCAAGACACTTGGATTTACTTGTAATACAATTTTGTGTAATGTTGTTATGCCATCAGGTGTTGAATTACATTAATTCAACAGATCGTATAATAGATTGCGTTACCTGCTTCTAAAACATAGGATTTGAACTGCTTCCAGCCACTGGGTCAGCTCAGTGGTCTAGTGGTAAGACATCTGCTCTAGTGATGCAAAGGTCATGGGTTCAAATCCCAGCCGATTGATTTGTCTGTGGATTTTGTTCACAGAACTTGGGAAAGTACTGAGTATACAGTACTTAATACACATCGGTGTAAGGGTAAAAACAAAATTAAGTTTAACAAACCGTAACTCTTAAACTGTTCAATGGATTGTTGTAATCTAGTCATCATGGGAAAGGTCTAGAAAAAAGAGAAAAAGGGTCACATTAACATGACCCCAGTTTGACCTGATCTTCCAGTCCAAATCAGAAGTTGGAGTAAAACATATTCCCAAGCCCTTGTGCTGTACACAGAGATACAGAGTCCTAGATACAGGGTCAGTTTCCGGGCAGAAAATCTTACCAGATTAACATTCCATGGCTGCATACACGGTACGTTTTTGGGCGGTGAGATTTGGACGTCAGAAATTCCACATAACTTCCTCATTTTTGTGAAATAGTTCCATTGGTGTCTAGAATTAAACATTTTTATTCAGCCGCAAAGATAGTAGCAGTGATATGATACAGTTATGATTTACATACAAACAAAACAAGCAATCTTAAACTTGGTAAAAGACAAAAGAAGTGTAATCACTTTGCAGGCTATGACCTCTTGGGTGACATTTTCCTCACCATGATACAAAATAAAAATAAATAAATCTACAGTTTTGTTGTGTTTTTATCCTTATAGTTTTGTGTGACAAAGTTTTACCTTACATGTACAATAAAAAGAAAGACTTAAATCAAATGTGGTGTAAAGACAAGCACCAATATCTGTTGTTGCAGCAAAAGAGGATATGATAAAACTGTTGTGTGAACAATTTGATAGTTTAATTTTCCTTTGATGTCTGCTTAGATGAAATTTTAGAATTTTTAATAATATCTGCTTTTCACACAGTGTATATAATGGACTACATTGAATTTTAATTTGAAATGCATTTGTTGATTGCCATTTGTTCACAGTATACAAGCAGTGTAAAGTTAGATGTACATGTTCTGCAGACTTTCACATTATGTCCCTCAGGATTGATTCTTTTATGTTAATCTGATCTGTTTCTTTTGAATTTTGAGGAAGCAAAGCAGTGGAGATCTACAGAGTCGACTCAAGACAAGGAAGTTGCTTGGAGTAGGAGAATGTGAAGATGGCTCAGTACCAGTGTCTAAGGTAAGCTACATACATTTACCCTAATCAACCTTACCCATCACACTCCAAGGAAAGATTAAGCCAGATTTGAAGTTTGAGTAGTATGATCTGCCATTGTCGCATAGAGGATATGATAAACAATTTGATACATGTAGTTTGAGTTATTCCTTCTCTTATTTGTATGTGGAAGGGTGAAACGTACAAAACAGAAACATCTGTGTCTAATCGTCGGCTTCCTATAAAAGCTGGGAATGACCAAATCATTGATTTGCTACTGGTGATGTCATTAATAACGAGGAATCAATGACCTTGAACCATTGCAAGATTGTACTGGGCCATGTGCAAAGGGTTGTCAATGCACTGGACCAATTGGGAACAAAGTGTAAGATAATTGCAAATCAAATCAAATTGTGTATTTCCTTCCTCTGTGCTTTATTAGATGCCTTTTTATACAATTAGAAAGGGAATGTCACAGTCGTATAATTTTTAATGTTCTAAAAATTAATTGTGGAAGTGAGCGGAAATGTTCTCTTGAGGTTAGCCGTACATTTAATAATTTTATCACATGGAGCATGATAACATGTATTGGGCTTCAAAAAACCCTTTTTAGAATTGTTTTAAAACAATATATGGCAAAACTTACTTTAAATGAAATCCCTACACACTAAATTTTTTTACTTTGGCCACCAACTAAAGTACAAAGTATTGCCCCCTCATTTGCGCCATTGATACCCCCACATAAGTCACTTGTCTTTGGAACAATGTGACGAATGTCATGTGAATGTCAAAACCGTACTGGTATCTGAGGCCAAACCAATCAGTTTGGCTGGCATACTCAAAGCACTTTATCTCTGTATACTTCACTGCTTGGAGGTGCTTATAAATTCAAGATCGCAACCACTGTGAAGGGAATATACACTGTTCCGCCCCAACTTGACAATCGTCCCAACTATAGGTCCCAACTTGAATAAACCAAAAACATAATAATATAGTAAGTATCATAGTATGAAGTTTTTAAGACCACTTTCCCTTGCCCTTGAGAATATTTGAAATTAGTTAGAATTTTGGTTTTCCAAGAGAAGGGAAATTAAATGACTAGGCCTATTTTGAGACTGAAAGCTTTCATGAGCATGAGCATGGGGCCGGTGTCAGAACCTTCTAAAAACACCATTTACGCCGAGTTATTATAGTGAGTATACTAGGCTCGTCCTGGGCACCTGCTCGCTCCATCATCAGTTTTGACATGAGTTTGTATAAAGAGCCGAGACCCGTTGAAATAAAGAATCTTGTTAATTAACGCTGATCGCATCAGCTTGTGTGTCTGCAGCAGTGTTACAGTTGGGACGTCCCAACTTTAACACTCAAGTTGGGACCAGTCCCAACTATAGTTGGGACAATTATCAAGTTGGGACGGAACATACACTTCACTTACATGTGTAATAGTGCTATATGGTTGGTTACCCCAAACCCTCAAGTAAGGCATTGCTCGAAAGCTCACATTACATGTTTTATAAAAACTCCAGTTACAGTTAAGATCAAAACTACAATCTGCAGATATATCCAGAAAACCAAATTATCTACCCAGGCTTAGTTCATAGAGGAAATGGCCTGGATGCCTACATGTAGTACTACTTGAGTAGGTTATGTGTCATAGGCCTACTGCAATGATTTATCCTGTCCATATTATGTCTTAGATCAGTCAGATCCTGGGAAATGATGACCACTATTTGCTCACTCTGCCAAATGGACTCAGGTTATGGCAAGTTGCTACAGCTTTGGTCTTCAGTGCCGTAGCTCTGCTGGTAAGAAAACAAAAGTGGGGTTTTTTTTAGGTAAAAAAGAAAAGAAAAAGGGAAATACAGTATGTAGAAACTTTCTCCTGCTTATTGTTTGAGCATATTTTGAAAACTGTATAATGAACTTGCTAAAAACAATGATGAAATGATGCAAAATGCACGTATCAGCCATAGAGTTATATATAGGAACTAGAGAGCGCACTAGCCTAGGTACGCGGCCCGACAAGGGCAGCGCGGCGGCCATTTCTTAAGTAGTCAAAAGCACACCGCGTAATTTGTATTCAATGTTGCCATCGTACAACATGAGACACAGCCAAGTTTTTGCGATTCACGGTGTGTGAATGTGGTATTTTCTTGATAGAGAAACAATAAATCCTGATACTTCAAAAACTTAGACTCTTTGTGCTCTTGGATTTCTTCTTGCAATTCCAATTACCTCAGCAATTCCCCCAAAACAATCCTGTCTGTGTTGAAGTGAAAAAGAAAAAGATCCACGGCACTAAGTGTTTGAATACATAAATACACTGATCTGCAAAATCTCAACAGGGTGTTCCCCGGTGTCTGCATGCAATCCAAGTTGAGACCAACCCTGCTCTGGAAGTCAGTTGAGATTGTTTGACCTGTGAACATATGTAGATACTTGTATCCAAAGTACAATAAGTGTGAATGTTCACTGAGTTGTTCAGCCCAAACCTGTGTTAAGTCTGCAGCAGCATTGTAAAGTCAACTCAACAAACATTGAACATCAAACCTGTGTAGATCTCAACATGAGACATTAGTACATCAGTGTAAAAAAGGCTTTTAGTCATATCCTGAGCTTTACACTACAGATGTTCAACAGGTAGGCCCTACTCCGCACTGGTTGGGCCACTTTACCACACCTTTTAATATACAGTACCTGCAATATACATAGGTTCGTTTTATTCTGTTTGTTAACTACCTCTACAAATATTGTTATGATCTAAGTGATGCCAAAACCTAAATCTTCTCAGATGTAACAGAGAAATCAAAGATTGCAACAGTGAGCAGAACAATAAACAAAGAAAAATAACCTTGATGAAGAAAATCAGCAAAATCCTGTAACGTCACTCCTTCAAGTCTGTGTTTATGAAATCTTTCTTAAACTAATCATCTAGAGAGGCTTCTTATTGTGTGTCAAGAAATGTTCCTGGGTCCTTGACCTTTCATTGATGAAACAAACACCGTCAACAATGTCAAACTATTCAAACTCGTTTGATTTGTATTTGTTTTGCAGGCCATTATATTTCCTGTGCCGTTATTTGATGCCATATTTGCCTCCAACTGTGGTCCAGATGCTATATTGCCTATCCGTCTATTTGGTGCAGCTTTATCATGTAGGTGTCCATACATGTATTATAATGATTGATACCATGGTGCTTCATAAGGGGTCACATGACTTACTCCATATTTGCACATGTTTAAATTACTCCAGGCTCTGTCTTTATACTATGATGAAATTGGACTTTAATATTCACTGTAATTCCTATGCACTATCAAGCGGAAAGAATTGTACAAAATGTGCCCTGGGGTTGGGAGGTTTAAAAAGCCTTGTGTGATTTGAAAGATATTGTATAATTCTAAACAAAAACAGTGGGGAAAAAACAAATAAACACAGTTAAAAACAATCCAAGGCAACAGGTATTGAAAGTGCAAAATAGGCTGGACACTATCTCTCGTAGCAACTGATCCGGGGTTGTGGGATGCACAAGGAGCAAGAGTTTTGTCAACCTATGATTGAACTCTGCACGGATACACCAACTTTTCTTTTGAGATCCAGCACTTTGAAGAGCTGCTTTGGATCTAGAGTGATCTGTTTAAACAATTGGTTGTGTAGAAATGTAGAATATTTATGAAATGTCTGAGCAAAGTTGCATAAAGTATGGAGTGATTAACAGATGAGTTGATGTTTTGTGTGTAGGTCTCGGGCTGTTGTTTTGGAGTGCTGTCAAGTCAGTTAGTAGATACATCATTAGATGGACGTTACTGTCACAAGTTTTATATCTCTCTATTCAAGCTACAGGTAAGAGAGACAAAGCAGTGTTGGTTTGGGCAATTAGTGCTCAGTTAAATGAGTCTGTGTTTTACTGATTTACACACACCTGTAAACCATGTCAATGAAGCAGTGAGGGGAGCCTTTGTTAATGAATTGAGCAGATTGAAACTTGTTTTAAATACATGAATAAATTATGTTCATACAACAGACACATTCTCAATTAAAACTTGATAAATGTATGGAGTCCTACTTTGTATCAAATCGATGAGGGGAATTCAATCACAAATTCACTCTAAATGTTTCATGAAAACAAACAGAGACACAGAAACCAACCTGTAACATTTCAAATTAATAATCAAGTAATAAACCACAAGGGAAACTGACTGGGTAAATTTTAATGAAAATTTAGGTTGAACAGGTTGAAACAGAAAGCTGCATCCTTCTAAGGTTATCCTTGCCCTGTCGCTTCCTGAACGAGCTTCTGACTGGCACCCTCAAACAAAGATATTGACAAAACAGGGAGACCGCCAATATGGGTCTATATAGATGTGGAGGTCGCAGATTCAAATCTAGCTTTAGTAAATTTTTCTTTTTCAACCCAAAAATTGTGTTGCAAAAATGTGGTTATTACAATGTGAAAATTGATTGCTGGCTACTTGCCAAGTTCAGGTTCTATTTGTCACGCTTCCAAAAAACATTGCTATATTCTAGTGTTTTCCATCAAAACGTTTTTGCAATTTAGTGTTGGTATACATCTTAGGTTCATTTACAATATACATGTACATCCAATTTTCAAGCCCTTAATATGAAGTGTCATAATTACACTATTAAGTACATCCTGCAATCACTTATTTACTGTATCACATTTTCACAATGTAAGCAAAGACTGATCAAATCTCTTTTAGTTTGTGAGTGTTTTTTAAATATTTTCCCCGTTTTCATTTGAGGACCATGCCTTCATGCCGATTATTAGTTGTCTGAATTTTGCATTTTCCTTGTGACAAGTCTTATGACCTTCATTTTCATGTTTTTAAGTTGAGTGTTTAATTATGAAGTGATGAAATTCTCGTGTTTGTTGTTTGTGCACATCGCTTCCATACTCGGCCCGATTTCACCAAACTCGTCGCAAGTAACGAAGCATCGCAGGGTTTGCGATGCATTGCAGACCTATAATGCGTCGCAGCTGCGACGAGTTCCACAATTCATTTCATCAAATATGTCGTAAGTGCGACGCATTGGGATCGGGTCTATTTTTACTTTTAATAAAAAACATTCTTCGACGACCACTGGCATGTCGTCGTAGGATGCGACGTGTTTCGTCCTTGTCAAGGAACTTACGACGCATTCAACGCATTGTAAGTTTGGTGAAATCGTTCTTACAACGCATCGCAAGATACAATTTGTAACGCGTTGTATCTTGCATTGCGACGCATCGCAGCGCATTGTGAAATCGACCCCAGATCTTGCTTTAATATTTTCTTAAAGAGATCAATATGAGTTTGGAACATTGCTTCAAACTAGTTGAACATGAAACTTGGCTTTGCCTAAACATGGCATTGTGACCGACTGCATTTACATGATGCTCTGGATCCGATTCAGTACTTAACATGTAACTACCTTTACATGTGCAGACAAGTAGATGATGGTTATCCCTAAAACAAAGTCAGGCTGAAAGGCGTTTAGCTTGCCTCACACACTAGAGGTGTCTATGTCATGGTGTCAAAGAAAATCCCAAACGTATGTAATACCTGAGTTAAGCTGTGAACAAAATGTACTTTTGTAATATTATTGTGCATGAATAAGTAAAGTGCATCGGTGATATTTCACTGTTACATTGCTACAGGTATTTATCCTCAGTCCATGGTGTGTCATTACTGACATATGGTCTACTGTATCCACTATATTGACTTACACTGATTGCTCTTATTACAATTATTTGTCTTTCATTTCAGTAATGATGTGTACATTGTGTGGGAGCTTGTCATTCAACTTCCCTAGTGTACTTGTCTTGTTAGTGGTTGTCATGGCAATCACCATCAGCTTGTACTTTTATGCCATCTTATCTGGATTCAGTGCTAAGTGGTTATGGAAACCCAAGATGATCATATACGACATGCCAGTGGATAAGAACGATTGAGGAAAACACTCCCTTCATGATTATCTGATGGAATTACCGAATTGCTGTTGTTTTCACATCTTTTGCCACTGTTTTGTTTGATATGTTTGAGGTGTTAATAAGTTCATTTAAAAAAAAATTATTGAAAGACACATTACTTTTTAAGTTAACAAGCCCCTTTTTGTTGCAGTTATTTTGTGGTTGAATTGTGTAAATTTGTTGGGTTCTGCTTTCATTACTGTTCCTCTGCCATGTTTGCTGTTATTTTTTTGAAACTTTGACAAAATTTGGGTGGCCCAAAACTGCTAGTAATATTTCACATACCTGGCATTCTTCAACACACATACAGTTAAATGAATTTTTGTTCTCAAAGCCAGCTTTCTTTTTTTTATTTTAGACTAAAAAGAATGTTTACACAAAAATAGGTATTGACACATGCAGTTTTGCTCCTTATTATGTACGTGTCAGTACTCTAGCTGTGTAGGATCATTTGGTACACTTTGATTTCAGACAGGTATTATTGTGACTAACTCAAAGCTAGATATTAAACACAATCCATAATGGGGCAATTCAAAGTAAACAATGTTTAAACATTTATATTTTTTCTCGAAAATTTTTGTTTGGTTTGTCAAAAGAAATGACAAAAAATCTAAAATATGTTTTCAATTAAAATAATAAGTACAAGCAATGTTTGTTTGGCAATTTCCTCTTCTGTTTCAACTTCAAAGTTGTATGCTGGAAAAGCCATTGAAAACTCCAGAGCTGGGATAACAACAGTCTAAAAACACTGCTTCATTTGAGGCATTCTGAGGTTCTTCAGTGTATTATAGGGTATCGAATAGTTTGTCAAAATCAATCAATTTTAAAAACGTTGATTATTTTGAATGGCCTCTATAATGATCGCTATAATTTTGAAAGAACCCCCCCCCCCCCAGACATTTAGGGTCAAAGCATTGAAAGGGTAATTTTGCATTTATTTTTCTGTACATAAATCATACAAAAAATGTGTATAAAGCTATTTTTCTAGATTCTAGGCTGGACTATAAACCATACATGTGGATATAAAGTCCACTGCCATGGTGCTTACTTTTCATTCAAATGTGGTTGATATCACCAGTTTGATGTTCTACCAAAATAGATGTAAACCAGCAACCAGCACACGGTTGTACATGTTTCCATTTGACCCAGGAACATACCATAAGGATAGGATCATGTAGTTACTCTGCATCAGACCATGTATAACGATATTCTAAACTCAGATTTAGGGTTCTGAGTTCTATATTCTTATTTTAGTTGGGTAACAGAAACAAGACAGTGCTAGACCCATGGCTTAATATTCATCCCTTCTTGTACTGCCACAGTGTCAGCAAATTTGACTGCTTGAATTTGTATTTGCGCCTTCCTGTCTTCACTTTGCCAAACCCAGTTTCTCCATTCTCAAGTGTGAATTGGAAATGCCATAGAACTCTTCTCTTTAGCAAACATACTGCATGCATCAGTACAATTACCACTAGTCTAAATGCTGCTTTTTCATTCTCTTGACCAAAGTAGAGAGTATGGTGAAAGGGAGGGTGCTCCTGTTAACAGAAATAGTCTGCTTACCTGAATGAGTAAGCCAGAAAGCAGTGTTGTAATGAGTAGTACTGGACTTCCTATTCCTATGAATGCAAGGAATAGAGGACTAAAGCTCTGGAAAAAGTAACTTGCAGTTGTCTATGATGTACATGTATTCATGTTTTAAATATAGTTGTCATAACAAACAAATATTGTCATCTAGACTTCAGTCCCCCCCAAAACAAATGTTTTTATACCTCATTTACCAGTATTTTTTTATATAAAGTACTCATACTCATGCTCAGAGATTGAAATTTGAGTGGGTACTCGACTGTTTGACTCAGTACTCAGACATCAGAGTGCTTGGTACTTGGACACTTGTATCGTACTGATGGCCCAAGTACTCGTACTGATGGCCCAAGTACTCGTACTGATGGCCCAAGTACTCGTACTGATGGCCCAAGTACTCGTACTGATGGCCCAAGTACTCGTACTGATGGCCCAAGTACTCGTAGTCGTACTACTTGGCCACAGTAATTGATACTCAACTAAAAAGTACTTAACTACAACACTACAACAAATTAATTGTGCCACAGGCATTCATATTGGTTGCATGCGTTGACTCCTCAATGTTGGGAATTATGCACACACAACCAGGATTGCATAAAAAACTAACCCAATAACAAATGGTCAGATAGATGGAGGACACCTTAATGTTATGTACACAATACATCGTTCTCAACATGTTTATACTGTAAATGTACACACATGTATATTTTGCGACAGAATGTAAAACTACTTAATTTCTGTTGAATGATCAAAGTAAGTTTTTTTTAAAATGTGGTATGGTGTTTCAACTTTAATTTCATGGTTGTGTTATTGTATGATTAGATGATTAAATGTTCAACAATTATCATGCATTTGTACTGTCACAGTCACACTGTAAGAATGTCACATCCTGCACTTGTTTTGATCAATGTCATAATCTAATTTGGGTTAAAATGAACAAGATACTATTTTTGGTAATGATGAGTGAGAAGTGGCATTTGTTCCTCACACATTGCTGGATAAACCTACATTACCACTACATTCATCAGAAGATACTCTCACCAGTCTAGTATAGCATTAATACATCTACACTACAATGGTGGAAGAAAATTGTGGCACTCTGCTGAGACATGAGCTGAAATTGTGTTGAAAGAAATGTCAGCCATGTTAAAGGGCTCTTGATTAAATTAGCAAAGTTGGGTTTATTCCTGTGTTAAAGTGTGAGCGTAAACAAAACTCTTTTTCCCCTTTTAAATCCAACTTTTACTATTGGAATTGACCTGGGGATAAAGCCAGAAACGAGCCAATTCTGACATTGCCAATATATCAAACGCAAACCTAGCATCACATTGCTAATATCAAATGATAGAAGACAAAATGAACTTTCAAATAAAATACACACTTAAACCGTTAAGTAGTTAATGAGCAATTCAACACTTTGTTGGGGGTGGGGCACACTGTATTAAACTTAAGTTGTATATCTTGTAGTTGTTTTTTTCACTGTAACATGATGAAACTTCCACAGGGTGGCTGTTTTGTGTGTCTCTTAAATATTTGCAATGTCTGGAATATTTGACCTCTTATAAATGTACAGGTGGACTGTTAAACAAAACAGTTCATATAAGACCTCCACAACATGAATGTATGGCAACCCTTATGGTCATTGTCCAAGAAGAAAACTGGACTCTATTTATGCTGTCTAGGTTTTCTTTTAATGAAATGTGGGATGCAGGTCAGTTTTCAGTATGAATACTTTACACTGTGATGTCATAAGCATTTTAGCATTTAAATTGCCAAAAGTTCAAAAATCTTATGCTAGGCTTGAAAAACTGTGAGGTTATAAATATGAATTCTTAAGTGACCAGAGGATTTACTGACTGGTGCTAGTGAGCAATAAGATAATAAACAAGAATACACCCCAGGCCGTTTATATCCAAACATTTAGAACATCATTTAATTCAATTTAGAATTTGCTGTAGATTAATCAGCAACCTGGACACCCTACCATTGCACATACAGAATGCTTTCCTATTTTCGTAGTAAGCATGTTTATGTAAATTGTGGCTAATACAAGTATCTTATGCCAAATGATTGTTGGGACATTTTTTCCAATTCTACTTGAAGGTTCCATTGCAAGACCTTATCAACATTTAAAAGAATTATGAGATGGTAAGTCCAGAGTGTCCAGTGTTTATGAGGAGCATATATAGAGGTCTGTGTATCTGTGATCCATTGGCATAGTCCTCATATGTCAACAATGTGTGCCTTTATTTGAAACGTTGTAGTCTTTATTTGCTCCTCACATGAGATAGACAGAATGTAAATAGTGTACATGTATGTAAACAGAAATCATGTGTATTTTAAATGAACAAAGGTGCATTTTGTAATTTAAATGCTGATGTGTGTAAGGTACAGTACTAGAGAGATACAGGACACCCTTAACTCATGAAGGTGAAGATATGAAGTGGATTATGATGGTTTAATGCAATAAGATCCTCTCTGGATCGAGTCAAGCTACATTGGTATGCAGGGTTACCCATTGCAATCACATCAACAAATACCACTAGCTTACAAGCAACTTAAGTTCAATTCACTTCATAAGTTTATTGTCAGACATTTATTAAACTTTACTTAAACTAAGTATTTGAATGCAGCTCAGGGCAACATTCTAGTTATCATATGTATTATATGCAGCAATGCTGCTGACATTATACTAGAATTTTGCAAACAATTATGGTATCGTGTCTGAAGTGGACCAATCTGTGCATAAATTGCCTTAATCCAATGTAAAGTCATCCATTATTTTATCATTGCACTTAACACACTTTGTGGACATCCACTATTGTACATAATAAAAACACCACATAAAAACATGCAGTAAGATGTTGATTTGTATACCTTTTTTTTGAAGGCGAGCGTCATTAGAGTTACATTATCTTTGAACAAACTTGAATCCTTGATTCTGTTTGGTCGATTCATAGCAAACAAGAGTGATATTAACCTATACTGTGAGGCCCATGTCAAACCCTGTTCTATCTCCGCGTATTGCGTGAAGTTTTCTTGCAGATAAATTCAATGTCACACGCGTGCTCGTGAACAATTGGAAAAATATAGCACGTGTGCGTCCCTTATCCACCCTTATCCAATGTAGCTGAAGATTGCCTGATTTCCTGATTCCACTGGGGTTTATAACTAATATGATATACTCGCACACTGATGCCTTATCATTTGATTGGTGGAATACGGAAACAAAAACTTGGCCTTGTTGGATATGGGACGCAAAAGTGCTAAATTTGTTTGATATTCTACTCCCGCTTGTGTGGTAACTAATAATACAAGCATCCAAGTTGGCCAGTAGTTTCCTTCTACATCTAAAACTGCCATTTGTTGATCCTCTTCTCAACTCGGGTTGCAGAGCAGTGCTACGGGTTACAGAGCTGAAGTCACTGTCAAGGGTCCTTTGCTAGTAACTTTATTTAACAAACAATATCATGGTATACCACGTGCGCTTGTGGAAAAATATAGCTCTAGCATAATTTTAGATCTGAAGAAATATGTAAAAATAATTGGAGTTCTGGGATGTCTTTTTGGAAACCCTGACCAAAAACAAGTTTATGACGTAAAATTCATTGATCAAAACAATTTAAAATGGCCACATTAATTAATTAATGAAATTCCAAACGGCTGTTTTTGTAACACAAATTATCTTACTCTGAAGCCAATAAACTAGAGCTCAAAACGCTAAACATATTGATTGAGGGATGTACTAGTATGGCCATTCATTAAAGGTGTTTAGGTAGGTGTGTACATGTAAGTAACTGATTCGATTTCAATCATTTGTCAATAAACCACAGGCAGAGTATTGTTATGTTCTATTAAAAGCAGGTGCTACAAAAAATGTGCAGCATGCAGTCCACCCAACAATGGTCAGACAACTATTTATTAACAGTTTGGTCATTTTCTATCAAAAAGAGGTGCTGCAGAATTTTTGTGGCACCTCTTTTTGATGGGAAAAAATGAAGTTGAGAATTAATTGATGTCTGCATCTTAGTTACAATTGCACTGTATGTGGCAGCAAAACACTGAATTTCACCACCAACTGCGCAAATACAACCTTTTATAAAATTATTTGTTTTAGGCCAAGTTTGTGTTTTATGTAATTCTTTTCTTTGTATGCAAATTTGCGGGAAGGTAAGTTTAATATCTCACGTGCACTCATGGAACACATGGTCCTGAAGACAGAGGTCCACACAAGGCAGGGTTTTGAAACACTATGTGGACTTACACATGTCCACACAGGTTAAAAACCAGCGTTGAAGAATATGTTTTTCTAAAGTGCACAGAACAAAGGAAAGTCCACAGAGTGACTGCAACACTGAGCTGTGTGTTTATGTTTGTAGTCTTGTCATTTAGCCTTCGAGAAAGACTGCTAGGGTTGAAAGGTAAGGTCACTAACTATTTTTTTGCATTTATACCATAGTACCTTTTGGTTAGTAAGCAGTTTGCAACAGCTAATTCTATTTACTCAAGTCTGTTGAAGCTTAGCATACATGATTACTTAACACGCATCACATTTTAAACCCGATTATTATTTCTACTAGTTCCTCTTTGAAGTATTCTGTTGTTACCATCGATGACTGGCCCACGCTTTCTTCCACTAGGAGCTGAATTTGTCTTGATGGCAGGAAAACGAACTTGCTCAAATCCTGTTAAAACAAAAGCGGAGAATTGTATATGTCTAACCTTGGTGCGAATATGGCATTTGGAACCCATTGCCCATTTAACACACTGGATGAGTATTTGATATTTAGGTCCATTGTGAAACCACGGCTTAATGAGCTCCCTTAGTTATTCTGAAACGTGTGCTTTCCTTAAGGGGCTTCAATCAGGTGGACAGAACCTAAGCCCAAGCCATGGTTTTGATGACAGCCTCAGCTGTGTTGCAGACATTGCTGATTGATATGGCTGGTCGGTATGGCAATGTCCGCCAACAGTGAAATTAATACTTCAAAGCACCTAATAAACAACTCTCATACCTTACTTGTGTAATCAAATTCTTTTGTGTAATAATTTAACTGTGTGCATACCCTTAAAATTATCCTGTCCTTTCAAGTGTGTCAGTTTATATCAGCCTTTCAATACAAATCTAAATTATTTGTCTCAAAATCATGTTCTGGCTGTTAAGGTTAAACTAAACCGGGGTTGTAGACATTTTCATGAAGAAACTTTGGATGGCCAAACTGAATCACTTTAACTGATATGAGCCAGACTTGGCCCTGACTGGGTCCAAACCAACTCAATTCAGATTAGACTACTAATATTAACCTGTTCACATACTAAACAATGACAAAATGCACCATCTAAATGTACATTATCTGGTTAGGACACGCCATACAAAAGCAGACTTAACAGAGAGATTTTTTAAAAATAGGATAGCTAGTGTTAAAGATAGCTCAAAAACACATAAATCATAGTAAAACACAAGTCTGCACATTTCATCACAGATTTTGTCACATGATCAATTTTTAACAGTCATTCCATCACAATGACATGATCAAAATGTGTTACTAAACAACTTATTAACTATTTCATTCTTAAAAATTTAGCAATACCATTTGGTTGAATATGGACTGTTCAAAGAAAACCTTCAACAGTCCAAGTTTCATTTGAAGTCACACTCTTCTCAATAATACTCCGCGTTCTTGTATACTTCATGTAGTTACCTTGTTGTGATGACAGAGAGTGGCTCCTTGGTCTGGGTGGTATACTGCTGATGCTACTAGCTCCATCAACTGATTGTAATTCCAATGAAGGACTTCCCTAATGAAGAGATAGGATTACAACCGTCATCAATACTCAAGTCATAGTTAACAAGAAATAAACAATATCTAAGCAGAGCAAGTAGTCATGTAGTCATTTGTTTTTCACCTTAAAGCACTTACAATATGATGTTATAAAGACACACTTTTTAATACGTTTAACGGATCCGCAGAAACCCTGAGCCATAACAAAACGTTCTCTTCTCTTTGCGTAATGGTTCATGTGAACAAGATTTCATCATCATCCCTTGAACCGTTTAAATAAAATCTATAATAACGTTTCTGTGTGTATCATCAGTATACAGCAAACGCAACAAATTGAAAAAATAACAAACAGGGCGTGTCACATCATCCTTGGTGACAGCTGCTCTTGACCTCACAGGTACAAACTTTGCTTTAAAATACCTGACAGATTTGCCGGGTTGTTCCCTCACAATAACAGAACCCACAGTATGGGACTCCGACATGCAACTATGGTCCCTAAATACAGACTAACCGATATGGCAACAGCTCAATCCCATTCCTTTCTAAACTCTTGAATCAAGGGTCTTAGATTGGTGCTTTTGTTTGCTTCTTATGACTACTGTGTGTAAGGGGGAGGGTGGTGAACAGTTTTTATGTCAAAGGGGTTTTTGTTTCAAAGTGGATTCATGTTTGGAGAAATTCATGTTTGAAGTTTTACTATTTTTTCAATCATTGTTTTTACTAACCATGAAAGTGGAGATCTTAAATCGTCCCAATCTGTCATTTATCATGGTGAGCTTAATTAATGAGTAATTAACTGTTAAATACAATTACATCTGCATGAAAAACTGTGCAAGTGAGGTTTGTGTGCAGCCTGTCGTGTACAAGCCAAAGCGTAAACGAAATTGGCTGTTCGTGAAACTCTATTTATCTTGATTATATAAATTGTCTCTTCGTGAAAACACAAAACGTAGAGTACTGATCAGCGCTGTATACTTCGATGTGAAAAACAGCTGCTCGTGATAACTCAAAACTGTTAATATTGACTTGTGCTAATTAGTGTAGTTACAAAACTGTAATGCTTAACGACTTGAAACTTGGGGAAAATGTTGATGCAAGTAATAACATTTAAAATGTGTAAAAACACTGATTTGCCAAAATGAATGATTTTTTAAATAATGGGAGACTTTTGGGGACACAAGGAGGCAGCAGACTACCCTGGTAAAACCATTGTTCTCAGTAATGTGCACATGCTCAGAAATAAGTTAACAATGGAAATTTACCTGGTAAGTCTGCTACCACCTAGGATTCCAAAGTCTCCCATAAAAACGGTGATGATGTATGTGTAGTGTATGGGGGGCCGTTTATGACTAAATGAGCAGTTACACATATATAAGAGCAAACCCATATATATAAAAGCAAACCCATATATATAAGAGCAAACTCATATATATAAGAGCAAACCCATATATATAAAAGCAAACTCATATATATAAGGGCAAACACATACATATATATAAGAGCAAACCTATATATATAAGAGCAAACCCATATATATAAGAGCAAAACCATATATATAAAGGACGAATACAAATATATAAAAGACTACCGAAAATATATAAAAGACCACCGAAAATATATAAAGGATCAAAGACGAATATATAAAGGACCAAAACTCAAATATAAAAGACCAACACATTTTCTTTGATCCTTTATATATTTTCGGTGGTCTTTTATATATTTTCGGTAGTCTTTTATATATTTGTATTCGTCCTTTATATATATGGTTTTGCTCTTATATATGGGTTTGCTCTTATATATATGGGTTTGCTCTTATATATATGTATGTGTTTGCCCTTATATATATGAGTTTGCTCTTATATTTATGGGTTTGCTTTTATATATATGGGTTTGCTCTTATATATGTGAGTTTGCTTTTATATATGTGTAACTGCTCATTTAGTCATAAACGGCCCCCCATAGTAGTGGCTTCCCTCCTATAGCTAACTCAAGTGAGTGTCATACATTTATACAGAATTGTTTTGAACATACCATGAGTTGAACCCTGCCTTGTAACACATCAGGACTCATAACAGGTAGGTTGGGTTCACTGTTGCTTTGTCTACCACTCTCAATGTTTATTCCAGCACTTGTATGAACCCATCTGCAATATACAGTAAGTATAACGTTACAACTCTTACATTATTTGGCCCAATTAGCCATCTCAGCATGGCATGTATGCAGCCAAACCATGATTCATTTGTAGTTAATACAATGTACAAACAATTTGTATCCATTTTATTATTCCTATTTTAGTTGTTCCTTTCCCTTACCCCCTACACACATCCCCCCACACACACACGTGTGTAAACACCGGCAATCGTGGACCCTCCTTCGTTCAATCCTTTGTGATAGTAACCGTGGACCACAATGTTTTCCTTTGTGATAGCAGCCGTGGACCTATTGTCCCTCTTGTTATAGGTCCCCGGTTTGAATGTGTATACCTACCCACCCCCTCCACACACATATTCTCAAAAATGCATCATTGTGGAGCATTCTTTTGTTCTTTCCTTTGTCCCTGCACTTAACAGTTTCCCATAGACTTTGTACACAAATTTCCTTGTGGAGCACCCCGGTCTTTAGAATTTACAAGTGTAGCCCTTTTATTTTCCCTTTTTTCTGTTTTGTACTTGGTCTCCATAAGGTACCGAAAGTGAGAGCTTCCAACCCACACACCCCATCCATAGACCACAACCACTATTTCTACACTTACTTACTCACCTACCCCTATCCTAACCCAACTTGTGTATAGTTGTTTTCATTCAGAAAGACACTTAACAGACCCCATTCATACCTTTACGGTTGATGGGTAAATTCTCCAATTTTTCCTTTCAAAATATAAATTCAGATGTTTGGACATCAGCAGACCTCTTTTGTTTTGTAGCCAATATGAAAGAGAAGTTCTTAACATTTTCTGTGTATACATTATTGTGTGAGCCTTTGACGTCTTTAATTCTAAGACATGAAACCACAATAAAGGTTACCTCCGTGCATCCGTCCTGGTAGAAGTTTTCCCAATGGTTGTACAGAGCCTGACACCACCCACACGTAGTTTAACATAACAATGGCTTATACTGACAACAACTTGAGTTGATTAGAATGATAAGTGTTTTAATTACTCTCAAATTTCAATCGTAAATGGACACAAAAGGCACGTAACTTTTTCTGTCCCTTTTTGAAGGAAGTTTGAGGTTGATTTTGAACATCAAATGGACCAACACAAATTATTTTCAGTATACGCCTGCATGTCGTTTCATACGATGAAACACTTTTCAGATTGTTTCAGGTACTTACAAAAAACTACAACCACTGGAAAAACTGCTGACATGACGGAGACAGAGTGGTACACTTCATTGCATTTCCTGTCAAATATGCTTTTCACATCACTTTTGATAGCACTCTTTGGTTACAGGTTTAAAAAAAACCAAAACATTACAATATTACAAACAAGTTGCAAGCATTACACAACCAATTTGAATACAATTTCAATATTTTTTCAAATCGTTGACTATAAATACCCTAAACTTTTGACCTGATTGAATTTTACCCTTAATCAATGCTAAATAATTGTTATACTCACTCAAAGGTTCTTGCATGCTTGTGTTCTTTGTCTTGTCTCTCTTCAGTTGTATTACGTCCGAGTTCGTGCTCTCGAGCTATAAATAAAGTAAACAAGATCAATTTGACTTAATTTACTGTAAACTATCAAATGAAAACATCACACTCATTTCACACTGAGATGAGGTTACTTTGATTAGGGGCCAATAATAGCACTACAAACATTGTAGCAAATTACATGTTAACAGGAATCAATTATAATGGTTTTATTTGTTTGGATCTTTCTTCTAAAAACTACTAAAGATTTATTATATTTTACTATGCCTCTCTACAGAGGATAGGTGGCAGCAGACTTACCAGCTAAGTTTCCACTGCCACTTAGCATCCCCAAAAGTCTCCCATTATTAAAACCAACCATATATGATTTCATATACTGCACACATAGATCCTTGTCATTTGATAAGTGGAATACACATCACGTGTCATATTACTTGCCATGTATTCCTGCCGCCATGCATTACGCTCCTATATTGATAAATATAGGACACTTCACAGCGATGCTTTGCAGTACGTGTCATTTCCAGAATAATAATTCCCGCCTATTTCTACTAAGGAAACAAGGGTGTGCCATAGCAGACAAGGCTGTGCCATAGCAGACAAGGCTGTGCCATAGCAGACAAGGGTGCCATAGCAGACAAGGCTGCCATAGCAGACAAGGCTGCCATAGCAGACAAGGCTGCCATAGCAGACAAGGCTGTGCCATAGCAGACAAGGCTGCCATAGCAGACAAGGCTGTGCCATAGCAGACAAGGCTGCCATAGCAGACAAGGCTGCCATAGCAGACAAGGCTGCCATAGCAGACAAGGCTGTGCCATAGCAGACAAGGCTGCCATAGCAGACAAGGCTGCCATAGCAGACAAGGCTGCCATAGCAGACAAGGCTGTGCCATAGCAGACAAGGCTGCCATAGCAGACAAGGCTGTGCCATAGCAGACAAGGCTGCCATAGCAGACAAGGCTGTGCCATAGCAGACAAGGGTGCCATAGCAGACAAGGGTGTCTACATGGAGCTGTTAACGTTTTTTGGAAGGGGGTTTTAGAACGTTTAGAATGTGTGAGGAACAAATTTCCATGTCTATTTTGTGTTTATTGTGAAAACAATGGCAAGGATCTATGTGTGTGTTCTATAAAACAAATAAATATTGAATGCATTTCATTTGTGCATTGTCACTCAGTGAAATCTGGCTTTTCCATTTCACGAGGCAAAGGAGTAGTCCAGACTTCACCTTGTGATTATATTCTGCAATAATGCTCTCACATGCATCCGATATTTGTATACTATCAGTCATGCCATTTTCCATCTTACATCAATAACATACTATTGGACAAAACATTACTGATACATTCATTGGCAATGTACCTCAAGTGTGATAATTTTTGTGTGTGTAGATGCTTGTTGTAGTGATTAATCTTACCTTGGAAGAACTCTTGTCTTTCAATCCTCCTCTTGGGGGGCAGAACAACTCTGGCTGACTCCTGTCCTTTCTTCATCATTTGATATCTTTCCAAAGGATCTAGAAGGAGACACATATTTCAATTCAGGATGATAAAAGTAACAAACAAATGGCAGCGATGCATGAATGTGTACATAGTATTGAGGCATCTACTTGATACTCGACAGCAGTGCATGTATGTAAACATAGAACCAAGACACCTACAGCAGTGCATGTACATAACCTTTAACTCAAGGAAAGATGAAATTGTCAGTGACTGTTTTCCCAATGTATTTATCTCAGTCATGATGACCAATCAAACTCAACAACAACCAAGAATTCCTGAATTCCCGAACACTTCTTAAGAAATGTACAGAATCTGTAAAAGGTGCTACAAAACAAACCCTGACTGCATATCACTTGTGAATTAGTAACAACTATCATCTCTCATCGATGACCCCTGGAACATGGTACTTTTACTCTGCTGATGCTTAATGAAAATACAATGCTCCAAAGATCACCTCCAAATGATAGTTTGAATATTGATGCAGTCAATAATTATGTGTACACAAAGATATGCGAGTACAAAGGAAGAAATTGGCCAGAAAGAAATTGTATTATGTATTAGTATGACACTATGTTAGTGCGAATAGAAACATCTTTGTTTCAGACTTGGACTAACCTTTTGTTTTCTTTCTATGAGTTTTAGCTCCTTTAGTAAGTTTCTTGGCTCGTTTCATCATTAATTCCGCTGTAGTAGAATCTTTAAAACCCCTAGAAATTCAGATATCAAGGTTGCTGTACATTAGTGACAACGCACATGCACATATCATTACCTATGAAATTAACCTCTGCCTCCACATTAACAAGAGGAACTGGATCTCTCAATGGTAAAGTACAACATTTCTCAAATATGAATGAACCATTGCAAGATAAATAATACTGGAGTCTCATACAGTGCATGTATCTACCAATAAGGTACTCAAGGCGCTTGAACAAAGAGAAACATTTCAGACATGTTGTTGACATTTTTGAACTATAAGACCTATTTATGTAGCACCCTACACAGGTTTACAAGGTGCAAAGATTTACTTGCTGTCAAATAGATAAACAATTAATGAAAACAACAATTATTAATTATTTTCTTGGGTTAACAGCTTGCTGGCAAACAAGTTTTTAATCACATCAATGTTTGAGAGTTAACAATTATTATTATAATTTTGTATAGACAAATTTAGAGGATTTTAATTGCACATTATTTTATTGATGAGAGCTTAACATACTAACAGATCACTGCATTTAAAAACACATTCCCCATTATGTCTATATATATTTTAAGGGGCCTTTTTAGTCAAATTATTTGGGTTCAAAATCCAAACATCCAGATGTGTCCTCTCAGACCCTTTGTGTAATGTTACTCATGAAGCAAAAAAATATCTTCATACCATTCCTGTGTTATCTGGTCTTGTTTGTGACTCTTGTTGGATCTTGGAGTATCATTGAGAGTGTTTATGGGAGGGATAGGTGGCTTACTGACTAGGGTAGATCTTGCTGTGTATTTAGTATCAGGTGATGCACACCATGCTTGTCTAGCTGAGGGAGGTTCATGATCCAGCTGTGGTACATTATGTAACCTAGACTGCGATATATGTGTAGCAGGGGCCAGGGGATGAATTCTTGGAATAGATGGAGTCTCTGATGGCAACCACTCAATGTCCACTTTTGCCTGCAGCACCAAAACAGAAACCACACTTACAATCAAAGACCATGATTCCCATTTTAGCATTTCTCATCTACTGTTCATGTTAAACTTGTCTAATCTTTGTAACTTTTTGTAGATAAACTTTGCTTGCAATTCTCATGAATGCCAAAAGACAATTATTTGAAGACAGTGATTATTCTGAAAGAGTTGTTATGCTCTGACCGTGCACTCTGACTATTGTCAGTGCACACTTGTTGAAACATTACCGAAAACAATCTCCACCACTTCAAACAAACAGATAATCAATGGTTTTAATCAATCAACTTACTATTTAATTTTTGTTTAAAGAAGTTTATGGCAATACAAATTATATAATATTGTTGGGAATGTAAAATTTAGCCATGAAATATATGAAGTTAAAATCAATAAAGAAAACCTGAAAATAAGACTTCACCTCAGTTTCGGGTTACTTAATAACAATTAAGAATATTGCCAAACAGCTGTTCATGATATCATTAAATCTATGTAAAGGCACAAATTCAGGCATGATTGGCAAATGGAGTTTTTAAAAAATGACTATCCACATCCCAAGTTGTAAATTTTTTTCATTGTTGATTTTAACAAATTATTTGTATTAGATCAATACTAGTAGGTTACAATTGTTCATAATAATATCTACATGTAGGTTAGGATGTTTGGAACTTTTCCATTAATACGTGATCACAACATCTGTACATCAAGAGTAAATTCAAACTATGAAATAAAACTACAACTAACCTGGGCCAAGTCCCATGAAGTTGGATCTATTTCATCATATAACATAGCATCCTCTTCATCCTCATCATAACGTGCAGCTTGTCTAGCTACTGCAAGTCTCTTCCGCACTCTGTAACCTCTCCACAATGCCTGTAACATTACAAGTAAATGTCAACATAAATGAATATGTTCAATCAAACCAAGACAAAATTAAACATGACATAGTTATCAGACTATAACAACTTACATTTGCCAATAAAACATCATTAACTCTTCCTTGTACTTTTTGTGACAGAGATAAGGTTCATGTTTATACATGGACAAATTCTGATAAAATGGTTTCCTTGTCAACATTTATGATTTTTGTCCTTGTACCCATTCCCTGAGCTCAATACACTTTGTAATCATTATACCTGTGTACTAGCCCAGGTTGGACTTCTCAAGGGCCCCTGAAAAATGCTATAACAAATTATTTTCATATTGATACCTGGTGGAGAAAGCCTTATGTCCACAATTCCAAGACTGCTGGGTTCAGAATTGTTAATTTTATCCTTGGGTGACATTTGTTTTGTAATTAAAATGAAAATCGTGTCTCTATTGTAACTTTCTGTATAAACTCTTTATGTGGAAACTTACTTGTACATGCCCACAGTATTAATAGAAAGTTCGTCACACTCAGGGTATCGATTATTTACAATAATTCAAGTAATAAATCACCAAGTACAGTATCAACGCTTTGCTTTATAAACACAATTATGTAGTATTGATACAAGCATTTTGGGTGACCACCGTGAACTATCTCACCTTAGACCAATCAGACTACTTTGTCTGTACAAGTGGATGAAAACAAGTGAAATAAACAATGGACTACCGCGCCCAACTAGTAAACAAAATAATGGACTACCTCGTCCGAACCAGAAAAGAAAAACAATAAACTACCTCGTCCATAATTGAAAGCATAGGTTAAATTAAACGTACAGCAACAACATACCTAGCCTTTGGGTCTAGTAACAATAAATGCACAAAGTCACAATTATGAAGCTGCAAACCAACCTGTACTTTAAAGCTAATTGAATACCTCAATTGGGAATGCATGGGGGCCAGAAAAGCACCTTTGAAACTGAAGGGCACTTTATATTTAAAGCTTCAAAACAGTTTAAACCTTAAAAATCCCAAATTTAAAATTTATGCAGAAAATGAGAGACAGCCTATACATAGTTCCTACAGAACCTTGGTTCTATACACAATGCAATCATTCTACCTGTATGCATGATGCTGCCATCCACACCTTGGTTCTATACACATTGCAATCATTCTACCTGTATGCATGATGCTGCCATCCACACCTTGGTTCTATACACATTGCAATAATTCTACCTGTATGCATGATGCTGCCATCCACACCTTGGTTCTATACACATTGCAATCATTCTACCTGTATGCATGATGCTGCCATCCACACCTTGGTTCTATACACATTGTAATCATTCTACCTGTATGCATGATGCTACCATCCACACCTTGGTTCTATACACATTGCAATCATTCTACCTGTATGCATGATGCTACCATCCACACCTTGGTTCTATACACATTGCAATCATTCTACCTGTATGCATGATGCTGCCATCCACACCTTGGTTCTATACACATTGCAATCATTCTACCTGTATGCATGATGCTACCATCCACACATTGGTTCTATACACATTGCAATCATTCTACCTGTATGCATGATGCTGCCATCCACACCTTGGTTCTATACACATTGCAATCATTCTACCTGTATGCATGATGCTACCATCCACACCTTGGTTCTATACACAATGCAATCATTCTACCTGTATGCATGATGCTGCCATCCACACCTTGGTTCTATACACATTGCAATCATTCTACCTGTATGCATGATGCTACCATCCACACCTTGGTTCTATACACATTGTAATCATTCTACCTGTATGCACGATGCTGCCATCCACACCTTGGTTCTATACACAATGCAATCATTCTACCTGTATGCATGATGCTGCCATCCACACCTTGGTTCTATACACAATGCAATCATTCTACCTGTATGCACGATGCTGCCATCCACACCTTGGTTCTATACACATTGTAATCATTCTACCTGTATGCATGATGCTGCCATCCACACCTTGGTTCTATACACAATGCAATCATTCTACCTGTATGCATGATGCTGCCATCCACACCTTGGTTCTATACACAATGCAATCATTCTACCTGTATGCATGATGCTACCATCCACACCTTGGTTCTATACACAATGCAATCATTCTACCTGTATGCATGATGCTGCCATCCACACCTTGGTTCTATACACAATGCAATCATTCTACACACATGTACCTGTATGCATGATGCTGCCATCCACAGCTTGGTATGTTCATCAATATCTCGTCTCACAATGAAACCTCTCCAACTTGACTGAATTGTTACTGCAGCTTTCCTATAGGACAACAAAACAAAACCACATGACAGCTTTCAAATTCTTTGTTTACAGATTCCAATGGGGGGCTGTTAGGTTGACTACTGAAAGCAGAAGAGACGTATAACCTGCATCAGAATGTACCACTAAACTAGACAAGCAAAAGATGCCTTAGTTTTTTTATTGTTTTAGCTAATTTAACTAGAAACTGCAGCCAAATGATCCATTATATTCTTTACTGTGTTTCTGCATATCTGCTTCATTGTTTGATGTACACATCATTGCATGAACCAGTTAACACAGGAAGACATGGATGTATACACAACTGTTTGGACACACAAATGGAAGTCAGGTAAACCCAATTTTGTAATACATTTTGGTGTTTTTTCGGGGGGGTATAAAGTCTAAGCTGAGTAATGCATTAGTTTGCCCGGACATTCTATTGGGTAGCATGCACAGGCACACAGTCACCATGCTATCCTTCTTTTTCTCCTGTACAAAGAGAGACAAAGGGTACTGGAGTTCATGCTCAAAATCTCCCTTTTTCTAGGGGGTTATTGTGTAATCCCCATTTTCAGACCTTCATCCTTCTTGTTTGTTGACAACTGTACTAACGAAGATTACTAGAGATCGATAGGCTGCCACCATTGTTGTTTACCAATGTATTCGGAATATGGAAAATATGTCTGAGATCCACGCACATCATTGCCTATTATTGGCTGTGGCTTAAAGCCAAGAGTTGGCCAACTCACGGTGAATGCATTCCTTATTTTCTCAAAAGAAAACCGTCAATCTTTGTAAATTTTAACCAAACTTTCACATTTCTTGAAAACAAATGGTTGAGAAGTTCAAATCCTAATTGTCACAGTACAGTCGACTCTCGTTAATACGATGTCCGCCGGACTGGCCCATTTTCCTCGTATTATCCGAACCTCGTCTTAAACGCAGCGCACTATTTACACGTACATGTACATGTACTGTATACACACGTCGTCATAGTGCATGTACTACACACGTGTCTAGGCTAGAACGGAGTGGTTGGCTTCCTAGTACAGTTCTTACGAGCATCCTGTACACAAAAATACTAATGATAAATGCAATTGTGTCGACTATGATCATAGATATTTAATATTTTGTATAACTCAAAATAAAAATCATACCAAAGTCATGTCAAACTTGCCGTTCATGTGACCATGATGTGATTCGATACTGCGTAGCGCCTATGCTGAACGTTGCTTTCGCTGGTAGCCGCTAGGTGTGTAGGCGAAGTAGTATTTCAAGCGTAGGTTACCAGCGTAATGTTTCTGATTTTCGGATCGAACGGAACCGTGTAGCCGGTCCGATCCGATAATAATTTGGCAACAAGCATGTAATTTCAGAAACTTGGCTGACTGAACGGTAAGCTTTTACGCAACAATATTTTTCCGATCTCGCTATAAAAGTATGAAAAACAATACATTTTGTCATCATGGGACTGCAAAAATACCTCGTATTATCCGTGTTCTCGTTACGACCGTGCTCGTATCTTCCGTTTTTTAAGACACAGAAACAACGCATGGGACAGTTCGGGACCGGTTAAGACACAGAAACACGCATGGGACAGTTCGGGACCGGTGAAATACCTCGTATTAACCGGCGTCTTGTATCTTCCGAGCTCGTATTAACGAGAGTCGACTGTATACTGAACTTAGGACTTTCAGATTTCATACACTATTTCAAAATATAAAGTTACAAGCGTAATGGTGAAATCTTACTAGGTATATTGAATGCAAATGGACAGATGGACCTACAGACCTACGGCCACACAGATGGATATACATAGGCTCAATCTGCTACAAAAATGGCATTGTCACAATTCAGGAGTAAAACTGCATTGCGTGCATCATTTATTAACATTTAAAGACCATGCAGTTGGAATCACCAAGGCACATGTGGCTGTACATGGAACTATGAACTCTCACCCAGTTCCTGCATGCACACTCTCCATTGATTTGATACAAAGGGAGGGCTCGCACTTGCTGTAAGTGGCTGAGAGTTCATAATTCTATGTACAGCCACAGGTTTGCTTTGATCATGATGACACAGCCCCTTAAACATGCAAGACAAAACAGTTGTGATTTGCAGCACTTTTACAGCACAAAAGGATAATAAAAAGATAGACTGGATCCCTGTCTTTATCTGCAAGGGTAAAGACAAGTATTGGTCTACAGGCCTAATGATTTCATTGGACAAGTGTGACGTAGCTTTCCATATCTTTTTTTGTATAGAATGTTTTTAAAATATCTGCGTTATGATTGGTCGAGATTATGAGGTGATTTAGTTTGTCAGCTTGCATGTTCAATTGTCTGTATGCAGCGTGTGCATAATGTTGTCTACATCATGTTGTGTTGTTTTATTCACTATGTAATGTGAACATGTCGTGTCTCCATGTGAAATGAATGCTAGGTCAAATGTACATTTGGCAACATCCGGTCAGGTTGGTATCTGGTGTTATTCACAAGCATCGAAGTGTGACGTTAGATGTAAGGGCTAGTAAATAGATAGCTGATACTGATCAGTTTTTTTGTTTCAAAAAGAAGAGCCTTCAATAAATCCCAAGAAACAAAAATGTGAACAATTCTCGGACCCAAAGTAGATGTTGCCAACCAAAACAATTAACTGGCTTGCAAATGTACAACAGAAATTTTAAACAATGTTATCTGAGAGTTGGATGAAGGTATCCTTTGACTTCAACCTCCATGGGTACAATCAGCACCTTTCAATTAGTCAGATGTGTTGTGTTTAAGAAGTAACTAAATTATACAACCATGTGTAAATTTCTTTTGGGAGCAGTGCGAGTTGGTGTATTGTGTTTGTCAGTTTTGTTTAGGATGGCTCAGATGAAAGATTTCACATACCATTTCTCACTCTTTACTTACAAGTCTTTTTCTATTTGATACCAACACCAATAGGTAGTTAAGGGAATCTGGTACTGAATGAAGCATACCTCTGGAGTTGTAGTTGCCTGTCTGTTTCATTATGGTCATCCCTCGATGGGAGGTGATGATTAGTTACTGGTGACTTGTAATGTTGGAACAAAGTCAGTTCACTTTGATGCAGATCCACATTGACTAATGAAGGTGTATTTGCTGCCACACATTCATTAAATGTGGAGATAACATCCTTTGAATCTGTCGTATTACCAGACTCCTGCATATGACGATGCCTCATAGCCTGTGTCAGACTACATTCCATATAGGATGATGTGATACAACATCTCTGTAGAAGGTCCCTTGACAGATCTCCTTCATGTGACCTGGCAGATACATCAGAATATAGTATGTCATGGAAATGCTCTAGAAGTTTAGATAAATTCTTACAAAGAATATTGAATGCACAGACAATTCCCCTCTCATTAAAATAAATTCAGTATTACAAACCTTTGGCTATACACAATGTGTGTGCTATTTTTAAAATGAAAGAAAAGTGACTATTAATTAGGGAATAACAGTGAGGGGAGCCGGTCTTCACTGCGTAATAATAACCAGGTTGGTGGCTGGCTACTGTTAATGGACCGAGCCAAAGGCGAGGTCCATTAACAGTGGCCAGCTACCAACTAAGTTTTGTTTTTTGTTTTTTGATGCTACAATTGTGTGCATCAATACATGTGGGCTAGTGAAAAAACTTGCGGGCGACCCAAAATTTTGGTTGACTCGTCCAGCGGGCGAGTGTAAAAAAAAAGTTAAGGAAAACCCGTCTGTCCTCGTCAAAATAACAAAAAACAATACGCGCAAAACAAACAGTTTTGACGGTTTCCGCACAACAAGTACCGTGCAAACATAACTTTTACACAACAATGTGCTTGTTTAGGGCCACTTATTGGTAGTTTACAGAGCCCGTCTTTATATCACATGATAATACACCCCCATGTGACCAGTCTTTGACCAATCAGAATGCAGAAACTCTTTGAGGTATTTATTAATACAAAATAATTTTGAACTTTGACTTAACACATTATAATGGGAAGGGAACAATATATATTATTAAGAGACTTCATCAATAAAAAGTAAAATGAAATGCATATTTTGAGTATGAATGAACCTACTGTTGGTATAAAGTGTAAAGTTGGTCTTGGGCTTGTAGTTGTGACATACACATGACTTCATAAGCACTTCTACATGGCTGCAGAGGTGCATGCACAGCAATAGCTTCAGTATCCAATATCTGTAACCATGGTAGCCTCTCCAGCACTTGACACCTGAAAATACAACATACTTGAATGTCAACACTTTAGGCTGTTTCCAACTTTGCTCAATCAATTAGTTAAGTCAATCTGGTCAGTCAGTTGATCAATCCATCAATTCATCCATCCACATAGGCACTATTCTGATTGTGAGATTGTTGTTACTAATGAAGCTGAATAATTGGAGTCTGTATACGTTTGGTAATGACTCTGAAAGTTAACGGCAATAAAAACAGCAACTTTGGATAGTAATATGCAATTTGAGAAACATTTCACTTTGAAGTACTGCAAATATGGAAAAAGATATCACTTTTAATCCCCACAAATTTGAATCTGAGAAACGTTACTGTCAGTAATGTTTTTCAGATTGTGTATTCCTATTAGTGATTATTCTTCCTGCATGGACATACTCGCTCCGGATTTTCAGCACTATCTCAAACATGCAACCACCTTTTGAAATTAAACTTTCACAGGTTAGTTGTATTGTATATATCTACATTTGTATAGGATTAAATCAATTGAACGGTTCCAAAAACCAAAGATATACTTTGCCTTTAAAAAAGGCCTTGAGTCTTCTCAGGCCAGATTTGGGAAGGGTCAAGGCTTCTAAACACAAAGCAGGACAGCAAAACAGTCTGAGAGCTGTAATCATTCTCCTGAAGGCCACTAGAGTACACTGTTCAAAAAGCTTGGGCGGTTATTCGGTATTACTGAGTAGTCACGGTATTTTGTCAATACCGAAAATAACGTGAGCTGTTTTAGAAATACCGAAATACTGTCACGCTCGGTTTTCAATTTCCATACCACGATATAACAAAACCGTAAACGCATGTGCTGTAGCCTTTAAAAAAAAATTTGTCGAAAAGCTTATCTGTAAAGCCATAAATGAGGAGAATACAAAGCCCAGTTGTCCATCCCGAGCAGACAGTTTATTGTTTGCGGTTTTCGGTAGTTTCCTGCCCCCGGCAGCCGGCCGTATCTCTGTAGCGGGCAAGTGATCACAACATAAGCACACGGGCGTTCAACGTTCTGCAATGCCATTTGGGTGAGCTACCACCTCAAGAGCGCTACATTTTTAGAGCGCCCTCTACCGGCAGCTCGTATAAATTGCGACAAATAGCGTCAAAAGCAGCAAACTTCTCATAAACACAGACAATATGCAACTTCCTGGTTACACTTTTGGATAGTGGTGCGCTGATTAACTAGTACATGCATTAGCAATGCACAACTGGGTGTCCGGGTACCACGAAGATACCGACTGTGCACATGATGTCATAGAAAATAGATCGCGGTGTTTTCATCAAGTATCAACCATGCAAATTACCTAGTGCTGATGCACGAACAGTAAGCTTATTTTGATAAGTGTTATGTTCAAAACAAGTCTAACCTGTTGTTAAATAACCATGATTGTCTGGCCTCAATTCAGTCAGTGCGTGGTGTTTGTTTGGCTTCTTTGGGTTTTTTTGCTATCCGAAAGTACCCGGTAATACCGAATATTGCGGTATTTTGGCGACAATATACTGTGGACCCCAAAATAAAAAAACCGCCAAAGCTTACTGTTCAAAACATGGAAACTATTCTCAATTCTGGTTCTCCTCACGAGAGAGTTTTTTGCCATGTAGCCATGTTGTCACACATCAACTAGTACCTTTACTTATTACAGATTATGTATTAAAATTAACATTGAAACAATTTTAAAGCATAAAAGAGGATGCTTATTTTTTAGAAACCCCCATTTGCCAATCACAGGAACATTATACAGGTTGAATGGTAACATGAACATCAGTTGGGCAAAATACTTCATCCAAGATGCAAATTCAATATTTATAAAAAAGCATAACTGCTTCTTACCTGTATTGATCTTCTTGAGTAACTGGGTTACCCTCTAGGCATAAATCTTCAAGATGGATGCAACCATTTAACCCATTCAAAACTATGTCAATGTCTGGAAACAACAAGACAATCAAAATAAAGATGCATTGGTTCTAATTGTTAAAACCAAGACAAGTATAAGATGCAATCATACTTCATATATCTACAAATCTCCAGCATGTACATGGAAGAATGCATCCTTACAAATGATTAATTGCCATTTTATTTGTGGTGTTTTCAAGAGTCAATTTTGTTAAAATTACTTAATGTTGGTTATGTGAAATGACCAAAGAGAAAAATTGCCTGCAACATTTAAGAAATTGTTCACCTAAGAGTTACTCATTGCATTAAGAACATGCTGCAAGAAGAAACAGTCAACTTTAGTTAATACGAGATCGGAAGATCTGAGACACCGGTTTATACGAGGTTTTTCACCAGTCCCGAACTGTCCCATGCGTGTTTCTATGTCTTAAAAAACGGAAGATACGAGCACGATTGTAACAAGAACACGGATAGTACGAGGTATTTTTGCGGCCCCATGATGACAAAATGTATTGTTTTTCATACTTTTGTTGCGAGATCTACTGAAAAATATTGTTGTGTAAAAGCTTACCATTCAGTCAAGGTTCGGAAATTACATTCTTGTTGCCAAACTATTTATTGGATTGAACTGGCCATGCGATTCTGTCTGATCTGAAAACCAGAAACATTCCGCTGGTAACCTATGCTTGAGATGCTACTTCGCTTACACACTCTGACGGCTACCAGTGAAAACAACGTTCAGAGCATAGGCGCTACACAGTATCGAATCTGTCACATCATGGTCACATAAACGGCAAGTTTGACATCACTTTGCTATGATTTTTATCTTGAGTTATACACAATTTTAAATTTCTATGATCATGGTCAACAAAAATCATTTATATTTTTGTGAACAGGATGCTCGTAAGAACCGCTCCGTTCTAGCCTATACACGTGCGTAGTGCATGCACTATCATGACACATGTATGTACGTGTAATAGTGAGCTGCGTTTAAGACAAGGTTTGGATAAAACGAGGAAAACGAGCCAGTCCGGGAGAGTCGACTGTACATGTAAACACTCTCTGATCAATTGAAAATCTTGAATTCACTTCATTTTGTCATTTCTATAGTTTACCGAACTTCTCATTTCCATGTACTGATGTAATGTTCTTTGGGACCCTCGCTCACACCGTACACCGCAAGCCCACACACACCGACCGATATCTACACAGCTCTTCATTCCATCATCCACGCTTCAAGTCTGCTGTCCGTAACACCTTGGTTCGCCGTGCCTGTAATACCTGTGACCAAGACAGCTTGAAGCAGGAACTTCACCACATCAAGACATCGCTGCAACTCAACGGGTACAAGACATTCAACTTCAGCCAGCCCAAGCAAAGCCTCCAACCTGAAGACTGACCAGAGTTCAAGGCAACCATTACCCTCCCGTACATCCGCCACGCATCACACAACTCCAACATATCTTCAGCCAAGCTCAAGTCAAGACCTTCCACACAGGACCAAACAAGATTCAAGCATCTCTTCAAAGCAAAGGCCGGTGTTTACCGCATTCCCTGCGAATGTGGTAAAATATACATCGGAGAGACCGGCCGCAACATATCTACCAGAATCAAAGGACATCAAGCACACGGCAGACTGGGACACCTCGACAAATCCGCCATCATCAAACATTCACAAGAACAAGATCATCTCATCAACTGGAAACAAGCCAAGCTCATCGCACCTGTCAAGTTCTGGCATCAACGCAGAGTCAGGGAGGCAATCGAGATAAAAGCTCACAACACAGTTCCACAAGACATCGGATTCTTCATCAACAACATCTGGTCACCACTTCTCAAGCCAACCTTCCCAGCAGCAGCTCACCACAACACTGACACACTCCAGGGCACACACATCCAGCCAGAAACCAACTACCACGCTTCACCGACCAAGAACAGCTTGGATACTTCCCGCCCTAATGTGCATCCCTCAAGCGCTACCTAAGCAGCATCACCGCCGACAGTCCAGCATTCTCCTGAAGACGAGCAGAGTATACTGTTCGAAAAGTCAAGACCACACCGGCACTTTCAAAGCCAACACTCCCTCAAAAGAGATTTTATACATGGTTGTACCCCCAAGTTTACTATTTAGTATTTACAGTTACCTCTTAATGTTCTTTTGTTGAGAAGTTTATACTATGGTCTTTTCATAAAATGTGACATTTAAGAGGATTAATTAAGGCTGCTTTAGTTTCTTAATGATACCTAGATTTTAAATGTTTACCTGTTAAGCAGTTGTTACTCATGTCCAATGTCTTCAACATCAAGCAAAAATTCACATTTGCTACATTGACTAATCTGAAACGAAATGAAACAATTGCGTTAATCCGGAGGTTGTTTGTTCAAGTCCCGCTCCAGTCAATTTTTCTTTGTTCAAACCCAAATATTAAAAAGATTTACCCAGTCAGTTTCCCTTGTGGTTTATTACTTGATATTTATTATTAAAGTCGCATCCCCTTAAGGTGATCCCGTGGCTGCCGCTTCCCAGGTTGTATCATAAACTTGGGTGTGATCCCTGGCTACACGGCAGCTAACGGTTGAATGGCTTCTGACTGGCACCCCGAACAAAGATATTGACTGATAGGAAGACCGCCAACATAGGGCTGGATAGCTCAGTTGGTAGAGCGCCGGTACGTTAATCCGGAGGTTGTTGGTTCAAGTCCCGCTCCAGTCAATTTTTCTTTGTTCAAACCCAAATATTAAAAAAATGTACCCAGTCTGTTTCCCTTGTGGTTTATTACTTGATAAATACAATTTTGACAATTTCTTTAAATTCAAGATTGTTAATGTTACTTGTTACTCAAACATTTCCATGTTATGTGGGTAGGCACATTCAGAGGTCCGTCTACAACCCTCTCTATGTGGCCTGAGAGTTGATTAGCTCAATGTCATCACCTAGCAATGCGGTTTGTTTTGCTTTGTTTTGGTGACTAAGTTGCGCAATAGCATTAGAGTTATCATAGTTTAATCACCATCCAATGCAAATATTAAGTAGTCAAGTCACAAACAGTCAAAACATCACAAATAAATCACACCAATGAAACCAGTGAGAATGAGAAAGATGAAGACTATGAGTTTAGAAATGAGTGATTTCATGTCCAGTAATGACAGAGATGTCTCTGAATCTTGGGCCAAGGTAAGTACTGATTGCAACAACAACAATTGGCCCATCACATCCACATCCCAGTGTATGCTTTCACATCTATTCAATTCTCTCACAACCTTAGGGATCCTCTGTGGGGTCCAAGTTGAAAGAAAAAAAACTTTGCGGGGTCCATTGTTCCATTGTGTAAAGACCCCACAAGGGTCTACCTGTAAGCCTACTCATTGTATCAGAAGCTTTATTTTGATACCTCTGATACCACACACACCATAAAGCTCCAAAGAGAAAACAGCTACTACACTTGAATTTCAATAACTGACTGTTTACATTTTAAGTATAATCACCATTATAAATGCGTGTTGTATGAATGTTGCATGTCATTGAGTTTCTTTAACTGGGGTAACCAAACAATGTGGGTGTTATTCTCATGCATTGACATTTTTGGGCATAAAAAACCCACATAATTTTGTTATTACACAGTCTATGTTTATGGACTTCCAAATAAAAGTTTTAATATTTGATTTTCTCATGCTGCATTATTGGTAATCTTCAGAAAATCCTTGAATTGAAAAGATAAAATGTTGGGCCCCATGCAGGCAGAAACTTGTGAATAAATGTCAGTAATTGAGTTAAATATGTATATAGCATTTGATTTTTAATCACAGGTAAGCAAGGAATAATAAAATAAGCATTAGTTTATATCTGAGTTGAGTTGGTATTAACAAGCTCAATGGGATTTCTTGCATTCAGAAAACACAGCAAGTGAGCTATGTACATGAAGCTATCAGACTGTAAGAACAATCATCAGTTCAGGTTAGATAAAACATGGAACCTACATGTAGGTCAACCCAAATTTAAACTAGGTTAGTATGCATTGTAACTGACAAATATTGATCCTTGCTCAAGTTAAATCCAGTCTTGATTTGTGTGGATTTAATCGGGGTAAAAATAATGTGATGATTGGATGAGTTCAATTCAATCTTGGTTGAAGTGAAATAACCCGAGGAAGGAGCTTACCCATTTTGAGCCAGATGGAGATGTTGAAGTAGAGGCAACCAAGCATCTGCTAAAATTGCTACACTGCTTATGCTGTTGTCATTCAGCTGTAATTCATGAAGTAACACATGATTCTCAACTGGTGGCATCTGAACATGAAGTTGAAAACAAATTGTTCCCTATTACTTACTTTTAAATACTACTTTATGACTATAAAATTACACACAGACATTTTAATTGTGTAAAACTAACGCTCCTTGACTTGTTTCCATTTTAAGTTAATTCGCCTTACATGGGCTTCTTAACAATATCCCGTAACACCAGTCATATGCAGTATTTAACACTGAAAGCGGTTCTCAGCAAAACAAGTACTACATGTACAACTTCATCAAAGATGAGATATGATTAAATCCCACAATTTGGTATATTTTCCAGCATTTAAAGCGTGATTCTTAAAATTCAACCAATCCAATGACAATGCAAACTGTGCAACTTTCAATTTATTTTAATGTGCTGACCAATAAAATACAATGTAAACCCCTTCGTGACCCCATCACAAAATTTATACACGCTTAGGCCATCGGACTGCAGTCAACAGTCCGTTTGTATTTGCGTGTAAATTTGTTTTGTGGAGAACCCAATCACTTCCAAATGGCCCAAAACCTTTAGATATAGACCCTTTTGACTAAATCAAACATATTCAAGCACATTTTTTTTTATAGATGAGCCCACATTTGTCTTTGTGTAGATTGTATACCATTTTACTTCACACTTTGTTTACACAAAATAGGAAGAACATCATAATCTCTTACCATCTTCTCATAGGGTCTAACCATAGAGCTATATAGCTCCATGGTCTAACTAATCCCTGAAACACCATCCTACTCAATCATCAAAATAAACAACCAGGGCAGTGCTCTGAGCCCTGTACAAGTCTATAGAGAAGCCATCTGAAAACCATATGGTTCAATTCACTTAGCAGTGTCCATTAGCCCCAATGATAAATATTTGCTGTAAAATTCCTATGGGAATTCCGGGAGAGCTGGTCATTGATAGATTTTTTGTGTGTGAAAGAGACCCCGGATGGGAACAATATTTTTTTCCATGCTATTTGGCTAGGTGTAGATGAGGAACTTGGATTTTTTTAGATTAAAAAAAAAATAAAAATGGCGGAGTACTGATTATTTAATTAAAAACGGACTGTTGATTGCAGTACCATGGCTTCACGGAGTGTTTTACAAAAATCATCTGAATGCCACAACAACACCATGATGTAATACATGTAGATGTAGGTAGTAACAGAAGGAAACCATGAGTTCTATGACACCCAGCTCTCTACATTATTAACCAAATTCAGTCATGTTTGCTTCTCTTTCCTCCAAGAGGTTTAACTGTTGACTTGACATGTTGTATTTTTTGCATACCTCAACAAGACAGTTACTTTGTATGTTCAGCCTTTGTAACAAACAACACGTACGGAGTTCTTGCACTGCTGATAGATGGTTATGTGAGAGGTTGAGATCCTGTAGACAAACTAAGTAACCAAGTCCTTTGATGCTAACCAGTTGATTATGTCCAAGATCTAAATGAGTTAAACTTGACAGACACTTCAGCCCATCTGGAATTAAAAAACAAAGGAAAATGGTTCTACTTATTATAAAAAAAATCATTTCTTTTTGGAGGGCTTTTCTAAATGTCAATCAGGGTTTGCCCTTAACTTTTACAGTGACTAGCCAACAGGGCTAGTTAGCTTGTCAATCAGGGTTTGCCCTTAACTTTTACAGTGACTAGCCAACAGGACTAGTTAGCTTGTCAATCAGGGTTTACCCTTAACTTTTACAGTGACTAGCCAACAGGACTAGTTAGCTTGTCAATCAGGGTTTGCCCTTAACTTTTACAGTGACTAGCCAACAGGACTAGTTAGCTTGTCAATCAAGGTTTGCCCTTAACTTTTACAGTGACTAGCCAACAGGGTTAGTTAGCTTGTCAATCAGGGTTTGCCCTTAACTTTTACAGTGACTAGCCAACAGGGTTAGTTAGCTTGTCAATCAAGGTTTGCCCTTAACTTTTACAGTGACTAGCCAAAAGGACTAGTAAACTTGTCTTTTTACAAGTCTGCAGCTTTTTCACTAGTCCATATTTCAAATGACCTGTGTAAGTTTTGACTGGTCCTCATGTGTTTTATCTGGCATTTGGCCTGTGAACCACATTATACAAATGAAATTACATGAAATCACCATGAGTCAACAAATATATCAATACTTTCAAGAGTGCCTATCTAATTCTTTACAATTAATAGGATCAAGTGATTAACCAACAATTCAGGCCTGGAATTAAACTGAGGCTACAGAGGCCATGGCCTCGTTGTATTGAACTTGGTGCCCCTTTTAAGGTTTCCCATAGACTTTAAGGTTCTGCAATGGAAGTGCCCTTTGCAAAGAGAAAATGGCCTTGCCCTCACAAAGATGAAATTCCAGGCCTGCAGGGTCTAAATACAACGTTGTCTCAGTTGCCTTTCTACTGGTAAAATTGTTTGTGACAATTTGTCTACTATACATGTACATGATTAAAGACCAAAAAGTACCTGTTCTAGTGATGCTGTTATGGGACAGCTGTACATAGTAGAGTTGATTACACCCTTCCAATCCATGAACTGATGTTAGATTATTGTCTGCTAGGAGCAGCTGAGTCAACTTAGTCCTGTCTCTGCAATACACATTCTGAACGTTGTTGTGCTTAATTGTGGGTAAACAGGATTAATAAAGGTTATTCATTTTTTGCAACATTTTTATCACCAATTAGTTCAACAAAACAATCTTTTGAATCCAACAAATCTGGGTTGTTTAAACATCTATCCAAAACCCAGACCTAAGACCGTCATTTTTAAGGAGTGTGAATTCTTACACACTCTTTAAACTTGTATGGGGCATGCGAAAACCAGTACTCCTCAGATTTAAGGTTTTTTTAAATGGGGGAAAACATAATTTTATTCACAGCAGGAGAGGAACTACCAATGTGGCATTTATTTGCTTTGATTATGGAACAAAAACAACATTCCGCCAATCCAATCCTGCAATCCAGTATGCGCATATGAATCATCAGATGTACTTGTGTTCTTAAACTATTCATCATAAACAGTCAGACTTAAATTTCACAATAACGATTCCAAAAAGACAGTATAACATCAAGTAATCAGCAGATCACAAAACTGACCGGTCCAATGGTCAAAGTAGTCATGTTTTTTTATAAATATATTACATCATGTACATGAAGCATATTTTAATCATCTTGGTGAATCACTAATATTTGCTTTAGATTGACCTGTTAAGATAATATAAGATGTGTTCATAAACCAATATGGTAATGCTTTCAATCTTGGTTCAGGACAGTGAGTTGTGTAAAAGGATGTATGATTGATCCCATAAAAAGAGGGTCTTGTAATATTAATGTTTATTAAATGGATATTTTAGGATGTGTTACTTTTTAAGCTCAAAAAGGGTTTTGACAATAGACTGTGCAAGTCTCACGCATATTTGAACCTCCGGGACCATTGTCGTTCCGGGCAAGATTTTGTTGCATCAATTATTCTAGTTTAACGTATTTTATGAAAATAAAAATTACAAATGTTGTTAGGAATGTAATACTAAGTGATAAGTAGACATGAATTTTTGTAGAAACAAAAACAAGGTGTTCGGTGTAGGCATGTCCGAGTTAGCATAAACATGTCTTAGTACGAAATATTGGTGTATGTAAACTGAATGGTGGCTCTAAAGATTATCATGTCTGCGCAAAAGTTTGAGCAGGATCACAGACCTACAGTCTGATGTAAAAACAGGTCTATCCGATGATGTATAGATTATGAAAATCCATTGTGTAGTTTTGGAGTTATGATTTTTTCAAATATTAAACTTTGATGATGTCATCATGACATCACTAAGGCGGTGTCTTCTACTACTAAAGATCTAACTATATGTGAAGTTTAAAGGTTGTGTGAGCTTGGGAAGTGCGTCTTTGTTAGCGGACAATTGCAGGGGATAAGAAGAAGAACTAGACATAATTTTTGTTACACCACAAAAACAAGGTGTTCGGCATGACGTTCAAATGTTAGATGTAACACTGAGCGCCTGTAACACTGAGCGCCTTGCAGCTGCTCAGTATTGCTCTCCTAGTTATCTGTTCGTTTGTTCTACTTATCTCACATTTGGAACAAATCTCTTTACCAATTAACTTGGATAACATCACTGACTCCACTGGACAAATCCTGGCATGATTTATGCTTCCAGTTTCATGCATTTAGTGAATATATATTTTCGCCTCCGTCTACACTTGGGATATTGGCTGTAAAATCCTGCTTAGTCAGCCATACTTGCAAGTAACAGGAAAGCAACCCAACAATGACACTGGCCAGGACAATGGCTTTCATTCAACCATTGTTCCTTGTGGGTCTTCTTCTATTATGTGGAACTGATGGAGTGAACAATGGATCTCTTTGTTCCGAAGAAAAGCCATTGCAGGTTACCCATTGTGCAAGGTTTAAACACATTGGAAGGAGAATCCAATACTACTGCAATGCTTCCTCAACTTTTCGAATTCAGCTTATGCAATGTGGAGATATCCAACCCAACCCAGGTCCATCTTTCCAGAACTCTACATCAGACAATCATGAACAGATCATCACTTATTCACACAATGCTCATGTGCAACCTGATGGCAGAATAAGATATGATAATCAAACCTTGCTTAGTCTCAACAATGTTCACCGCCGAGTAGACAATACAGTCTGGACTACAATCAAAAATCTCCAACTGAACAAAAGATCACCTACACGGAGAGGTTCAAAAGGTGGGAAACGTCGTCATAATTTATCTGATCAAGATCCAAGTAGTAACAGAGCACCACTGACGAAGTTTGCCTTATGGAATGCAAGATCAATAAATTGCAAGATCCCAATGATTTGTGATTTTATAATTGAACATCACACAGATATATTTGCTGTCACCTAAACTTGGTTGTCGGGAGATGGACGGGATGATCGTCCACTCGCTGATTTAGCATCCACCCTTCCCAACTATCAGTTCTACCACACTCCTCGCAAACATCGTGCTGGGGGTGGTGTTGGTGCATGTATCCACGCTGGTTTTCAAGTTCATCAGCTCCCCACCAGACACTTCTCCTCATTTGAACATATTGACCTACAACTTACAGCTCATCAACATTCCACGCTTCGTCTGTTTGTTATATATCGACCACCAAGACCACAAGCAAGTCAGCTGACCAACCAAGAAAACTTCTTTCAAGAGTTTCCTACATTTCTGGAACAGATAGCCCTTATTCCGAATCCGGTTATGGTTGTGGGCGACTTCAACTTTCATGTTGATAATGTAGCTGACCGTGAAGCTGCACGTTTCATTGACCTCATTGGATCAACAAACTTCATTCAAAACGTTACTGTTCCAACTCAAGAGGGTCATATCCTTGATCTCATTTTATCAAGACGTCAATGTGACAAATTATCTTCCTTCTGATCATGCAGCTATTGAATGTTCCTTGAGAATCACCAAACCTGATCCAGTTAGGTTGAAAATAAAAATGCGCAAAGTCAGTGACATAGACATTGACTTGTTTCGTCAGGAGATTCTTGAATCTGAACTGTATACCTCCCCCTCACCGAATCCTGACGTGATGATACATCAATATGAATCAGTTCTGTCCAGTCTCTTTGACAAACACGCTCCAGTTATAACTCGTACAATCACCTGTCGACCGCACTCTCCATGGTACAACGACAAGCTACGCAAAGCGAAGCAAGATCTACGTTGGTTAGAAAGAAAATGGTGCACTTCCAAACTTGAAATTGATCGTCAGATATTCAAGGAATCCTGTTTTCAATACAAAAGCATGATTCTTGCAGCTTAAAGAATTCACCGCCAAAATCAACTTCACAACGTATGTAACTCACGTGACTTCTTCAAGAAAATAAACAAACTGTGTCAGCCTCAATCCCCACAACTCCTCCCATCAGCCAATGACCTGCAAACTCCATTGACTGAAAGTTTTCAACAATTTTTCATTAGTAAAGTGAAAACCATCTCGGACTCATTGGCCATCTCTGCCCAAAGTTTAGGGAGACACTTCCGAGAACATCACCACTTAGTCACTTCGTTCAACAGCTTTAAACCAGTAACAAAGGACGCGGTTGAAAAACTTATGAAGAAATCGTCCTCAACAACATGCTGCCTTGACCCCATTCCCACCTCCTTGGTGAAACAATGCTCAAATGAACTCCTGCCCATCATTACCCGCATCATCAACGCTTCCTTTCTGAGTGGCCAATTCCCCGAAGGTCTGAAATTTGCCAACATATCCCCTCGCATAAAGGATCCCAAAAATGATACGGATGATCTGAAAAACTACCGACCAATTGCCAACCTCAAGTTTTTGTCTAAACTGACAGAGAAAGCTGCCGTAGCCAAGATACAAGGCTATATCTTGGAAAATCACACAGAACTACAACCAAAAATGCAATCTGCTTACCGACCATTTCACAGCTGTGAAAACAGCACTTCTTTGGGTCTCAAATGATATTCTGATATCTCTTGACAGGGGGCTAGAGGTTATTCTAGTCCTCTTGGATTTTTCAGCAGCATTCGACACCATTAATCACGACATCACTTTAAACAATCTATCGCTTAGGTTTGGGATCAAGGATCAAGCATTAGAGTGGCTTCGGACTTATCTAACAAATCGTCATCAAGCAGTTCTGATTAATGGGCAACAATCTACGGTTCATACTCCAACCCAGGGAGTTCCACAAGGATCTGTATTGGGACCGCTGTTGTTCACCCTGTACACCTCGCCTCTTGAAGAGATCATTCATGCTCATGGTATTAAAAGCATGTTTTACGCTGATGACACACAAGTCTACATTTCATTTAAACATTCTCAGCTTCAGGAAACCGTTCTCAGCGTACAGAGTTGCATAATAGACATCAAGCAGTGGTCATGTAGCAATGGTCTCAAGTTAAATGAGAATAAAACAGAACTCCTTCACATCACATCTCGTTTTCGCAACAGAATCCCACTATCTTCTATTCAAATTGATGGTATACCAGTTCATTCAGTCGACAAAGCAAGAAACCTTGGTGTGACATTTGACAAATCTTTTGCCATGGATAAGTTTATCAATACAAAATGCCGTTCCACCTCGTTTGCCCTACACAAGATCGGACAAATTCGCCAGTTCATAAATAAAACAACAGCAGAAAAGCTCATCCATGCTTTTGTAATTTGTCATCTCGATTACTGCAATAGTCTCATCTATGGATTGCCCGACTCACAGCTCAGAAAACTCCAACTTATTCAAAACTCAGCGGCTCGTCTCATCACCCGGTTAAGAAAACGCGATTCAATTACTCCAGCTTTGCAATCTCTCCATTGGCTTCCTATTCATTCTCGCATCATCTTTAAAATTCTCCTTCAAACATTTCAATGCAGTCGTGGAAGTGGACCAACTTACCTGAAAGATCTACTAACTCCATACACTCCTACTAGAAACCTCCGTTCTGCTAACAAAGACACCCTCGTTATCCCTAATGTTGCCACCAAAGCATATGGTCAACGTAGTTATCAGTTTGCTGCACCTCGCTTATGGAACAATCTCCCTCTACACATCAAACAAGCCACTACGATCTCAAGTTTCAAGACTCTTCTCAAAACATATCTATTCAAATCATCATATACATAATTATTCTTTTGTTTCCTCTGAGCGCTTAGAGACTTTCTTTTGGAGGTGTTAGGCGCTATAGAAATGCGGTTGTTATTATTATTATTATTATAACACTTTGCATCTTGAATGCATATAATGTTACACAATATTGTTGTTATTATTATTATTATTATAACACTTTGCATCTTGAATGCATATAATGTTACACAATATTTTTTACAATTTTTTTAAATTTCGACCACTTATTGATAACAAAGCAATCTGCAAGGCCCAGGGGTAAAACTTTATTCCATATAGAGACACCATCTGAATTCAAAATCATATTGTTTGCAGACCTCAAAACGACACCAAGAATGTTTGTTTTCATTTAAGCTTCCAGTTTTGACCAGAATTGAAGGTCACGCGGAGACACACTTTGTGTAATAGTTATACAAAATGCCAAGAGCTGTCATATGGTGCAAAGATAATGTATGTAGATATGATTTTTGCATATATACAGTACATGAACATATACAGTGTGTGTACCTGAACGGGGGTTAGCATCAATTCAATCCGACAGTTGAAAGTCCTAACAAGATTGTAGACGAAATAAGGAATGCCCCCATCTTTTTAACGATGATTTAGGAACAAAGCTTACCATTTTAACCACCGTGTCTGAAGGGCAAACTCAGCGGACCTAAAATGTATTTAGAAGGCATGGTCACGTGGATCAACGTGACGTGGGTCTCGGTTTTTGGTGAGAAGCGAACCAATGTCGTTCTGTTTCGTTGTAAGTTTTTGTCACGTATTAAAAGTCATACAAATCCCTAAAGCAGGTGGACACCTCAGTGAAACCTCCACTTATACTCCTTGTTTTCCATTAAGCCATCAGACGGACACAACGGAACTAAATTCACACTGAACTTTGAATGAGTTTGGGTTTTTATGTGTGGAACAACGTGTTGTTAAAATGTACAAGAATAAGCAACGCAATTATGTAGATTTCCGAAGTGGCTTCTATCACAGAGCGAGCCACAGATAATGTCCCAGCAGAGCGCGGGATAAAAGCATGAACAGTTACTTGATACAGCACCAATGTCCTTGTAAAACTTGCTTACATTTCTGTTATGTGGGACTATACGCACAGGCTTCGTGGACTTTGGACCTTATGAATAAGGGAGTGGAACAGTCAGCTACAATGCTCTTCTCTATACACAAATTAAATGCGGTTAACACTAGCCTTGGCTGTAACGCCCGTTTAGGACCAGAGGTTAAGATCATATTGGTATCATTTGTGAGCAAAAGTTTGAACAGGTTAACAGTCCTACAATCTGATGTATTATAAAAATTGTGATAAAATAACTTCCGGTTTGAACCGGAAATCAGGATAAAATAAGGTCACATTGTGTGGAGTGTTTTTAGAGTCATAACAAGCCTATCCGATGATGTACAGATTGTGAAAATCCATTGTGTAGTTTTGGAGTTATGATTTTTTCAAATATTAACCTTTGAATTAATGTAAATCGACACCTGATGACGTCCTCATGACTATCTAACTATATGTGAATTCTGAAGTTCATATGAATTTGGGAAGAGTGCTTTTGTTAGCGGACAAGCGACGGAGAGAAGAAGAAGAAGTATTAAGAAAAAAGAAGAAAAAAACCCCCCCAAAAACACAGAACAAAAAGAAGAGGTGTTCGCGCTATGCTCCGAACACCTAAAAAGAAGAAGTATTTTAAAAAAATATTTTAGACCAAAAACAAGAGGTGTTCCGGGCGGATTTCCAGAACACCTAAAAAGTTTGAAGGTAAAAACAATTCAACAATATATCAAAGAAAACTTGGGAATTAAACTTGACCTCAGCTTCCGGTTACTTGCAAGAATTTGCGCCCACCTTTGATCACCAAACTTATGTGCTTGTTTGGACGCTGTAATTGCCAAACACTAAGCCATTTCATTGCAGTCCTTGGTTACTGAGGCGTCAGGGTTCTCTATAAACTGCACCACACATTTTTTAGTGGTTGCACATTATTCAGGCGTGGTTTTACAAAAGGGATTTCTAAAAAGAGAAGATCAAATAAGCAACCTTGTCCAAGACTTTTAATTTTGTCTCAATAAAAAATAACAAATTATTTGTGTTTTTATTTAAAAAGCTAAAACTCATTTTACAAAAATTGTACTGAGTTTTTGTTGTTCAGATTTGTTCATAGATATAATTTAAAACAAAGATTTGATTTTAGAAAAAAAAAAGTTCTTTGTTTCGAAGTGTTTTCTCATTGCAATACGCACGAGACTTGCACAGTATATTGCACTTGCAAGCACTGGATACAACTGGAAGGCCCATTCTCTTCTGAATTCATAACCGTTATAACCAGATTATAAAAAAAACCCACTTTACTTTCATTTTGAAGGACCATGAACCATTTAGTATAAGGTTGCTTAATGCAACTTCTTTTAAAACTCATAGTCATTACTTCAAACGCTTTGCTTGTTAAATGTTGTAATTCAAGATAAGGGAACAGAGAATTAAAATGAAAGGACAGTCTTACCTGGAGATTAATATAGGATATATTATCAGCATCTTGCAGACCATGTAGATGAGTAACTCCACAATGACTCATCTCTAGACACTGTAGATTTGTACATTTACTAAGGGATGTAAGAGAGCAGCCTGACACATCATGTAGCTTAATGGTAGTTACCTGATACAAAAGTATAACGCTCAATCAGAATACCCAATTATCGTTATCTCAAACATTTTAGCAACTCTACTGTGAAAACATTCAAATTAACAAATACCATAAAATGAAAGAAAATTAGACCTATTCCAACATCCCAGTTATTACGTAGGTTGTCTCATCAATGCTGAAATCTTGAATGTCATATAAATATACCCATTAAAAATCCTTTCACTAAAAATTTAATTACCATTTGAATTCAAACGCACATTATTTCCTCCTGCAGTGGTATTGATACATTCAATTATCAAATGATTTTTGACAGTCACTTTTCACTTGTTCTCATTGCAAACCAATCGCATCTTGAGGCAATACATATTGAATAAAAAAAAAAAGTTCTATGTCTGCTGGCACAATATACAACGAGCTGTTGCCATTTCTATATTCCTTATACTACGATTAAAACTTCCCTTGGTTTCTATAGCCATGAAAAGCTCATAATTATAAAGAAGTATCTTGTTGGTTTTTGGAAAAGCATATTTATTCCCATCTTTCAATAAAAATATAAAAATCCAATCAACAACTTGTCAATTTTTGAAAAAAAGTGTTTATTCAGAATGTTGTGCACACTCCTACCAGGTAAATTTTGCGTGCACGTAGTAATAGTCCACAAGTTTGTTTCGGCGTTTGAATTTTTAAGTGTAGCATTAAAAAGCTACATAAAAAGATTAGTTATACACCTTGCAAGTCTCACACATATTTAAAAATTTTGGGGACCACTTTGATCCCACGTACATTGCCTTAACATAGACAGGAAACAAACTTGTGCACTTTCACAGGCCTTAATGTTCCAATATGCGAGAGACTTGCACAGTCTATTTCAATTGCTGGTACAAACTTTATAATCTTTCAGCTTTCAGATTGAAACTAATCAAACACTTTTCAATATTTACCAACCCTGTACTGTCTTAAAAAAAGACATATTCAGGACCAAACAGCTGCCAAGAGAGGCTATGTGGCAAATCTATAGTTACCTTTGCCAGTGGTGTCTTTGGTTGTGAGGCTGATAATAACTGTGCATCAGTAAGGTCAGGAAGCTTCTTCATACCATGGGATTTCCTCAACACCTTTCTCACTTCATCATACTTCATTGAACTCATTAAAGAGCTGTACATTAATAATATCATAAATGACAGGAAACTTGATTGTAAAATATGCAATCTTACCATTGAGAATATTCATTTCTGTATAAACATCACCATCACACAGACAGTGAGGTCAAATTTGGATGATTTGGACACACTTTTTACAGTAATAATGAGGACATGAAAACTACCACCAGGACCTCAGCCCTCTGCCACCCTCCAAAGAAGCGCATCACGTTGGCTCAGTGGACATGAAAACTACCACCAGGACCTCAGCCCTCTGCCACCCTCCAAAGAAGCGCATCACGTTGGCTCAGTGGACATGAAAACTACCACCAGGACCTCAGCCCTCTGCCACCCTCCAAAGAAGCGCATCACGTTGGCTCAGTGGACATGAAAACTACCACCAGGACCTCAGCCCTCTGCCACCCTCCAAAGAAGCGCATCACGTTGGCTCAGTGGTTTCTTCCGCAATTAAGAATCCTATCTCAGACCGGAGCCTTTCATGTCAAGTGGATTTTCAGTCCCTACCTAATTGCGTGGGTTTTCCTCGCTTCCAATTCATCATGTTGTAAAATAAATAAATGGCTCCCCATCAAACTTGCTGTCTCAAAACGCTGCATATAATTAAGAGAGTGTAACACCAACCTTGACATTGCATAGAACTCAGCAATTGTAACACCAAACTTGAAATTGCATAGAATTCAGCAATTGTAACACCAACCTTGACATTGCATAGAACTCAGCGATTGTAACACCAACCTTGACATTGCATAGAACTCAGCGATTGTAACACCAACCTTGACATTGCATAGAACTCAGCAATTATAACATCAACCTTCACATTGCATAGAACTCAGCAATTGTAACATCAACCTTGACATTGCATAGAACTCAGCAATTGTAACACCAACCTTGACATTGCATAGAACTCAGCGATTGTAACACCAACCTTGACATTGCATAGAACTCAGCAATTGTAACACCAAACTTGACATTGCATAGAACTCAGCAATTGTAACACCAACCTTGACATTGCATAGAACTCAGCAATTGTAACATCAACCTTGACATTGCATAGAACTCAGCAATTGTAACACCAACCTTGACATTGCATAGAACTCAGCGATTGTAACACCAAACTTGACATTGCATAGAACTCAGCAATTGTAACACCAACCTTCACATTGCATAGAACTCAGCAATTGTAACATCAACCTTGACATTGCCTGCAAGCCTTGCTAGAGCCCTCATAGACTATTAATGCCACTGCAACATGCATTTAGCACAGGAAAATCCACACAACAGTGTCAAAACAGGTATTAAAAATGGCTGACTGGACAGAGTGAAAGCATGAAGCTCCGCGTGCGGTTCCTTGCCTCATACATACTTGAATATAAATAATGAAAACTAGCAACTTGGACAGCCTGATTGCTATGGGAAGAGTGCGCCACCAGGCTAATCTCCTCAAGGACTGCTGGGAGATCAAAACCCATGGGATCAGCGCTGACGCTTTGGTAATACAAACTATGCGTGCGCCACAGAATCGTACCAAATTTGACTGAAAAGATCATTGTTGAAAAGGCCTATTTTTATTTTTGTTTTGTTGTTGTATGTGACACTTTTTTTGATAAGCATTCAGATAACCTACATGTAAAAACTACACGGGTATGAAATTATTGGTTTTGTGGTAAACAGGTCACAAATATGATTGGTGATTACTATACTTGCCTGTTCTATGACTCAGTGTGTTCCAACACAGCTAAGATACCACAAACTTGGGCTGGGTGCAGCACTTTTATGTATTTCAAATACAAGGGTACAGTTATCTGTACTTCAGTACATGTTCTTGTATGTCTCAAAAAAGCACTGCTGTTTGAGTGTCACTACATGTACAATGAAATGCCATACCAAGAACCATGACATCATGTCTATCATGGTGTTCATCTCGATGAAGTTCATGTCTCTTACTTATCTGTTATTAATAATATATTGTATTTGTATAGCGCCTACTGCAGGCCAGCCTCTAAGCGCTTAACATTCAGTATTTCCTGCAAGGTATTTTGGGGCTACGTTTTGAAGTATGAGACCTACTCCTTTACATAGCACCTTGTAATGGTTTACAAGGTGCTGTGGCGCAATATGCAGCCGATCAAACCAGGAACACCGGGGCGGACCCCTTCTCTTTTCGATAAGTGCACTGGGTTCTTTTCGTGCGTTACACAACACACGGGACCAACGGCTTTACGTCCCATCCGAAGGACGAAGCAATCATGGTTAAGTGTCTTGCTTAAGGACACAGGTGTCACGACCGGGGCTCGAACCCACACTCTGCTGATCAGAAACACCAGAGCTTGAGTCCAGTGATCTTATCCACTCGGCCACGACACGCCACATGGTTAGGCATGCAATTATATTCCTAAAATCATTTATTGGTGTATGTAATTTACACCAAATACTATAACCGTTGCCATTGGGAAACCCACCTTAAGCATGAAACATTGGAGAAAAATGTTTTGATGGATTGACTAGAGTTAACATGATAGTGCACAGAGAATACAAGACTTCTGAACTTACCTGTGAGACACACAATTCTGCATCCATTGCGACCATCTTGACTCTATATCCATTGAATTACTTTGGGTGTCTTGATTTCCACTGTGGACAATTTCACTGTGAGAAGTCTTGACCTTGCTAGGTTGTATATGGATCTGACTATCAAGATTAGTACTGCTCACCAATTCATGATGTTTAAAACCTCTATTGCTAGAAATGTTTTCTATCTGAGTTGCATCACTCAATGTTTGAGAATGTTTTAAATCAGTGTTACAAAAAGGGTTCAAAGATACAGTTACATCATACTGGCTGGATGGTGTTGCTGTTTGAAGATGACTGGATTTATTTAATACAGAATCTCCAGTAGAAAGTTCAGACTGCTTAGCTACAGTTGGTTCTATCTTCTGTTGTGGATAGATATCAGAGGGTTCACGCTGCTTAGCTAGATTTGGTTCTATCCTCTGTTGTGGATAGTAATCAGTCAGTTCAGGCTGCTTAGCTACATTTGGTTCTATCATCTGTTGTGGATAGGTATCAGTCAGTACAGGCTGCTTAGCTAGATTTGGTTCTATCCTCTGTTGTGGATAGTAATCAGTCGGTTTAACCTGCTTAGTAACATTTGGTTCTATCCTCTGTTGTGAATAGGTATCAGTTGGTTCACGCTGCTTAGCTACATTCGGTTCTTTCCTCTGTTGTGGATAGATATCAGAGGGTTCACGCTGCTTAGCTAGATTTGGTTCTATCCTCTGTTGTGGATAGTAATCAGTCAGTTCAGGCTGCTTAGCTACATTTGGTTCTATCATCTGTTGTGGATAGGTATCAGTCAGTACAGGCTGCTTAGCTAGATTTGGTTCTATCCTCTGTTGTGGATAGTAATCAGTCGGTTTAACCTGCTTAGTAACATTTGGTTCTATCATCTGTTGTGAATAGGTATCAGTTGGTTCACGCTGCTTAGCTACATTTGGTTCTATCCTCTGTTGTTGATAGTTATTAGTTGGTTCAGGCTGGTTAGACACAGTGCATTCCTCTTTTTGCTGTATTGACTGAAGTAATAACTGCTTGTCATCTGGTTGCTTATTGCTTGATACCCCTGAAAGGCTTTCATTTGATATCTTCTTTGGCATCAATAATCTTGAATCTTCTGAAGAACCTGTAGTACTGTGTTCCTTCTGCAAAATGCTATCATTACCGGTCACTATGTGATGTTCCTGAATGCTAGTATGTGAAGTGGGTGACTGCTCCACTATAGTTTGTTTTGATGTTATGAATACTTCCTGTAATGGGGGATGGGTTTTGTTATCAACCATTGTACTGGTAGGCACAGCAAGGACTTCATTTGTAATATAAGCTTTCTCCTTTTGAATTTTAGATAAAATTTCTTGAGTTCTGTCATGTAGAAATTGTTGATGTCTGCTATCTTCCTCTTTTTGCTTCTGTTCTTCCTTTAGCTTCTGCTCTTCCAGCAGTACCCGCCTTTTCTGTTCTTGCTCACGTTTATCTTTGTCTAATCTTTCTTTCCTGTCTCTTTCTTCTTCTTGTAGTTTTTCTATTTTTCTCCTGTGTCAACAAAAAGCTTTATTGAATGTGTGTTACATGATGTGACAAGGGTTTGACTTGAATGATAATGATATTACACAAAGCATCTATAATATATATATTTTTTAAATGGTTTCCCCGCCACTGATCACTTTTTAATGACTTACAGGCTTTTCTAATGTCACCCTGCAAGGCCCTGTAAGTTAAGTACTTCTCAACAATGTGAAGTATTCAGACATCCAAGTCAAGTTGATATCAAGGCTGATGTTTTGGTTGTCTTCACTTTAAATGTAATTTTATTATGTCTGAGAAATGCCTGAAAGCTCTTCTTCTCATCTATTGGTATGGGCGTCACATTGTGGACCTTAATATGCAGTGACAAAATAACGCTAACCATGTATTATAATTTTACTTTAGTGTGGTGGATGTTGACTGAGCATCAAACTTTACTGTTAGTGTGGCGAGTTTAAACTGATAACTTAGTATTAAGCTTAAACCATGTATACTGTAAACTAACCTTTCATCCTGTTTTTGTTTCTTTTCAGCCTTTTCTTTTTTCTTCTTCTGTTCTTCAGCTTTTCTCAATGATATGATTTCCATCTGCCTATTTTGAAGCTTTCGCTGTAGCCTTTCTTCTCTTAAACGATTCAGCCGGAACCGATACTTCATTCTCACTCTACAGATAATGATAAAAATCATCAACTTAGATTTGTTTTAATAAGTAAGAAAACATCAATGCACGTAATCTTGGTTCACAGGCTGCTTGGCCTCACTGGTTAGGCAATCTGAATAAAATTCATCAAATATGGTAAATTGCCTCATAGCTTGGTTAGGGAGCTACATGTACATGTAGAACTTTTAGAGTTAGGGGTGGATGAGTTTCCATGTGTAGTTTGTGTTTGTTGTGAACAAATGTTAAAATGTCAAGGATCAATATGAGTTATACTTGTATAAAACGTATATAATGCATTTCATCTGCATTATCGCAGTATATAATCACTTGATAAAATCTGACTTTTCCATTTCACGAGGCCTAAAGTCCAGATTTCATCTTGTGATTATATTCTGCAACAATACACTCATATGTGTCACACCCCCCAAAATTGAGCCATTTGGGTATGACTTGAGCTAGTCTAATTCCCATCATTAAGACAGTGTTGGGTCATTATGACTAATGCCTTTCTCCCTAAGCAGGAACAAACAAGGATAACTCATATTTCCTTGTCTTAACTGGTTCTTGAAGTTTCTCCTTTGTGGATTGTGTGGGTGGTTTCTTAAAGTTGGAAGAATGGGTATAAGATTGGGTCTATTGGCAATCAGCTAGGCATTCTGACTTGAGCTGTCTTACAGCTAATACGGTGCAGTTGCTGTTAGAATCGCCACTGTTGATGTGCCAAGACCAAACAACTCTTTTATTTCAACCATAGGAGAGTTGATATATTCTATCTTTCTAAGAGGAACCTAAGTACAGTAGTAATATTCAGGGGTTATTCATTGTTGATTTATATTAGTTATAGTGCTTATAACATTTGCTTTCCTACTGAATGGATTGAGTCAAAAAGTTGCATTTATCATATTATTAGTTTTCACAGCTAATGAAGATTTAATGTGATCATGAGTTTACGACATCCAGTTCTTCTCTAGTATTTTGATGATAATCAGTTTATATAAATTTTACCTTGTTGCTTGAGGAAAGGACTGGTTGAGAAAGTATTTTAGGGTTTATAGTTTAAGATGAGTTTAACTTTGATCCTGAGAGTTTTGAATGATAATTTATGGTTTCACATCATGAATTTATTTGCAAGAGATTGATGTCAATTCTAGCCAAGTTTTAGTGAGTTTCTTAAATTGATTGTTTTGATATTTAGTCACATTTATTGGATTTACTTTTGTTTAGTTTTAGAATTATAGATCATAACTACAGCCGATATAGATATGCTTATATATTTTCGTTATCATTGTAACATGCTAAATTTAGATTGGTCATACAGTATGATTATTTTATTTGTGAGAAATATGGAATTTAATATTGCTCAGACATTTCTTTGCTAAGTTTTGTTGAGAATACTAAACATAAGTTCACCTTGATAGACTTTCTTATGGAATTTCCATATTTTATTCAGTGATTATTGTTTGGGAAATGATTTCATAAGGTTCAGTTAATATTCTACTTCATTTTCATGTTGTTGATTGAAGTTAGTTCTTTTGAGAGTTATTGACTTGTTAACAATTACTTTGTTCTTAGTCATAGTATAGAGTTTCATTCATGGTCATTTGGTCAGAGTGTACATACACTGTACGTGAATGGTTACTAAGGCAACACTGAGCACTGCAATAGTGAAGTTTCTTGGAATATGTTAATGACATCCTTTGGTCAGTGGTAGAACCTGTCCCTAGTGCATGTAATGATAGTGTCTTCAAGGTTGTTTTTACTATGGGTGTAGTGGACATTCACAATGAGCTCTTTGAATGCATTGAACTTTATTGTTCTTTTGTTTTTCTTTATTTTGCATTTTCTAAGTTGATAGGGTTTTGTTCAATTTGGTTGGATTATGATTGATGGTTTTATTAGAGGTTAGTTAGTTTATTTAGTTTATTTATTGTTCACGACTTTATTTAATATTTTAAGCTTGTTTGTTATTTAATGCATTCTGACTTGAGCTGTCTTACAGCTAAGACGGTGCAGTTGCCATTAGAATCGCCATTGTTGATGTGTTAAGACCATAGGTTGTTTTGCTGGTAACTACTTTGGGTTAATGTAGTTTCGCAACTGTGGGTTGAAGACGAGTTGCTGACCGTTGATGTAGATGAGGTGTTTGGACATCATCAATAGTTTCTATCTTCGTAGTTTCTTCATTTCATCGTGTACATGTACCTGTTTGTCTACAATTTCTTCTAGTCTTCAATTCTTCAATGTGTCTTCTTGAATCTGAGCTATTGAACTTTTCCTGATGCTTTCTGGATTTGTTTCGTCGGTTCATCAGGTTTTCTTCATTTGAACTTTTCGTTGATATCGCGTGGATCGGAGTCGCATCGCGAACGTTCGGTGGATTTCATCTATTCACTTACCAAGAGTCTTCATACTGCTAAGATTATTTACCTTTTATTATTTTCATTGTATTAAATCTTTGTCTATGTGAAATCTTATATTTTATTTGAATTGGATTTGTGCTATTTACTTCTTCTTGATTGCATCTTAATTTGTTGTTTGCCGATACTATTTGGAGAATTGGTTTTGGTGAAATATATTAAGATCGGACTGTCATTTATCGACCTCATATTTGTTATTGAATCATATTTATTTTATTTTGTCGTACCCTTGAACCGGTTATACATTACGGGATCCTATCTTCTAGGTAATACCCGTGACATATGCATCCAATATTTGTTTATTAGTTTGTAAGTTGAGATTAAAGTTATCCATATTTTTTGCCTTACAGCAATGTGTGATTAGTACAGTATACTAGAGTTGTCCAAGTCCTGCAGGGGAAAAGATGTACAGGTTACTTCGGATTGAATCCCAAGACCCAGGGGTTTCCCTTAACTTTATTTTTCTTATCCCCTAATTTCTGCCCTTAATAGTCCCTTTTTCATCAACAACCATTTTCATGGATTTTTGATTTGAGAATCAGTTTTATAGAACTTCTTCTGCAATGAAGTCTTCATGTTAATGATCGATCGACGACGCACATTCAGACATTGAGAAAAAAATCAATGAACTTTGCCCTGCAATGCCCTCTATTGGCAAAAGTTGTCGGCTTGAATAGCCTTAACCCAACGCTGTGTATAGTACAGAATCCGCAGGCATATGCCTAATTGTGCAGCATTTCTTTACTCGACTCGTGAACGTGTACAGAGTTTGAGGCTAGCCAAGCTTTCTTATGAATATGGTAACTTTTAACGGGCCAATCACAGCGTGCAGAATGTTGGTTAGGGTGGACTTTGGACCTGCTGTTGTACTGTACAATACACCATGTGTTGTGTGTGCGTGTGTGCGTAGACTACCGGCGGGCGAGCGAATGTTGTGGGTCTTGTGGATACTCACTACCATTACCATGTGGTTATGTGCGTGCGTGTTTTACTTATGAACAATCGCGATCGCAATCGCAGCCACATTAAATCTAGCAAATATAAAGACTTGCCAAACCATTTTACGAACTTAAAAATAATCTCTCTTTGGGATTTTACCACTGTACCCCTTTTTTTGTACCTGTACATTTTTTGACTCGCCAGGCGGGCTAGTAAAGGAAGGGTTTTGACTAGCCCGCTGCTGTTTTCACTCGCATTTAGCGACCGGGCGACCGCTAATTTCAAACCCTGCCAAGACCCCTGCATTCTAGAGCAGATTATCTTAACCACTAGACATTACACTATCAATGTCAAGGTTGAAATAATAATACATTTTTACAAATTGGACAATAATAATTATAAACTGATTTGTAAATCAAATAACATTATTTTTAAAACAGTGGATTGAAGCACCTTTAAAAAAAATAAAGAAACCACTTCAATGTTTTTAGTTTACAAAACCACTTAAGTCTTTTATTGAAAGTTCTCTTTAACTTTATGCTCAAGGTAACAATGTCTGCTTACCTGTAAGAACGGAATGCAGCTTGTATCTTTATAGTAGCATGTAATCTCTGTAATTGTTTGCGTTGTCTTTCTGTAGCAAGATGTTGCTCAAACCCTACTCTCTCCTCCTCTGTCTTACGAGCAAATTCCTCAATGTCAGCCTGATAAACAAAGATGGAACTTGACTTCACGTAGTTGAAGGGTTTGCAATAAAAGTTAGTAATGTAGACAAAACTACTCTTAACCACATCAAATGACTTCAGTGCTGTATCTCACAGTCCCCAAAAGTTAAAGCATCTTTCACTTTGTCAATCATCTCTCAGCACTCAAAGAAGTACACTATACTTACAATAACTGAGATGCATTGCATCCTTGGGAATTAATATTAGTCTAAATCTGTATAACGCTTGTTCATTTTCAACCTTACTTTTCATAGTTATAAGTGATTTGTTAAATATGGTTCAATTTGCAAGTGACCGCTATCACTAAAATAAACCCTAAAGTAAAGTATAGCAACAGTAAAACTTCTCAAGACTTTTATCCACCCAAGCTTTTTTCTTTTCTGTAAGATTTGTGTAAATTGGTACACTTCGGATAATCGCATCAAAATCCTGAATGAAATTATGAATTTTACAGAAAATGCATGGTTTATAAGTTAGAGGGCACTTTCTTACCTGTTGTTTCTCAAGATTTTCTTGGGTTTTCTTGACCTCTAACAGCAGCTCTTGATCTGCTCTGGCATTATTAATCTTAAAGACAAAAAAAACCACTTAATGCATAATAAATGTTTATATAATTATTTGATACATGGTATAACAGTATGCTTTATTGAAAATCACACATCAAGCATAAGCGTGTTCCCAAAAATAAAATAAAAACCATACAAATCTGCACTTTCAAAGATCAGTTTTGAAAAGAAAGGGTGTGAAGCCTTTTAACTTTGGTGCATTCTGATTCTTTGTGTTCATCTTTAGAGCTGAAGTTTAAACTGTTTGTGTTTTTCTCTTTCTTGTTGCTCTCTTTTTTAACAAACCCCATTGAAGTGAAAATAATAGAAGCTTGCAAACGAGCATGGCAGAGCCTACCACAGCGTGGAATATGGAGCCCACTTCCTAAGGAAATTTACAAGTTACAAAATTTGTGGTGCACTCTCAGCCTTTTTTTTGGCAGTAGATCAAAAAGTATCAAGTACTTTCACCACTTTCTTCTAATATTTTTTTCTCTGTCTATTTTAAATTTGCCTTTACTAGAAAATTTTTCCCCAAACCATGAGGGAAATTATGGAAGATGTTCCGAAGGCCCATTTACCCTCCCCCCCCCCCCCCGATTTACCCATGTGTAATTGAAGTACATGTTCATTGTACCATTTTACTAAACTTACAGGTTTGACACATTTTAATAACAAATGTCCTTGTTGGATTATAGTATCAAACACATTAATATTTTCAATGAAAAGATGTTTAATTCCATGTTCCTTAAATGTATTTTGGAAGTTTCCAAATACTAAACGAAACAAAAACCCGAAATCATCATTCTAGTGAAGCATAATTGTGTGTTACAAGTGAAATTCCAATCTAACTTCACTTTAGTCTGTTCAGTTTTAGATTCTCCAACCTAAGCATAATCAGTGCATTTTACCAGTCTGTTCAGTTTTAAAATTCTCCAACCTAAGCATAATCTTTGCATTTTACCAGTCTGTTCAGTTTTAGATTCTCCAACCTAAGCATAATCTGTGCATTTTACCAGTCTGTTCAGTTTTAGATTCTCCAACCTAAGCATAATCTGTGCATTTTACCAGTCTGTTCAGTTTTAAAATTCTCCAACCTAAGTATATCTGTGCATTTTACCAATCCGTTCAGTTTTAGATTCTCCAACCTAAGCATAATCTGTGCATTTTACCAGTCTGTTCAGTTTTAAAATTCTCCAACCTAAGCATAATCTGTGCATTTTACCAATCCGTTCAGTTTTAGATTCTCCAACCTAAGCATAATCTGTGCATTTTACCAGTGTTCAGTTTTAAAATTCTCCAACCTAAGCATAATCTGTGCATTTTACCAATCCCTTCAGTTTTAGATTCTCCAACCTAAGCATAATCTGTGCATTTTACCAGTCTGTTCAGTTTTAGATTCTCCAACCTAAGCATAATCTGTGCATTTTACCAGTCCGTTCAGTTTTAGATTCTCCAACCTAAGCATAATCTGTGCATTTTACCTGTCCGTTCAGTTTTAGATTCTCCAACCTAAGCATAATCTGTGCATTTTACCAGTCTGTTCAGTTTTAGATTCTCCAACCTAAGCATAATCTTTGCATTTTACCAGTCTGTTCAGTTTTAGATTCTCCAACCTAAGCATAATCTGTGCATTTCACCAGTCTGTTCAGTTTTTTAAATTCTCCAACCTAAGCATAATCTTTGCATTTTACCAGTCTGTTCAGTTTTAGATTCTCCAACCTAAGCATAATCTGTGCATTTTACCAGTCTGTTCAGTTTTAGATTCTCCAACCTAAGCATAATCTGTGCCTTTTACCAGTCTGTTCAGTTTTAGATTCTCCAACCTAAGCATAATCTGTGCATTTTACCTGTCCGTTCAGTTTTAGATTCTCCAACCTAAGCATAATCTGTGCATTTTACCAGTCTGTTCAGTTTTAGATTCTCCAACCTAAGCATAATCTTTGCATTTTACCAGTCTGTTCAGTTTTAGATTCTCCAACCTAAGCATAATCTGTGCATTTTACCAGTCTGTTCAGTTTTAGATTCTCCAACCTAAGCATAATCTTTACATTTTACCTGTCTGTTCAGTTTTAGATTCTCCAACCTAAGCATAATCTGTGCATTTTACCAGTCTGTTCAGTTTTAGATTCTCCAACCTAAGCATAATCTGTGCCTTTTACCAGTCTGTTCAGTTTTAGATTCTCCAACCTAAGCATAATCTGTGCATTTTACCAATCTGTTCAGTTTTAGATTCTCCAACCTAAGCATAATCTGTGCATTTTACCAGTCTGTTCAGTTTTAGATTCTCCAACCTAAGCATAATCTTTGCATTTTACCTGTCTGTTCAGTTCCATTTCATGAAGTTCTGCTTTGTGTTGCTTTTGCTTTTTTTCTCTGCTCTGGTTCTTTGCTTTACTTCTTATTTCATCTTGTTGAATCTTTTCTTCAATTTCTCTATTCACATCAAGATCACGTTGTTTGAGTTTATTATGTAATTGCTGTAGTTGTAACAAGGCTTCTTGCTCTAATTGAGCAGCTCTTCTTTTCTCTATAGGATCAAAATCTGAAAAATAAGAATTGATTAGAAAAGATTATAATTTCAATTACATCATGCTACATTCCAACCTCCCTGACTGCAAAATTGATACCTGTAGGTTGTCATGGCTGAGCGGTTTAGAGTATCGAATTCAAGTTCTGATGGTTAATTCTTCGGGGTGTGGGTTTGAATCCCGGTCAAGACACTTGTGTCCTTAAGCAAGATGCTTTACTATAATTGCTTCTCTTCACCCAGAGGTATAAATGGGTACCTGCGAGGGTAGAGGTTGATATTGTGTTTGAAAAAGCTTTCGGAGAGCCACGGCAGCACGAGGCTGTATACTCCCCAGGTAGCTAAGAAGATTAAAGGAATGCTATTGGCCCAATGACCAGAGCATTGATGTAAAGCAATTGATACGTTATTGCAAGATGCGCTATTAGTAGGCCAGCCAAAGTGTGAAATTACACTTTGGACGGCATAGTTTGTTAATGGCTGGCATCCATGCTAGATGTATGGATCATGGGCTCAGGAAGACGATTAGGGTAGATGCCAAGCTTGATTTTGAATTTTAAGGTCATTTTGAGGTCATTTTGAGGTCAAAAGGTCAAAAATCAAAATTTTCAAAATTTATATAATTTCTAATCCCATTTAATAGATCTATCCAAAAAACATAGTTTTAACTTCATGTTTATATCCCAGAGCTAAGTAATTAATGAATAAACTTTCAACTTGTGCACAAATGTATAGCAAAACAAAACGTAAAAGTATGATTTTCTTGAAAAGTGTACATCTTGAGTATACCAAAATTATTTGCACTCCCCATCTCAATGGTGTATATATTTGTTGCAAACAACTTTTTTTTTTAAGGTTAACATACCCAGGCAGTTTTTGAAAGAAAAAAAAATTCATATAACACCTTTATGTTAGGTAAATTTGAGGTCAAAAAGGTCAATAAATGTTAAAAATTAGTATTTTTGAAGTCGGTATATTTTTTAACCGGAATTAATAGATCTATCCATAAAATGTACTTTTAACTTCATGTTGATTAATGACATCTATGAAATGAATCGATACACTTTCATTTTGTATACAAAAGTATAGCAAAAGGAAACCTAAAAGTGTGATTTTCTCAAAAAGTGTATACATTGAGTACAACAAAGTTTTTTTCACTCCAGATCCAAATGGTGCATGATAATGTTTGTTTAAAACAAACTTTTTTCAAAGTAAAGGTACCCAGGCAGTTTTGATATCAACAAAAATTCATACCACACTTTCATATAATTTGATGATGTAATGAAAGAAGAAGGTATGTTCTTCAAGAAGTTAATTTAAACGTGTAGTGGTTTTATAATTTGTAGTTGTTGTTTATAATTTGACGACAACTTTGACAATTATTTCGTTGTGGATATTTGTTTTCTTTGTACATCAGAATATTTATGTGCCCACCTGAGCTTTCTAAAAAGTCAATTTTTAGTCTACTGGCCAGCTGGGTTGTTGCAGTCAGTTGCGTCACATCCGCAGGCATAAGTGCACCTTAGGTCCTTTTTGAAGCAAGTGCTACGGGATGTCCTGCACTTTGATTTGCAGCCACAGGAAACTAGTTCAAGACACGCATCTGGGATAGAGGGTAGTCTTGTCCAGACAGCTTCCAGGTGACCTGACTCTTTCTTCCAAGCTTATGTATCAGTTGGAGGTGGGACATCTATGTATTCCTGGTCTGCCTGAAGCCAAATCTTTGCCTGGTAGTTGGCGCGTACTGTATGAAACTCCAGTGCATCTTTTGTTGGCGGTAACATCTCCAGACCCTTCTGCGCCTTACCAAAGAGTTGGAGTCTGGCATGGTTGATGGTTGGCTGCTCAGGTGCACCATATAAGTGACAAACAAACTGCTCAATGGGGCAAGTTCTCCATCAAGACCTATTCCCTTGACGAGTAGTGGTTGTTTCTCAAAGATTTTCCAGCACATTTTCTTTCCATGGTCATGGAAGGAGGAGGTTGTATCACATCCCGTAAGGGCATGAAAGCTGAGTAGGTTATCCCTCACAGGTTGTGGGAGTCTCTCAGATACTGCATGTATTGGGTAGCATTTGCGCTTCTTTGCCGTTCCAGAGACCATCCAAACTTATGTTGCTTTTGAAGTTATAAAGTGCACCAGAAGTAGCATCACATATGTGTCCCCGCAGATGACCACCACTCTTTGATACCCATCAACTTCTGCCTCAGATGCTTGGAGTATCAACCTGGTGTCAGCCTCCTCATGGTTTCCTCAAAGTTTTACATCGTCTCTCCTCGTGGACCTGGCTTCTGTGTCATCAAGGAATCCACCGCCTGTTACCATCTCATATCTTTGCAGTAAATCCTTGCCCTTCTCTATAATGGCTTCTGACAAGAACTTGGCGAGATCAGCCTTGTTCTCATCCAAGGCAATGAATTGGCCCCATACTTGTGGGAGTGGGACCTGGGGTCCATCTATGAGCTTTCGTATTGGCTTTTTTCCCTCCATTCTCTTTGATCGAGTCACTGCCTTGTTGGAGCCCTTTCCAATGTAGCGATCAAATACCACGTCAACTCTTGTTGTATTATCTCCAAAGTGTTTTGTCACACTATTCATGAAAACACCAGCATAGTCACCAAATGTTTGACACCCGGGAGGCTTTCCAAGAGCTTGGATTAGTGCATGACCATCTATTAGCACACATGTCTTCATGTTGGCATTCGGTATATCTGTGGGAGTGGTAAGGCCAGCCATTAAAATGTTGATCAGATCTGCCTTTGTCGTTGAATTCACCCCCTCCTCCAGCCTCGGCGAGAGACAGTGGGACTGGAAAAAGCTCATGCTGGAGAATATTCACCATTTCCAATGATCGACCTCCAGTGGCAGCATTGAGTAATCGTTGAAGTAATTTTCTGTCAGCTTTGATGGTCTTCTGTACATTTTGTTTTGTGGACACGTTTGCTTTGTATAGGTCAGCAAATGTTTTTGAGCGATGTTTCTTCAGGGCGTCATGAAATCCAACAGTTTCTTCTTGCAGACGTTGTTTCACGTTGGTCATCACATATTGCTTTCTACGATCTTCAGCAGTTTGAAGATCACTGACCACATCAACTGGAGCTATGTCTTTGGAGGTCACTGGTTTCATGATACCAGTGGCATAACTCAAACATCATCAGAGTCAATGTCATCTTCTTCAGCCAAGGTTGGGTTTACTCGGAAAACATCAAATCTTGTTAGTTGTGTGGTGAGCTTCTTAACGTCATCAACATCTCGCTTTGTGCGGGATGGAAGACTGTCAGAGCGGGTGAAAGTGGTTTCTTCCTCATCATCTTCCAAATTGAAGAGAGATCTTACCTCTTGTGTGATGCCTGATCGCTCGGACCATTGTGATACAGAATTTGTCCCTTGCTTGATCATTTCTTGTAATTCCAATTATGCCATTCTGCATTTTGCATGTCCTGTTCATCCACTCAGTTGCCTGATCAGCGGGAACCTGGTTGAAGCGCCGTTTTGTTCTCTTCACAACAAAATTTCCATCAATAAATTCTGCATAAACCTCGGGTGCTGTCTTCTCGAGGAGTTTCATATCTGCTAGATAAACAGGTCTCCACCGGGCATAGTTGGTGTGGTCGTAGATGGTGAGCCACGGTAGCATTGCTGAAAAAGCTTCTAGATGGAGGATCCAGTTTCCGTTCCTCTCAGCCCTGATGAAGTCTAGCAGAATCTCCACCATCTCCATGTAATGAGACAACAGTTGGAAGTTTGGATTCTCAGAGTGCTTGTTATTAAATTCTTTGATCAGCTCTTGAGCTCTCTCAGAAAATCTGACAGCTGGCCTACTGCTTCGGAAAGTTCTGCTTTGTGATTGCCATTTCTCTTGTTTAACTGCTTCACCACACTTTGGGCAAGTTTGTCAACTGCCACATCTTGTTGTTAACCATTTTCAACCAGCCAAGATTCAAGCATGGACCATTTGATATGCCACAGAGCCTCGTAGGTCAGTTACCGTCCATGCTTCAAACAACAGTAATTTAAACAACAGTACTAAATATTAAACTCAATAAGTGAAACTACAAAGGAATGCTTTATAAGCTCACACAAGGTGATTTATAATAAAACTGCAATCAATATTCAAACTTAAAGAAAAAGTAAAGCCAACATCACGAGTGTTCTGAAAATATACAATTATTCAACTTTTGAAACGAGAAATCATTCTTACGGTGAAATCAGTGATGCAATAGCTCATGTTCCTATTGTGCCATGAGCAAGGACTAGATGTTTAATACCATCAGTCTATACACATGTCTCCATAATTACTATATTAGTTAAAGATAATAGAGATAAAAAAGAAACTCTACTCACTCTAACAGATGATGAGAAAGTTCTTTCATCAAAGAAACCGAGGGTTGATGGCTTCAGATGTACACATTAAAAGAGCATTTCCAGTATATAGTTACTCCGATCAAAACAATGGATGTTAAGTGTGGCTATGTGGCCCTTGATGTTCTGATGGCTAATCAGACACCAAAGGTCACTGGTCTGGACAGAATAAACATCAGAAGTACTTAAGATGTCAATCTTATGGGAGAAGTGGCCTGTGCCTGGTGTATTAGTTTACTCTGAGCTAGCTTAGAAACATGGCAAGTATTTCCTTCCTCCATGGTTTAACTATGTAGGTAATTAATTAATTTGTTAATGTTAACTAATTAATTAATTTAACTCATTGTAGGTTTGTTGACTGTGTTGGAGTATGAACAATGTTTTCATGGAAAGATTGGGAGTACAAACAACTTTGATATGAATCATAGGCTTACAGTTATGAGCACCCCCATGTCATTACACTATAAACCCACTATGCGTTCAAATTTACGGTAATTAGGCATACCTTTTTTATTTAATTACACCATAAATGAAGGTGCGATTTAATTTTTTTTTTTGGTTAAAACTGCCTGGGTATATTGACCTTCCAGAAAAAAAATTGTTTGAAACAATTTAATGTTCTATTGGGATAGGACGAGCGTTCAACTTTTGTATATTCAATATATGCACTTTTTGAGAAAAACGCAATATTAGTTTTCATTTTACTATACATTTGTGCATAAGATAAAAAATAAACTCTTAATTTCACCAGCTTGGTATAATAGTATGATGATAAAAATAGATTTTATGGATAGATCTACCACTTGGGGACAAATTTGGTGCAAAATTCAAAAATTAGAAATTTGACCTTATTTGACCTTTTTGACCTCGAAATGACCTTAAAATTCAAAATCAAGCTTGGCATCCACCCTAATCGTCTGCCTGATCACATGATCCATACATCTAGCATGGATGCCAGCCATTAACAAACTATGCCGTGGAATTTTTTTCTAGAGCACTTTTTAAAGTTTGGCTGGTCTACTATATGTAAGATCTAGTTATTATTCATATTTTTATTATTATTACCTGCATGATGGTGTAACCTTTGAGAGACCAAAGTGGCTGTAAGCAGCTTGTACTAAAAGGGGGGGGGGGATAGTGAAAATTGGGCTGCAAAGTGATAAGGGGGGCCATTGGGGATTGAGTATACAGAAGAAAAATAACACTACATACCTGATTGCATGCGCGTTGGACAATCTACTTTTACAAGAGGGGCTACAAGGTCAAAGTCAGTTTTGTGATGCACTCATTTTCCAATAAAAAAGTCTTCATGAAAGTCGGGGGAAAAAACGGGCTTTTAATAAAAATGTTTTTGTGTCTTGAACTTGTTTTTTCCCCAGAGTTGAAAGATGAATTAAAATGGAAGATTCCATCTATCAACGAAAGATGGAATATTCAGTAGGCTTAGTGATTTGTGGTGCCCCGCACTAGGATGAAATCCAAGATGGTGTCTGTGAACAGTACGGCCTCTTTTAACTTCCTGATTTCACTCAGCACCCTCTTTGACCACCCAGTGTGTCATCACATTATTATTTTAACATCAATTTACATTTTTAACTTTGTAAATTAAAAAAAGGGTGTCGATGTTTTAAAGATTAATTTATAAAATTAAATAATTTCAATGGGAAAGTAATGCTTGTCTGTCATTCTCAGCAATTAAATAAGGCAATTTGTTTGACACAAAATGTTCCTTTTAATGTTTGTCATAGACATTGTTCTACTCCGGTGATAGCAGGTCGCTGTCGGCCAAGATGTTCGTCATGTTTTGTGCCAAAAAATCAGAAGCCAAAGGTTGTGTTTGGTATTCCCAAATGTTAATTTTGTTGGTGTTTGGTGTGACTGCATTCTACTGTAATATGATAAAACCTGCAGCACAGGTGAATTCATAAATGATGGGCTTAACCTGTCAATAACAAGCACACTGTGGATTAGAATGCAATGGTTTTCTTTCATGGCTTTACAGTTTAACCACCAAATGGTACCTCAAATGGTACCTCAACATTCATGGAAGATTTTGAAAGTAAAGTTTACAGAAAATCTGTGCTGGTTTGAAACTTTGATGTGATGATCTTGTTCTTTAGTCTAAAAACAAAATGGCCCTAAAATTGATTCTAAAGCATGCTACATTACCATTTTGCAGTATAGCTTGCTGAGGAATATGTGTCACAGCCGATTCTTCAAGTCTAACTGCTTCATTCTGCTCATCCTCTTCAACTTCAGCAAGGACCTAATACAACACAGAATTCACACTATCATTACTTCATCAATATCAACATAAGTTAAATAAGTGGGTTTTTTCTAGGATCAAACAATATGCAAAACCCTTGCTCACCTGCCACTCACCCCATTCATTAACCTCAACCTAAATATTTTGGAAAATGACACCCTCACCAAATAAAAAATGTTCCATACAAAAGGATTTTAAAACAGGGTTTTATTCATTGGAGCTCCCATGGACTTGAATGTCATGACTTCAAAACAAAACAGTATTGCACAATAGATTACTCCGCCACCTCTTCACAGGGGATTCACCGGAGGCAGGGCTCTAGTTTATCAGACTAGAAAATGAAGATTTTAAGACCAATGAAGGTAAACATTGGCTCAGCATTTTTTTATTTTCGTATCATGCTGGTATCTTCCATATTTCAAATCATAGAAACACACACAGGGCGGTTTGGGATTGACACAAACCTTGTTACAATTTTTAAAGTACTTTACCTAGCTTGTCTTCAATGTGAATTACAGGTGCAGTAAAAGATTGTACCTAACACACCATTTATTTAAATAACTTTTTGTAATGTGAGATTTTTACCCTATCTCGGAGTTCTTCTGGGTCCTCGCCTATTATAAATGCAATCTCTTTCATCTCATCAGACTGGTAGTAAAACTCATCATTGGCTTCACCTGTGAATTAAACAAATAAACAACCATTTACACATATTTTACAGAAAAGTAGGATGGCACAAATTTGTTGTTTACCAACAGCTTCATTTTTTGGGGTTGTCTAAAAAAGACTTGTATACATATACCTGTACATGTTGTCACTGTTTTCACTAGTGGCGTACATGTATGTCAAAAAACACACAATTTGGCAAATTGGTTTTTGTATAAACTATTAACATACTCATTGCTGGTAATATTTTTAGCATGTTTCAGAACGTACCATAAAATAATAAGCATGACCAGTGCATCACCAAATTTATCATTTTGCATTCCAATGAAGTGACATATCATGATTTGACTCTCTTTCCATTAAAATATATAGTGCTGGCATGGTGCCAAACATGAATTTTCTCATTTTCACAAAGCAACGTAGCTGTTGATCTATTTAGGTTAAGCATTTTTAAGTGACCTATCTCAGTATGCATAATTGGTTTATAGACAGTGTTTTGTGGGCAGTTCTCATCTTGTAGAATATGTTTAGGAATTACATGAATTAACTCATCAAAACAGGATTAAAAACAAGTTAACAGTTATCAAGTAGGGCTGAAATACATGCACACACGGTATAGGCTCTTATAGACGTTTCAGGGCTTAGTATAACACTTTTTTTTTTTCCAAGGGCAAAAAAATAAGTAGGAAGAACATCATGCCTGTATTTGTATTACAAATGCTGATCTGATTTGACCTCTGATTAACCCATTCAAGATTGACCATTCATTTCTGTAGAATTATTACCATATACACATGTACATGGCTAATAAATATTAATGTTTAACATTATTTTTACAACATAAATATATGTAAAATAAAATAATACGACAGACAAATTTTTGTGGTGGACTTTTAGATAGTAGGTCAACATGGGCAACATGAAAATATCATTCAGGACACAACTTTGAGTATAACCCAATGCAGACACTGAGCCAAGGGACAGTTCCACATCTCATCAATGTAAAAAAATAAATAGTATTATCATGTACATGTTATGTACATACCTTGTGCAGTTTGGCTTAAGAGTTGTTCACATTCATCCAAATCTCTTTGTAATCCATCTGCTCGTTGAATGACTTTGTCAAGGTATTCCTTAACACTATTTGGAACGTTGTCATCTTCCGTGTATTCATTTAATGACCCTTCATTGGTCCCATTCAGCTAATCAAAAATTAAGAAGGTACAGATTTGGCAAACAATCAGTTAAAAAAGTAATTTTTTCTAAATGTTCTACTCTAAACGTAATTTTAAAAGTCAAAGAGTCGGCCAGATTTGAGTACTTTAAGCCTAGGCTGGTGATTGTTTTGTGCTAAATTGAACATGTGTTACTACATTGCTGACTCTTTTTTTATACTCATCTCATGTGTACCTTGTTTGAAGCTTCAGAGATATCCCCTTGTAGTCGCTCAGTCTGAACAAGTTCATTTTCAGAAATACTAATTGCATCAAGCTGCCGTTGAATTTCTACTTCAATCCATTCCTCATCACCATCAGAGTCCATGGTTGACAACACTATACTTTGTTTTCATTACAAACAAATTAATCACTCCACCTGTAATAGAATACAAAATAATGCTATCAATTATTTAGTGTCTGGTTGATGTGATGATTGATATTATGTGACGCTCATTCAAACAGATGAGAAGATTGCAGCTTTCACATAACTAGTTTTAGGCCCTTTTTCTCAAAACATAGATTGTTTCATAAGATATTACATTACACTGATGTGAAGGCTGTAATTCACTTGTTTTCACTACTAATGCCATTTCTGTATTTCTAAAAGTACATGATTTTGGCAATGCGGCATCACCATTTCATTTACAGCATTATGTATAGCAGCTGTGAAAGAGCCTAACTACATGTACAACCGATCCCAAAGAGGTTCACAACAATACATACAAGGTTTCTGTCGCCAATATATGAAAAAGTATTTACTTTAAAGCTACAGGACCAACATACAAGTAAATCCTCATTGAGGCAAACAAATGGTGAACTAGTTGAAGATCAGGGCCCGATTTCATGGCTCTGCTTACCGCCGAAATGTGCGCTTGCGATCACCATTCTTCACTTACCGAGCAAGCGCAGAATTTCTGCGCTAGCTGTCTAAGCGAAGAATGCCTAGTAACATGGAATACACACACGCACAAGCACAAATTCTCTGCTAACCAGTGAAATACGCTTGACGTAAGCGCGAAATTCCCTGCTTCCATAAGCGCCGATTCTTTGCTTACGGTAAGCAGAGCCATGAAATTGGGCCCTGCATTCTTGGCATTGCTAACAAATCAACTGAAGGTTCTCATTATGCACCCTTCCCCCAAGTTGAAAGCATTGAGCTAAACAAAGACCGTCAGCACCATTACTGAATTAGAGACAACTCCCAGCAATATAAGATTTACTAACGAAAAGCCGACATGTTTTTTCGAATGTCACTTAAATCAGTAAAAAATGACGTTAAAAACTGGAAGTTTATTGCTTATATTTTTTTTAGAAGCTTGACAAAGTTTTAAAGTTTTGAGCGATTATAGGTATGAGAGGCTGCAAATATACATGTATCAAAGAATTTAGTTTTATTGTGTCAGTAATAAATCAATGACAAGCAATATGCCCTATTTGCTTTGATTTTCCGTCAATGTTATGCACTCTTGTATCTGGCTTAAATATTTTCTGCTTGTGGTGTTTTGTTTGGGTTCTTTCATTTTTATTTGATAGTATATCAGTTGGGACTCACAACAGAAAAGGATGAATGCTCCTTGTCCTTCACTTGTTGTGCTATCTTTTAATTAAATATAAATGGCCACAGGTCAATCAGATTTCACCAATGTAAATTATAAAATGACCACAGCAAGGTGATAACTAACTGAACTATCCTTTCATGAGCATTTTGGTATACTTAAGTACATCCATACATTTATTTAAAACATGGGGTCAAAAACATTTTTTGTAAAAGTCATTTGAGGGAGTTAACTTGTTCCATATTTTTAAAAACCTGCCATACATGTATGCGCTATTATAATTTTATATAAATGTATCATATTATCATTATCCTTTGCCCTACACCCAAGTAGCTTCGAGGCGAGATACATTTTTGAATAGAAACCAACATTTTTATGCCGAGATATTTCCCCCAGCTCAATTGTGGTGAGCACAATAAAATAAAACGAAAATAATAATTTAACATAACAACAATAATAAAATCACGAATGATTGCTCGTGTCGAATCCGAGTGGCAAACATAAAATAGCCGCTGAGCCTGAAGTAACGTTGATAAACGGGGCGCTAGTATGACTGAAGATGTCTAAATGGTTTTTACAAGAGTACAGCGCCCCATAGTTACTGGATCTATACTCTAACTTTAACTCAGGAATACCTAGAATAGAACTTCATGATTTAGAAGATCGAGGCTGAATTGATCTGAAGTTAAAATAAATCTGTGAATTCAAAGTTACAATATTGTGCTTAGTTAGTACTTACTAACACCCGGCTTAGTTACTCAGATCAAGAAAGAAGTTGGGCTGTTGAGTGTTGGTGGAGTAACAAACTACACAAGTTTGTACACAAGTTCTTTCTACCTAGTAGTTACTACACTAAAGTCACTAGCAATAGCATGGCGGGGTCTACTTTGGTGCTCTGGTGAGTGGTGGTGGTGTTCTGTGCAGGCTGTCTGATGAAAAAAGGTGTAAATTTGTAATGTTTGAATTGGAAAATTATGAATTGAAAGAGCTGAGCTAACTAACGTTGTAGTTGTACATGTGGTAATCCGTACATGTGTAGCGTTTGTGTAGTAAATATGTGGTCTTATTTCAGTTGTCAGTGACGCTTTTTCTCCAGGCTGGCACTTACAGTGTTACACTTAGCAGTCAGCAGCAGAGTCAAGCGCACTGACTTGGTTACGCAGGGGTACGCAGACCCCCTTTAAAATACAATTTACAAACGCCTTGCAAAGTGCAGTAAAATATTAAAAAGACGTTCGGGATCCTTTCTGGGATCGTTCCCGTGACTTAAGCTCGTAAGTCGCTCGTCCCCCTCTTTGACGACAGTGCATTGACGCCGGTGTGCGGGCTTGAGGATGATCCAACAACAGTTTAACCATGGAGGGTTTAACTAGTTAAATTTCACGGGATAGATTCTTTGTTTTCCTATAATATCAATCAATTTATTTTACTTAGACTTGGGCGGCAAATGCCTTACCTCAAATCGGTTCCATGGCCTGACTTATCCGAGTTTCGTCTCAGCTTCATAAGCGTCTCGACATTGAGTGGGATTTTTTTTAACTGAGTAAGTTTCCCCCCCATTCATGCTGTTCCGCCCCAACTTGACAATCGTCCGAACTTCAGTCCTACTAAATACCGTCATTATTACATCGTCAACACAAACGGTACCGTCAACACACCGTCATTACCTCCAATAATACATATCCTGGTGTCATGGGTTTTCGATCGGTTAACGGGAAAATTGTTCGCAATCAAAAACTAAATGATTTTCTTTTAAATCATCTCACCAAACTTTTTACAAGACACTTGCACTTCATCGTGTGTTGAAATGTTAGAAGTTTTGGTCTTACGTTGCGAGAGATCGTCCGCCAATAGGCAATACAGTGGTACTGCATGCACGACATTGGAGCAACGTCATATGTTTTCGGTCCTTTCATTTTAAAGAACTTCAGAAGCTAGTATGGCGTGCAAAATAAATTAAAAATGTACATTAGCAGTATTGACTATTGTATTGTCCAAACTGCACTGCCGCTAATCAAGATGATTTACTTAATAAATGGAGTTCTCTAAAACATTTTTGAGCATTAAAATGATTAATTAATGTTCTTATTATGAGCCTCTCTGTTGATTCTTTTGTATTATTTACATTTCTTTAAAATCATTTTATTTATTTTTTTGGAGTGGGGGTTTCTTGCAACCAACAATAACTTTTTCAATTCAACAAACACTTTTTAGCAGGTTGCATCCTTTTGCACTTGCAGCACAGGTCTTTTGGATTCATTGTTTTAGATTCATCATCACTGTCGTCGACATCCACATCCACACATATGGTTGATTTCTTGGTTTTCTGTTCTGACGGCTTGTCCCAGAAGTACTTGGTTTTTGTGAACACCTGGTGACTGATTGTCTTGGTTTCTTTTTCTGCTCCTCCTGATGTTTCCTGATATTGTCTACAACTGTGTCTTCAGTAATGGCTTTATCTCCTACCACAGCACTCAGAACTTTACGCTTCTTTGTCTGTTGAGGGTTCTCTGTCAGCACCGCTTCAGCCTTCTTGAAAAAGTTGGTGCATATGTCAGTGCCGTCTTCAGCTGTAGGTGTCTCTGCTGGCATGACTGACGTGGAAGAAGTACATTGTAGCTGTTGGTGGAGTGCGGAAAATTGTTGCTGGAAGGAAACTTGATTGTTTCACAGAACATCGGTCAACTGGGTAGATGCCACTCCTTCCCGAAGCATTCTTCCCCCAGCACAAACACTTCATAACATTCTGTTTTTCCCCTTAAATTTCAGACTAGCCATATTTGGTTTCAGGAGAAAAGAAACCCATCTGTTTATTTTTTTTTAATGTAGACACAGTCTGCAGTTAATCAAAGAAAAAAAAAAAATGTCATTTTCACTTTTTAACAATTTTTTTTCTTCCCATATTGGCACGCCATAGAATCCCAAGTAGCAACCACATCACGTGATCTATCGAGTGACTGAAGGAGAATGAAACTTAATCTAGCAGACGATAATTTTGTTTGGAACTTTCGAGGTTGGATGTTGTTTCTTTGACTCATTTGATTGTTGGTATAATAATGCACTAGTGATCTATACCAAAAATTAATCATTTTATACACGTTTGAGCGTCACTTACGACAGGAAACTTTATTCTCAGCATGATGAAGCCTGACTGCCTGAAGAAAGCATGGACCGTGAGTAAACAGCAGAGCTTCTGCCACTCACCGGTGGACCTCGCACAGTCTCGCGGTAAACGGGAACCAAAGTTGGGGGTCGAAAATATATGACGATCGAAAACATATGACAGTACGAACATTTTAAATCGACGTAAGAAGTGTAAAACTGTAAAGTATGGGCTGAGGGAGAATTTCCATTGGTTAGAGGTTACATTTCTTTTGTGAAAATGCAGGGTTTTTACGCGAAAAAATGTACCCCCCAACTTGAGTGTTAAAGTTAAGGCGTCCCAACTAGTAAACTACAGTTGGGATCGCAGTGATTGTTAACACTAAGCACCCCTATGAATTGAACTAAAAATAAAAACAATAGTAAGTATCATAGTACAGTGTATGACGTTTAAGAGTATATAAAGACCACTTTCCCTTGCCCTTGAGAATATTTGAGATAAATGAGAAAGTTGGTTTTCCAAGAGAAGGGAAATTAAATGCACCCGGCATGAGCATGAGGGCGCTCAGTGCAGTCAGGACCCTCTAAAAGCAATTTACGAGTTAAGCCCGGTTCATACTTCCTGCGAATGGGAATGCGAAGCGAATATGAAGTGAATTTGACGTCACAACTCTGTTTTCGCTGCGAATATTTGTTGAGAATTTGTGATGTCAACATTCGCTTTGCATTCGCATTCGCAGGAAGTATGAACCGGGCTTTAGCGGTATACACATCATTCCAAACCTCGTCCTGGGCACCTGCTCGCAACCGGCTCTAGCTCCATCATAACATTTTTGACATGAGCATCAAGTATACAGAGCTAAGACCCAGGTTTGAAATAAATAACCTTGTTAATTACCGTCAATCGCATCAGCTGGTGCGTCTGCAGTAGTGTTACACAGACAGTAATCCACGCATGATCGATCACGGTGTCCTGTTTAACTCTATGGACGATCCTAACTATAGTTGCCAGACGTCCCAACTTTAACACTCAAGTTGGGACCAGTCCCAACTATAGTTGGGACGTCCCAACTTTAACACTCAAGTTGGGACCAGTCCCAACTATAGTTGGGACAATTGTCAAGTTGGGACGGAACAATGCCATTCGCAAGTTTAACTTGCGTTCATAGGTTTTTAATACGGAAACAATCCCACTTTAGAACTAGGGATAAATAGGTCAAATCCACTTCGTTTGGATTGCTTGGGTTTTCCCATGTGGGGTTTTCCTCCCACATCTAAAACTGAACATTTCTTGGTTGGATGTGTAAATCAATGTAGTGAAATAAATATTAATAAATGAATAAATATTAAATAAACATAAATTATGTTGTAGGTAGTCAGTGATTTTACATTAAATAAACCCTGATCCATACTTTATCATCATGAGAATTGTGAAGGCAAAAGGAATTTCCTCGCGTCACAATTGGAAAATAGCAAGGTATTGTTTGCGTCACATACTACATAGCTTGCTTCGCATTCGCTTTTGCTTGTAAGTTGTAGTAATGGACCAGGCCTAATAAAAAACCTTAAATTGAGGGGCTAAAGTTCTTGAAAAGAACGGCCTTAAAAACTGTCGGAGGCCCTTGAAGACGCCCTGTTTATTTCGCCTAGTAAATACAAAGTAAAGTAAATACAGTAATACAAAAATATTACATCCAAATACCAGGGTCCTACTAAATACCGTCAACATGCCATCAACGCACCGTCAACACGAACAGTACCGTCAACACACCGTCAATACCTCCAAAATATATTTTAAGTTGACAAAAAAGGCACAAAACTTTAAAGTATGGGCTAAAGGAAAATTTCCATTTGTTTGAAGATTACATTTTATTTATGAAAATGGTGTTTTTTCACTTGAAAAAATTATCTTTAAGCAGCATAGCTGTGGCCGCCATATTGCCGGAGCTTGGACTGTTGAGTGCCATCCAAAAGCCAGCCATCTGCAGCAAGGCGCCCTCTGTTGTCCATATTGTACAAGCTCCATGAGAAGGCAAGTAGGCGTCCAACGGCTACGCTACTTAGCGATCATTGTTTTCGTGTAAAAACCCTGCATTTTCACAAAAGAAATGTAACCTCAAACCAATGGAAATTCTCCCTTAGGCCATACTTTACAGTTCTACGCCTCCTTCGTCGATTTAAAATGTATATAAATTGGAGGTGTTGACGGTGTGTTGACGGTACCATTTGTGTTGACGGTATTTAGTAGGACCGGAATACCAGTGTTGTGATTGCACTCATCTAGCTGGTTGGCACTTACCAGTTCTAAAGAAAGCCGACCAGCACTCACGCAATGTTATAACTTTGCCGACCAGTATTTCTGTGAACATTTTTTTTTCAATCTGACAAATCCTTTTTTTATATAGGCCTATTAAATAAGCGGCAGACACTCTACAGCCCTGTCCTGGGAGAATGATTGACCACTCCTATTGAGGTCCAATTATGTCTAATCTTAATCCCTTTCATTTTGTAATACATTTGTTTCAGTGTAATTACAATTGTTTTACTCAAAAGCCTTGCTGCCTGCGGTGAGTCTTTGTGGTGTTATGACCTGGTTCTGTGACCCTCAGGAGTGGGTAAAGTGCTCTTTTAAACATTGGGTGGAGGGGCCCCCGCTAATCACCGCTAAAAATTTGGACACCCTGTTTTTCAATACAGTCAAATTTGGACACCCTATTTCGAATCTCGGCTAAAAGCTTGGTCAGTACCATTCCAGCTATATATCGTCTAAATAGACAGCTGGTGCCAGCTAAAAATCAATTTCCTTTTTGGCCAAAATGCAGTGATCTCGATACTTTGAATGACTTGGACTCCAAGTTGGGGCCAGGGGATGCCTTCTTATTTAGGCTTATACTACAGACTGTGCAAGTCTTGGGCGTGTTCGAACTTCGGGACCATTGGGTCCCAGCCATATGAAGATTTACGTGGGCGAGATTTTGTTTCGTCAATTATTTTTAGTTTAATGTAGTTTATGATAATTTGTTGAGAATGTAATACGTGTAAAAACCAAAATGAAAGTAAAATCAATTTAACAACATAGCGAAGAAAACCTCATAAATAAACTTAACCTCAGCTTCCAGTTACTTGAAAAAATGAAGAATTTGTGCCCACCTTCGAACACGAATTAGTGTAAACACTTGTTTTGGTCGCACGCGATGAAAGCCTTTTCATTTTTATTGAGGCATCAGCATCCTCTCGAAACTGCACCACTTGTTGATTTTATGCCCACGGGTAAATTTACAAAAGGGGTTTCTTATAAAGTTGAGATCAAATAAACATTCTTGTCCCAGAGTTTTAATTTTTTTCAATAAAAATTTACAAATTATCTGGGTATTTAAGCTAAAACTCATTTTATAAAAATATTTTATAAAAATTTTAATTATTATTTTTTCCAGATTTTTTTCAAAGATAATCATTTAAAACAAAAAGTTGATTTAAGAAAAAAATATGTTCTTCATTTCATGTGTTTTTTTGTTTGGATACGCGCGAGACTTGCACAGTCTATACCTGTTGTTGTTTATGTGTAGTTCACAACACACAAGTTTACTTTTTTTTCTGGAATATAATAATAAAAAGGCTTGAAGAATGTAAAGATTTAAAGATACTTGAGACATTTTGCTATAATCAATTTTGGTAATCAAATGTAAAATGTTAAAGTAACCAAGATTTGAATTTTAATCAGGATTTAGGCCTTTAATTTAAATGTGATTTTGAATTCTTTTCTAGGGCCTACTACTATATAGGGGCTAAAGTTTTTGGAAATGTTTATATTAAAGGCCTTAACCTGAAAGTTTGAGTTGATTTTATGTAAACTCCCAACTAATGAGTAAAACTTTCACTGAAGAAAGGCATTAATTCTCAATCCTTATTTTTAATGACTTAATACAAAGAGAGACTATTAACTGCTTTCCTTAAAATTGTTGAGGAGAGCTTTTTGCACTCCTCAAAACCAAACTTGAGTCTAAAAAGTGAAATCGAGACCCGCCATGGCAGTTGCCATATATCGTCCAATCCAACAAGCATTTTAAAATGTAACCTTCGGCATGTTTGGCAAAGTGATCCGTCAACAAGACTGGGCAGTTTCTTCTTGGGCAGAGAAATCACTGTGGTGCTTTTCCATTGATCTGGTACAGAGCCTTGCTGTTATGTATGATGCATTTAATATCTCAGTAAGAGGCCCACAAAGTTTATGAGCAAATTCACCATGTAAGTTACACTGGAACACACACTATGCTTTATTAGGTGTTCGTGCAACTTGTGCACGAACACGTTATTATTGTTCTGTTGTTTTTTTAGGTGTTTGTGCAATACGTACACGAACACCTCTTGTAATTGTTCTGGGTTTTTTTCTTTTTTCTTCTCTATCTTCTTCTTCCGCAGATTGAAACTGAAATGAACCTTGAAACTCATCGGTCAATTGAACCTCAATATGAAGGAAGTTGAAAAAAAAAAAAAAACACCATCTCAAAAATACGTAATATTTCAGCATAATTTGTGCATCAGGTTATTACGGAAGCCGGATAGTGCCAGGAGATAAGAAGGGAATTATTTTTTTCATGAGTGCGAGAATATTTTTTTGTACCATTATCTGGCAGCCGCCACATATTATCAGGCGGATAAACACGCGCTACACAAAATGTGACCCGCTTGACCTTAACTTCGGTTCAAACTTTTGAAATACACCTTGGTTTCTTACAATCTATACATCATTTGGAAAGTATGTAACAACTTGACCTTGACTTCCGTTTCAAACCAGATGATGAAAGTTAAAATTTGTAAAAAAAATCATAACTCCTTTACCACAGTTTGGATTTATATCATCTTTACGTCATCAGAAAGGGCTCCAAAGACTTAACAAACATTACACATCGTGACCTCATTTGACCATGACTTCCAGTTCCAACAGAAAGTTGAAGTTTTTAATTGGAAAAAATCAACCACACATTTGGGTTGATAAGACGAAATGTCGTCACCATTTTCATTCAATCATAATTTGATGGCATATCTCACAAACACCTTGTTTTTGTGATGTCATAAAAACTCAATGTCTTGTTCCTTTTCTTCTTGTTTCTCTATTTGAGGAGCCCTAACATATGGGGATCCACTCCCCCCCCCCCCCCATCCCTCGCCATCTTTATTTCTACCGCTCACATTTCTACAAAAATTTGCATATTGTTATGAACATCAGTTGATTACATATAAATGATGAGGGGGAGGGTTCTCTATTTTTATTGTTCCTCTACTGGTGGTCAGCAGCTCACCTAGTCTTGGTTCAAGACTCTCCTGTTATTAATATCCTCCCACGATCCATCGCCACAAGAGACTCTCACCATATACCGCTGTCATGGGAGTTCGATAGCGGTTCTCGGGGTGATAGTGGTTCATGGTTGATAGTGCCTTGGGGTGATAGCGGTCTATGGTGAGAGTGCGCCCCCTTGTGGCGAATAACATGAGAGTCTTGAACAAAGACTACAGCTCACCATGTCATCTGGTGCTTTTCTAAGTCATTCTTCTTTAGAATTTGTACTGTAATAAGCATACAATTTAAAATGAATTGTACAAGTAAAGGTCACTTATATTTTTCTTGAATAATGTATATAATTTGAATTTAAATCTTCATTGAGTTTTATTGTTTGATCTATCAATCCACAGAATTTACTCTTGAAAAACATTGGTTTTACCAACATGTCAGGTTCTAGTGAGAGCAGCGATCAAACAGCACAGCAACCAAGTAATAATGTAAGAAATGAAGAATCACCAGTGTTTTTCCGCAATTGGGTAAGTGTTCATTGTTGTAGTACACACTATTTTTGTGAGTTGCATTTGTGTGAGAATGAGAAGTCTGTGTCTTGAAAGGTATAAGTTTTCTAGACACATTCTTGGGATTTAAAATTTTTGTATTACTAATCTTTTTTTTATATGGGTTTCGGCCATCCGCTGAAACCACCTTTGTTTTCGTCGAGATTGTTATTATTATTATTTAGTTTTGAACGAAGAAAAATTGACTGGAGGGGGACTTGAACCAACCGGCGCTCTACCAACTGAGCTATCCAGCCCTATGTGTTGGCGGTCTTCCTATTAGTCAATATCTTTGTTCGGGGGGGGGGGGGGGTGCCAGTGTCTCGCGCGGCGGTCGGTGGGGGCGCTGTTGCTCTAGTGAGTATATCTCGTCGCCTACCGTTGATCACCGTCACTACAAATAAATTTATCTTCCCCAGTCCGTTGGGTTGAAATATACAACCAGGCAGCTAAGTTACTGGCTAGCGGAGGCAGAACTATTAAATAATTGGATAGTGAATCAAATCAACGGTTCCAACAATTTATTCTCTGTAGTTTCTAGAACAGTTAACAGTTAATAATCTTCATAAACCATTATGTTATTTCCTAAATGCTCAACTAGGTAGCCAATTTGTCGCGCCAAACGAAACAATTACCCTAATTTATTAGAAGACTGAATTACTCCGCAAGAGTCCGTTGACGCTCCCTTAATAAACTCCCCTCAGTTGCAAGCTGAATTACTCTGCCAGAGTCCACTGACAATCTCTTAGTAAACTCCCCTCAGCTGCAAGCTGAATTACTCTGCCAGAGTCTGCTGACAATCTCTTAGTAAACTCCCCTCAGCTGCAAGCTGAATTACTCTGCCAGAGTCTGCTGACGCTTCCTTAATAAACTCCCCTCAGTTGCAAGCTGAATTACTCTGCCAGAGTCCACTGACAATCTCTTAGTAAACTCCCCTCAGTTGCAAGCTGAATTACTCTGCCAGAGTCCACTGACAATCTCTTAGTAAACTCCCCTCAGCTGCAAGCTGAATTACTCTGCCAGAGTCCACTGACAATCTCTTAGTAAACTCCCCTCAGCTGCAAGCTGAATTACTCTGCCAGAGTCTGCTGACGCTTCCTTAATAAACTCCCCTCAGTTGCAAGCTGAATTACTCTGCCAGAGTCCACTGACAATCTCTTAGTAAACTCCCCTCAGTTGCAAGCTGAATTACTCTGCCAGAGTCCACTGACAATCTCTTAGTAAACTCCCCTCAGCTGCAAGCTGAATTACTCTGCCAGAGTCCACTGACAATCTCTTAATAAACTCCCCTCAGCTGCAAGCTGAATTACTCTGCCAGAGTCCACTGACAATCTCTTAGTAAACTCTCATCAGTTGCAAGCTGAATTACTCTGCCAGAGTCCACTGACAATCTCTTAGTAAACTCCCCTCAGTTGCAAGCTGAATTACTCTGCCAGAGTCCACTGACAATCTCTTAGTAAACTCTCCTCAGCTGCAAGCTGAATTACTCTGCCAGAGTCCACTGACAATCTCTTAGTAAACTCCCCTCAGTTGCAAGCTGAATTACTCTGCCAGAGTCCACTGACAATCTCTTAGTAAACTCTCCTCAGTTGCAAGCTGAATTACTCTGCCAGAGTCTGCTGACAATCTCTTAGTAAACTCCCCTCAGTTGCAAGCTGAATTACCCTGCCAGAGTCCACTGACGCTCCCTTAATAAACTCCCCTCAGTTGCAAGCTGAATTACTCTGCCAGAGTCTGCTGACAATCTCTTAGTAAACTCCCCTCAGTTGCAAGCTGAATTACTCTGCCAGAGTCTGCTGACGCTCCCTTAATAAACTCTCCTCAGTTGCAAGCTGAATTACTCTGCCAGAGTCCACTGACAATCTCTTAATAAACTCCCCTCAGCTGCAAGCTGAATTACTCTGCCAGAGTCCACTGACAATCTCTTAATAAACTCCCCTCAGCTGCAAGCTGAATTACTCTGCCAGAGTCAACTGACAATCTCTTAGTAAACTCCCCTCAGCTGCAAGCTGAATTACTCTGCCAGAGTCCACTGACGCTCCCTTAATAAACTCCCCTCAGTTGCAAGCTGAATTACTCTGCCAGAGTCCACTGACAATCTCTTTGTAAACTCCCCTCAGTTGCAAGCTGAATTACTCTGCCAGAGTCCACTGACAATCTCTTAGTAAACTCCCCTCAGTTGCAAGCTGAATTACTCTGCCAGAGTCCACTGACAATCTCTTAGTAAACTCTCCTCAGTTGCAAGCTGAATTACTCTGCCAGAGTCCACTGACAATCTCTTAGTAAACTCTCCTCAGTTGCAAGCTGAATTACTCTGCCAGAGTCCACTGACAATCTCTTAGTAAACTCTCCTCAGTTGCAAGCTGAATTACTCTGCCAGAGTCCACTGACGCTCCCTTAATAAACTCCCCTCAGTTGCATGCTGAATTACTCTGCCAGAGTCCACTGACGCTCCCTTAATAAACTCCCCTCAGTTGCAAGCTGAATTACTCTGCCAGAGTCCACTGACAATCTCTTTGTAAACTCCCCTCAGTTGCAAGCTGAATTACTCTGCCAGAGTCTGCTGACAATCTCTTAGTAAACTCCCCTCAGTTGCAAGCTGAATTACTCTGCCAGAGTCCACTGACAATCTCTTAGTAAACTCCCCTCAGTTGCAAGCTGAATTACTCTGCCAGAGTCAACTGACAATCTCTTTGTAAACTCCTCTCAGTTGCAAGCTGAATTACTCTGCCAGAGTCTGCTGACAATCTCTTAGTAAACTCCCCTCAGCTGCAAGCTGAATTACTCTGCCAGAGTCTGCTGACGCTTCCTTAATAAACTCCCCTCAGTTGCAAGCTGAATTACTCTGCCAGAGTCTGCTGACAATCTCTTAGTAAACTCTCCTCAGCTGCAAGCTGAATTACTCTGCCAGAGTCCACTGACAATCTCTTAGTAAACTCCCCTCAGTTGCAAGCTGAATTACTCTGCCAGAGTCCACTGACAATCTCTTAGTAAACTCTCCTCAGTTGCAAGCTGAATTACTCTGCCAGAGTCCACTGACAATCTCTTAGTAAACTCCCCTCAGTTGCAAGCTGAATTACTCTGCCAGAGTCCACTGACAATCTCTTAGTAAACTCCCCTCAGCTGCAAGCTGAATTACTCTGCCAGAGTCCACTGACGCTCCCTTAATAAACTCCCCTCAGTTGCAAGCTGAATTACTCTGCCAGAGTCCACTGACAATCTCTTAGTAAACTCTCCTCAGTTGCAAGCTGAATTACTCTGCCAGAGTCCACTGACAATCTCTTAATAAACTCCCCTCAGCTGCAAGCTGAATTACTCTGCCGGAGTCTGCTGACAATCTCTTAATAAACTCCCCTCAGTTGCAAGCTGAATTACTCTGCCAGAGTCCACTGACAATCTCTTAATAAACTCCCCTCAGCTGCAAGCTGAATTACTCTGCCAGAGTCTGCTGACAATCTCTTAATAAACTCCCCTCAGTTGCAAGCTGAATTACTCTGCCAGAGTCCACTGACAATCTCTTAATAAACTCCCCTCAGCTGCAAGCTGAATTACTCTGCCAGAGTCTGCTGACAATCTCTTAATAAACTCCCCTCAGTTGCAAGCTGAATTACTCTGCCAGAGTCCACTGACAATCTCTTAATAAACTCCCCTCAGCTGCAAGCTGAATTACTCTGCCAGAGTCAACTGACAATCTCTTTATAAACTCCCCTCAGCTGCAAGCTGAATTACTCTGCCAGAGTCTGCTGACAATCTCTTAATAAACTCCCCTCAGTTGCAAGCTGAATTACTCTGCCAGAGTCCACTGACAATCTCTTAATAAACTCCCCTCAGTTGCAAGCTGAATTACTCTGCCAGAGTCCACTGACAATCTCTTAATAAACTCCCCTCAGTTGCAAGCTGAATTACTCTGCCAGAGTCCACTGACGCTCCCTTAATAAACTCCCCTCAGTTGCAAGCTGAATTACTCTGCCAGAGTCCACTGACAATCTCTTAGTAAACTCCCCTCAGTTGCAAGCTGAATTACTCTGCCAGAGTCCACTGACAATCTCTTAGTAAACTCCCCTCAGTTGCAAGCTAAATTACTCTGCCAGAGTCCACTGACAATCTCTTAGTAAACTCCCCTCAGCTGCAAGCTGAATTACTCTGCCAGAGTCTGCTGACAATCTCTTAATAAACTCCCCTCAGTTGCAAGCTGAATTACTCTGCCAGAGTCCACTGACAATCTCTTAATAAACTCCCCTCAGCTGCAAGCTGAATTACTCTGCCAGAGTCCACTGACGCTCCCTTAATAAACTCCCCTCAGCTGCAAGCTGAATTACTCTGCCAGAGTCCACTGACGCTCCCTTAATAAACTCCCCTCAGCTGCAAGCTGAATTACTCTGCCAGAGTCCACTGACAATCTCTTAATAAACTCCCCTCAGTTGCAAGCTGAATTACTCTGCCAGAGTCCACTGACGCTCCATTAATAAACTCCCCTCAGTTGCAAGCTGAATTACTCTGCCAGAGTCCACTGACAATCTCTTAGTAAACTCCCCTCAGCTGCAAGCTAAATTACTCTGCCAGAGTCCACTGACAATCTCTTAGTAAACTCCCCTCAGCTGCAAGCTGAATTACTCTGCCAGAGTCCACTGACAATCTCTTAATAAACTCCCCTCAGTTGCAAGCTGAATTACTCTGCCAGAGTCCACTGACGCTCCCTTAATAAACTCCCCTCAGTTGCAAGCTTAATTACTCTGCCAGAGTCCACTGACAATCTCTTAGTAAACTCCCCTCAGTTGCAAGCTGAATTACTCTGCCAGAGTCTGCTGACAATCTCTTAGTAAACTCCCCTCAGTTGCAAGCTGAATTACTCTGCCAGAGTCCACTGACAATCTCTTAGTAAACTCCCCTCAGTTGCAAGCTGAATTACTCTGCCAGAGTCCACTGACAATCTCTTAGTAAACTCCCCTCAGTTGCAAGCTGAATTACTCTGCCAGAGTCCACTGACAATCTCTTAGTAAACTCCCCTCAGTTGCAAGCTGAATTACTCTGCCAGAGTCTGCTGACGCTTCCTTAATAAACTCCCCTCAGTTGCAAGCTGAATTACTCCGCCAGAGTCCACTGACAATCTCTTAGTAAACTCTCCTCAGTTGCAAGCTGAATTACTCCGCCAGAGTCCACTGACAATCTCTTAGTAAACTCCCCTCAGTTGCAAGCTGAATTTCTTTGCCAGAGTCTGCTGACGCTTCCTTAATAAACTCCCCTCAGCTGCAAGCTGAATTACTCTGCCAGAGTCCACTGACGCTCCCTTAATAAACTCCCCTCAGTTGCAAGCTTAATTACTCTGCCAGAGTCTGCTGACAATCTCTTAGTAAACTCCCCTCAGTTGCAAGCTGAATTACTCTGCCAGAGTCCACTGACAATCTCTTAGTAAACTCCCCTCAGTTGCAAGCTGAATTACTCTGCCAGAGTCAACTGACAATCTCTTAGTAAACTCCCCTCAGTTGCAAGCTGAATTACTCTGCCAGAGTCAACTGACAATCTCTTAGTAAACTCCCCTCAGCTGCAAGCTGAATTACTCTGCCAGAGTCCACTGACAATCTCTTAGTAAACTCCCCTCAGTTGCAAGCTGAATTACTCTGCCAGAGTCCACTGACAATCTCTTAGTAAACTCCCCTCAGTTGCAAGCTGAATTACTCTGCCAGAGTCAACTGACAATCTCTTAGTAAACTCCCCTCAGCTGCAAGCTGAATTACTCTGCCAGAGTCCACTGACAATCTCTTAGTAAACTCTCCTCAGTTGCAAGCTGAATTACTCTGCCAGAGTCCACTGACAATCTCTTAGTAAACTCCCCTCAGTTGCAAGCTGAATTACTCTGCCAGAGTCCACTGACAATCTCTTAGTAAACTCCCCTCAGTTGCAAGCTGAATTACTCTGCCAGAGTCAACTGACAATCTCTTAGTAAACTCCCCTCAGCTGCAAGCTGAATTACTCTGCCAGAGTCCACTGACAATCTCTTAGTAAACTCTCCTCAGTTGCAAGCTGAATTACTCTGCCAGAGTCCACTGACAATCTCTTAGTAAACTCCCCTCAGTTGCAAGCTGAATTACTCTGCCAGAGTCCACTGACAATCTCTTAGTAAACTCCCCTCAGTTGCAAGCTGAATTACTCTGCCAGAGTCCACTGACAATCTCTTAGTAAACTCCCCTCAGTTGCAAGCTGAATTACTCTGCCAGAGTCTGCTGACAATCTCTTAGTAAACTCCCCTTAGCTCCATCACTGCAGTTTTCCTCCCCAGGTTAAAACAGCTATACTGTAACTTACATCGCAGTAGACTATCTACTGGTAGAACGGTTAACTCTGTCGACCCCAAAATACATGTGAAAGTCAATTTACATGGAGTTGTTACCACTGTCCACCAATTATATGTTCAGTATAGACAGCTTACATGTACTTAGCAGCAACTCCCAATAATCAATTATGCACAAAAATCAAGCATCCCATTTAAACAAATCAAAGTATTAAAATCTTACACACGGCTATGTTAAGCCATACATTGTATGTTTTACTCGATGTTTAAGTGACAATGAGCTAATAAAATTGACAGAAAATGACAGCTAAAATGATGCACTGGAAATTCATCAATTTAAATAAAGATCATACTGTACCATCGGTTTCAGTATTATTTCAAGTCCATTTGATGAAAGTATTTAATAAAAAGCAATCAATTTGAGTGAAAAATACTTCAATTCATAAATTTAATTACACTAACCTGTTCAGTACAGACAGCTTACTTAGCAGCAATTGTTCTAACTGATGAAAAACTTCCCTTTTTATAGTGGAGCCGCAGCTAGCTATTATTTCATTGGCCAAAAGGCTGCCACGCCATAAAACTTTCGCACGCTTGGAAAAGCAAATAATAATTTACCAGATCTCTACAAAAAGGAAGTTTCCCAACATTGACCACAATTTCTTACACCAATCATTATTAAAGAAATTATCATGGTAAAACTACAGGTTCTACCTGACATTCAAGCTTAATTTAAAGAAAGTAAGTGAAATTAAAGACACCCCATATTTGGTAGTTGACGATCATGTAATGTCCACTTATAAATAAACATTTCTTATTGAAGTTCGTTAATAAAAATGGCGGAGCCCATACATTGTTTCGGCGCACTTCACACTCGTAAAATTTGACATATTTTTCTGGACTGAACTTCCGTAAGACCTGGAAAAGACAATTTGGACCTTGAGGTAACATCTGTCTGCTTTAAAACAATTAAGTTTATTAAAAGTGAGACCAGTGACCGCCGTCTCACGCCACACCAGTCAGAAGCCATTCAACCGTAATCTGCCGTGTAGCCAGGGATCACACCCAAGTTTACGATACAACCTGGGAAGCGGCAGCCCGTGGTTTATTACTTGGTAATGTATGTTATTAAAAAGTGACATCCCCTTAAGGTGATCCCTTGGCTGCCACTTCCCAGGTTGTATCGTAAACTTGGGTGTGATCCCTGGCTACACGGCAGCTTACGGTTGAATGGCTTCTGAACCCCGAACAAAGGCTCCGGCACCCCGAACAAAGATATTGACTAATAGGGAGAATGCCAACATGGGGCTGGATAGCTCAGTTGGTAGAGCGCCGGTACGTTAAACTGGAGTTGGTTGGTTCAAGTCCCGCTCCAGTCAATTTTTTTTTGTTCAAACCCAAATTATATAAAATTTACCCAGTCAGTTTCCTTTGCGGTTTTTTACTTGATTATTATTATTTGGAGGGGGGTGGGGTTTGGCCATCTGCCGAAACCACTTTTGTATTTGTCAAGGTTTTTATTATTAGGTGTTCGTGCAATATGTGCACCAACACCTCTTGTTTTTGTTCTGTTTTTTTTTCTTCTCCATCTTCTTCTACCGAACTCTTATCTGCAAAATAACTCAAGATTGAAACTAAATTGAACCTTGTTACTCACCAAACAACTGAACCTTAATATAAAGACAACACACTTGTCATGACGTCATGATGACGTCATCGGGTGTCGAATTACAATGTTTTTAAAGTTTAAAATTACCATTTGCTATTCGATGTATCTTCGTGAATTTCAAAGCTATGTTGCTCATAATTGGGCATCTGATAGATCAATACTTGGGCAACATTTGAAAAGTTAACGCAAAATCGTAAGACCTTTACTTCCGGGTCATTACCATGGGTCGAAGTTTGCCTTCGACGTTTTTTCTTTAAAAAATCATGTTTTGGGCTTTTCTACGGCATAACTCTAGATTGAAAGTTAACTGAACATTGAAACTCATCAGACATTTGAACCTCGGTATCAAGACGACACAAACTTGATGATGTCATGATGACGTCATCAGGTATTGAATTACATTAAATCAAAGTTTAATATTTGTAAAAAATCATAACTCATGAACCGCACGTTGGATTTTTACAATCTACACATCATCGGATAGGTCATTGAAAGGTCAACAAACGCTGCACACAACGTGACCCTATTTGACCTTGACTTCAAGAACAAACCGGAAGTTGAAAAATTGAAAAATTCATATCTCAAAATTACGTAATATTTTAACATGAATTTTGCATCAGGTTATAGATGAGTTATCCTGCTGAAACTTTTGCACAGAGATAATAACATTTTAACCTTTGCATTTGGTTCAAACTTGACGTCAAAGCGCACGTGTCTGTTGAACGACCTTGTACGACAACACACGGTAGTGTAGGCCTACACGTAAATACAATGTACAGTATGTCAAACCTGTACCAGCCACGCACGTGTACGATGCACATATGTAGTTAAAGTCTCGCTACACGTCCATACAGCCACATGTACATTGCGCGTGTGGTGTAAGTTAACATGTCTGTATTGAAACTGTAAAGCCACATATAGGAATACATTTGCCGTCGCTCGCTTTTTCATTGTATATTGCACATCCAAATAGTGGTAGTCTGTGTAATATTTGAAAAATTCATAACTCCTTAACCACACATACGTCGTCTGAACAGTTCTGATAAAATAAACACGCGCTACACAAAGTGTGACCCGTTTGACCTTAACTTCCGGTTCAAACCGGAAGTTGAAATTTAATGTTTCAACAAATCATAACTTCTGAACCACACATTGGATTTTTACAATCTATGCATCATTTGGAAGGTAGATAACAAGTGAAGAAAAGATACACAAAATGTTATGCCCTTCGACCTTGACTTCCAGTTCAAACCGGAAGATGAATTTAATAATTAACAAAATAATAACTCCTCAACCACTCATTGTATTTTTATCAAGTAAACGCCATCAGAAAGAGCTGCTAATACTAAACAAACGATACACAGTGTGTCCTCATTTAACACAAACTTCCGGTTCAAACCGGAAGTTAAAAATTAATGTTTCCAAAAATCATAACTTCTAAAGCACACTTTGTTTTTTTGCAATCTTTACATCATTGGCAAAGTATTTATCAACTTAAGAAATGACACACAGAATGCGACCCAATTTGACCTTGACTTCCGGTTCAAACCGGATAATCAAATTCAATATTTGAAATATCATAACTCCTGAACCCCATTATGGATTTTAATTAACTACACGGCAAACAAAGGGCTCCTAGGACTTACCTTGCACTACACAGTATGACCTCATTTGACCTAAGTTTTGGTTCAAACCGGAAGTTGAAGGATTATATTGGAACAAAATCTTACTCCTGAACCACAAATCGGGTTGATATAATAAAATATCATTAAATCATAATTTGATGACATCGATCACGAACACCTTGTTTTTGTAGGTCTAGTTTTTAGGTGTTCGGCTAACAGCCGAAAACCTATTGTTTTGTACTAGGTTTTTTTTTCCTGTGTCTTCTTCTTCCCACCGTACTTTCTCGGCAGGATTTCGGAAAAAGTATAACTCGTAGAGACTTGAAACTTGTCATGTACTTAGACCTTAGTGTATAGACGAAACAGGAACATTTTCGGGATGATGACGTCATTGATGACGTCATAACATCAAAAATAAAAAATAACGAGAAATATTGTAAATCGTCATATCTAGAGAACCATAAATGATAAATACAAGAACTTTGCTTCATATGAAAGTTTAACATTTCTTTTACAACTCTTACACAGAATGTGACCCCATGTGACCTTTACTTCCGGTCGAAACCGGACGTTGAAGGTTTTTTGGGGGGAAACGTTATATCTTATAAACAAAAGATGCCACACCTTTAATCATTATATCATCTGAAGTCTTTTGAACAGTTCTACAAATCTTTCATTAGGTGTGACCCCATGTGACCTTTACTTTCGGTCAAAACCGGAAGTTGAATTTTCTTATGTAAAGAAAACTCGTCATATCTCATGAACTATAAATGTTTGAGACTTAAAACTTACTAAGTATTTAGATCTTTGTGTTTAAATATAAATATGTGAATTTTGGTTTGATGATGTCATCGATGACGTCATAACAATAAAAAAACGTTTAATATTTTTAAAAAATCATAATTTGAGAATCACAAATGCTACATGTAAGATACTTGCACAATAAAAAAGCTCTTGCCAAATTATGCAAGTCACATACACAATGTGACACCGAGTGACCTTTGCTTCCGGTTGAAACCGGAAGTTCAAAATTCAGATTTCAAACATTCATTTCTCATAAACTTACTATGTATATAGATCGTAGTATGTATATGACACCCAAATTGTTTCGGTCCGATGACGTCATCGATGATGTCATAACAATAAAAAACCATTTAATATTTAAAAAATCATAATCGGAGTAACCATAAATGCTACATGTAAGGTACTTGCACCATAAAAAAGCTCCGGCTGAGTTATACAAATCACATTCAGAGGGTGACCCCATAAGACCTTTTCTTCCGGTCGAAACCGGAAGTTGAAATTTTGTAAATAACAATTCATATCTCATTTACTTAAATTTGTTTATTATTAATATAATTACGTGATTTTAAAACCCTTACACGATTTTTCTACAAATTTTTACATTGTGTAACCCCATTTGATCTTCACTTCTGGTCCAAACCGGAAGTATAAGTTTGCACATACAAAAATGTGTATTTTATTAATGAAACATGGTACATGAATAATCATTACACCAATTTAAAGCTTTTGGGCAATTCTAGACATCTTGCACAAAGTGTGACCCCAGTTGACCTTTAGTTCCTGTCAAAACCGGAAGTTGAAGTTTTATATGTCAAACCTTCATGCTATGATCTTGCATAAAGATCAACAAAAGGTACATGCAAACAATATTGACCTTATTTTCAATTACGCAGTCACTTAATTCCGAACACCGTGAGTTTGTACACAAACTCTCAATCTCTAGTTTCTTCTCCATCTTCTTCTTCTTCTTCCGGAGAACTCTTCTCTACAGCATAACTCAAAATTGAAACTAAATTGAACCTTGAAACTCATCAGATATTTGAACCTTAATATGAGGACGGCACAGAAGTCATTACGTCATGATGACGTCATCAGGTGTCGAATTACAAGGTTTTTAAAGTTGAAAATTGACCATTTTCTATTCGCTGTATCTTCGTGAATATTAAAGGTCCATGTATGATGTTCAAAGTTTGGTATCTGATAGATCAATACTTGGGCAACTTTTGAAAAGTTAGCGCCAAAATCGTATGACCTTTACTTCCGGGTCGTCACCTTAGGTCGATTGTTTTCCTTCAAAAAGTCATATTTTTTGCTTTTCTACAGCAAAACTCAAGATTCAAATTGAACTGAAGGTTGAAACTCATGAACCTCAATATCAAGACGACACAAACTTGATGATGTCATGATGACGTCGTCGGGTATTGAATTACATTAAATCAAAGTTTAATAATTGTAAAAAATCATAACTCATGAACCACATGTTGGATTTTTACAATCTACACATCATCTGATAGGTCGTGAAAAGTTCAACAAACGCTGCACACAACGTGACCCCATTTGACCTTGACTTCGGGTTCAAACCGGAAGTTGAAAATTTGAAAAATTCATATCTCATAAACTACGTAATATTTTAACATAAATTTTGCAGCAGATTACAGATAAGTTATTCTGCCGAAACTTTTGCACACAAATAATAACATTTCATTCTTTGCATCTGGTTCAAACTTGACGTCAAAGCGCACGTGTTTGTTGACTTTCATTGTACGACAACACACTATAGTGTAGGCCAACACAAACATACGCCGACACTGTACACAGCCACGCACGTGTACAATGCACGTGTAGTTAAGTTGACAAGTACTGCATGTGCGAATGCATGTAGCGTCGCTCGCTATTTCATTGTACATACATTGCAAACCCAATGATGTCCCTGTAATATTTGAAAAATTCATATCTCTTTAACCACACGTTGGATTTCCACAATCCATACGTCGTCTGAACGGTCTTGATAAATTAAACACGCACTACACAAAATGTGACCCGTTTGACCTTAACTTCCGGTTCAAACCGGAAGTTGAAGTTTTTCATGTACGTTTCAAAAAATCATAACTTCTGAACCACACTTTGGATTTTTACAATCTATGCATCATTTGGGAGGTAGGTAACAAGTAAAGAAACGATACACACAATGTTATGCCATTTGACCTTGACTTCCGGTTCAAACCGGAAGATGGATTTAAAAATTACAACAATACTAACTCCTCAACCACTCATTGTATTTTTATCAAGTAAACGTCATCAGAAAGAGCTTCTAAGACTTAACAAACGATACACAGTGTGACCTCATTTAACACTGACTTCTGGTTCAAACCGGAAGTTAAAAATTTTTGTTTCAAAAAATCATAACTTCTAAACCACACTTTGTTTTTTTACAATCTTTACATCATTGGAAAAGAATTTATTAACTTAAGAATTGACACACAAAATGTGAACCAATTTGACCTTGATTTCCGGTTCAAACCGGATGATCAAATAAAATACTTGAAACAATCATAATTCCCGAACCACACATTGGATTTTTATCAACTACACGGCATTACAAAAGGAATTACCTAGCACTTACCTAGCGTTACACAGTATGACCTCATTTGACCTAACTTTTGGTTCAAACCGGAAGTTGAAGATTTATATTGGAACAAAACCTTACTCCTGAACAACAAATCGGGTTGATAAAATAAAATATCATTAAATCATAATTGGATGACATCGATCACGAACACCTTGTTTTTGTAGTAAACAAAAACTTAATGTCTAGTTCTTCTTATACTTCCATAAAAAAAAAATTTTTTTTTAACGTGAATTTTGTTATCGTTCGATCTCAGGAACTGCAGTTTTAAGGACCAAATAAAATACCTCCAACCAACCCTCTCCATTTCAAACATTATGTATTATTAATATTCATTACCTTAATGTCGGATTTTTACACTTTTCTTGTATTAAAAAAAAGGGGAAATTCGCGGCAAAAAAACACTCCGCAGCAGCAAGCCGTTCAGAAACATGAGCGCCTGTAACCGATGGTGGCAGCAAACATTTTGCGTGAAATAGTGACGTAGCTGGACTTTTTTTGTCGTAAGAGAATTTAAGAAAAAGGTGAGGCTTCATCATCTGCCACTTCGGCCTCAAATTGATACATGTAGGGTTCAATTCCCCGAATTTCCCCGTGTTCAGCATCAGAGTCATCATCTTCATTAAATGCACATGATGAACAATATAATTGGTCACTAGTTGCATTTGATACTTCCTCACCATCAAGTTCACTTTCGGACGACGACGACATGCTTGAACTTTACGAGCTGTGTGTGTGTATGTGTGCAAAGGGTCTCCATATGGGGAATTCTAAAGACTGGGTTGTAAGGAATGTAGTGTACAAAGTCTATGGGAGGTTCTTAACTACAGGGACAAAGGAAAGAACAAAAGATGTCTCCACAGGGATGCAAAAATAGGAATGTGTGTGTGTGTATGTATGCATGTATGTCATATATTATGTACAGGGCGCGACACACGACGCGGCGCAGTAAACAGTTGTTTCGTTGTCTCACACGTCCAGCTACGTCATCTTGAAAGCCTCTAGAAAAGTGTTCCCGACGGCTTTTGTTTCACTTTCTGCTGCGTGAAGGCAGACGCAAAGCATTTTTTCGACTTTCAATTGTAAACTTGTTTAGCACCCTCTTGTAACAGTATTTGGCCAATCGAACACTGTCTTTGATAATTTTCAACAGTGGACTTATGTAGCACCCTCTCGTGGAGAGTTCACACAATCTTAAGCATAGCGTGAATGCGTGTGAACTAATAACCGTTACGGTAGTGTGAGAAATAAAAATAATTAAATGTAAAAGTTTTAAAGGGATATTTAATGGTTTTTGCCCGACGTAAAATCAACGGATTCCTTCCACCAAAATTCCTGTAATGGTCCAACTTAGACCATTTCTTTACTTTCTTATGATCCAAACAGCAAGTTCAAAGAGTTTTTCAGGGCTTTCGACCAAAATTAACATTTTGGATGTGACATGTAAATTCTCTTTTTGTTCCAACAACCGAAACCAGCAGTGGTTGTTGCGGTACAAACACATGTCTAGTTTTTATATTTTTTCTTCTTCTTTTTGATTTTCTTCTGTCCATCAACCATCATTAAAAAATAGTCAATAGGGAATAGAACCCTAAAACTTGTGTAGAGATTTTAAACACATGGCTCAAAGGCGACAATCAGTGTGTCAAATTACATTAAAGTAAAGTTGTTCCGTTTTTTCATTTGATTAAACGCTCCAGACCTTTAAAGTTAGTCCGACTTTGAGAGCGATGAGCCTTTCACCCCTGACAGACCCTTATTTTAGTGTGACTAACATCCTAAACCAGGGCCCAATTTCATAGAGCTGCTTAAGCAGAAAATATTGCTTAACATATGTCTTCTAAGCAGAAATGAGCAGGATACCAGTCAAAAATTGTACATGTGACATGGTAGTTTGACTGGTAACTTTATTCTGGTAAGCATAATTTTGTTGTGCTTAGCTACTTTTTGTGCTTAAGCAGCTCTATGAAATTGGGCCCTGATCTTTATTCTGATACTGACTCTAAACTGATTTTATACCTGACCCTGAACCTGATCTGAACTTTTACCGTCATTGCCAATGATTCATTGTGCTAAAGGACCCAAGTATTCCTCCCCTAACTCCACCTCCAGTACATGTAGTTGTAATTGTTTAATTTGTACTTCCTGTTTGGACCGGAAGAAAGATCAAATTGAGGTCATGTTGTTGAATAAACTGTTAAATGTGCCATATGTACAAAATGCCACAAAAATGATGGTTTGATGACACATGTATGGTTCAAGAATGTGATTTATTTACAATTGAATTCCTCTTTGGACCAAAAGTAAAGGTCAAAGTAGGGTCACGCTTGTCACTAACATTTCAAATGTGTCACAATTTACAAGGCAGCGCAAAGATTATGACTTTATGACATTCGTTTCAGGAAATGTGATTTATAAAAATTTGCACTTCCTGTTTGCACCAGAAGCAAAGGTCAAAATGGGGTCATTATTCTAAAGGAAATATCACAAGTGCTGTCAGCTACAATCAACATTCTGACTTTATGACATCTGGTTCTGGAGGTATGATTTTTGTAATTTTAGAGCTTCCTGTTTGGACCGGAAGTAAAGGTCAAAATTTTGAATTTAAAGTATCGCAAGTGTTTTATGCTACAAGACAGAACAAAACTTACGACTCGATGACATTTGGTTCAGGAGATATGATTCTTTAAAGTAATAACCATTGAATAACCGTAACTTGACACCTGATGACGTCACAATGAAAAAAAATGTTTTTCATACTAACAAATTTTATAAGGTACAAGATGGTATGTACACTGTAACTTATCAGAGCCATGGGTTTTGTACACAGTATAAAACGCGCAACAAATGACGTCATGGTGACGTCGTCCGGCATTTTAGGCCAGCATACAAGTTATACAGTATCCAGCAAGTATAAAATCAAAAAAAGTTTGACGATCGGACATATACTTTTTGAGATATGGTGGTCTCAACATTGGCTAAATAAATATTCATGTCATTATACTAAGCAAACTAATTAATTAATTCAAGCTAATTACATTTAACGAGAACTTCATGACCTAAGCTTTAATATGATATACTATGACTCTTTTATTCTAAGCCAAGTTTGATTTTCGAACCTCACAAAATGAGTGTACAAAGCCTATATGGCTTTTTGACGGAAGGAAAGAATAATAATAACTAGACATTTTACTACAAAAACAAGGTGTTCGTGATCGATGTCATCAAATTATGATTGAACGATATTTCATTTTATCAACCCGATTTGTGGTGCAGGAGTAAGATTTTGTTCCAATATAAATCTTCAACTTCCGGTTTGAACCAAAAGTAAGGTCAAATGAGGTCATGCTGTGTAACGCTAGGAAAGTCCTAGGAGCCCTTTGTAATGCCGTGTAGTTGAAAAACATCCAATGTGTGGTTCAGAAATTATGATTGTTTCAAGTATTGAATTTGATCATCCGGTTTGAACCTGAAGTCAAGGTCAAATTGGGTCGCATTCTGTGTGTCAGTTCTTAAGTTGATAAATACTTTGCCAATGATGAAAAGATTGTGGAAAAAAAGTCTGCTTGAGAAGTTATGATTTTTTGAAACATTAATTTTTGAACCAGAACTTGTTATCTACCTTCCAAATGATGCGTAGATTGTAAAAATCCAATGTGTGGTTCAGAAGTTATGATTTTTTTAAACATTAATTTTCAAATTCCGCTTTGAACTGGAAGTTAAGGTCAAACAGGTCACAATTTGTGTAGCGCTTGTTTAATTTATCAATACAGTTCAGACAAAGTATGGATTGTAACAATCTAATGTAAGGAGTTAAATGAACTTTTCAAATAATACACGGACTATCATTTGGGTGTGCAATATACAATGAAATAGCGAGCGACGCCAAATGTATTCCTATGTGTAGCTTTACACTACTCAATACAGACATGTTAAAGGGACACACCGGCTTACTGTTTACCTAATATTGTGATGTGGAATGACAGACAACAATTAAATGGTTGTTGTAAAAAAAAAAATCATCAAAATATCACGTAATTAACGAAAAATGTGAAAAAAACAAAACGCGGTCAAAGGTCAGCTTATACGCTTTTCCAGCCGTTGCAACTGTCAAATTTACGTGGCAATGATGCGCGATGTTGTAAGTAGACTGGTGCTCTGTTTATGTATCAATTATAGCAATGGCGAGGCATGAGGATACAGACTTCATATCCATCAAGCACAAATTCACGTGTAAATAAAAAAACAGACATGAACCATGCCACTGATCTCTATTATACTGTCAGTATAATAGAGATCAGTGACATGAGCGGACATCAGTCCATAGAGCAAGGTTCCTTGCTCTATGGTCAGTCCTTGTCGAAGTCCGCTCGCGGTCGTAACCAATAACTGTTTCGGTTGAACTTGCCGTTGAAACAGTTATTGGTTACGACCGCGAAAACTAACCCCAACCTGTATTCTATGTACGACGACGTACTATATTCTGTGTACTTGCAATAATGGAGAACGTTTCTTCAACATCCAAGGATCGGTACAAAAAACATCGCAAGGAAAAACACCCAGAAGGTGGTCCAAGGAAAAGTAAAAAGTAAAAGAAAAACCACGATAAATCCAAAGGGAAAGCCAGCAAAAGCAGCAATTTGGGGGGGGGGTGGACATTGTGCAGCTATCATAGAAGTAGACCAGCTGTATGGGATAAATATTCCCCGTCGTCGTCCCGCGTGTGTAGCGCAGGCAACACGTTGCAATAGTTAGGGGATAATAGCTAGGGGTATCAGACTAAAACCCTCCTACTAATTGTTGGTCTGGCTCCCTACCCCTCCGACAAGCTCCCACGCTCACGGCTCTAGACCGGCAAGCTGGGGAGTTCATGCCCCGGGGCTTGTCTCTCTGGCCCCACGAGACACGGCACGCTGTACGGGATATGCCCCAAGGTTTACGTTCCGCTAGCTCCCACGCTGGTGCGCCGTAAAACACGCTTCGGTTGCACGGACTCTCTGAATGCGAATCTTACGTTCGATTTTTCATCATTATTTACAAATTGTATCAATAATCTGAATACATAGTCTTTTTTTTCAAATACTCATGAATAATTTTTAAAAAACAGATTTAAATTTGGTATAGTAATTTACTTGTATACGGCTGGAAGTAAAACTAACTCCAAATCACGTGATTTATCCGAACCACTTTTTTGGTTCGTATAAATCACGTGAGCTTCGTCTTTTCAAAAATGCTCAAAAACAGCAAAATTTGATGGTTTCTTTTAGGAACCGTTCTTCTCCATTCCTGGAAGACCTTTGAAGGCATATGTTAGCCTATTTTGTAGCCCAAATAGCCCAACGAAGCCGGTGAGCCCCTTTAACTTACTACACGTGCAATGTACGTACATGTGGCTGTATGAACGTGTAGCAAGACCTTAGCTACACGTGCATCAAACACGTGAGTGGCTGGTACAGGTTTGACATACATTGTATTTATGTGTAGGCCTATACTACCGTGTGGTGTACAATCACGTGCGCTTTGACGTCAAGTTTTAACCAGATGCAAAGGTTAAAATGTTATTATCTCTGTGCCAAAGTTTCGGCAGGATAACTCATCTATAATCTGATGCAAAATTTAAGTTAAAATATTACGTAGTTTTTTAGATATGAATTTTTGAAATTTTCAACTTCCGGTTTGAACCGGAAGTCAAGGTCAAATGGGGTCATCTTATGTGTAGCGTTTGTTGAACTTTTAACGACCTATCTGATGATGTGTAGATTGTAAAAATCCAACGTGTAGTTCATGAGTTATGATTTTTTACAATTATTCAACTTTGATTTAATGTAATTCAATACACCATGAAATACAGTGAATAGAAAATTTTTCAACTTTGAAAACCTTGTAATTCGACACCCGATGACATCATCATGGCGTCATCAAGTCTGTGCCTTCCTCATATTAAGGTTCAATTGTCTGATGAGTTTCAAGGTTCAATTCAGTTTTGAACTTGAGTTATGCGACAGAGAAGAGTTTGGCGGAAGAAGAAGATGGAGAAGAAGAAAAAAACTGGAACAATATCAAGAGGTGCACGTGCACTTATTGCACAAACACAAAATGTCACAGTCACCCTGGGACGACTGTGCAGTGAAAGACAATAGCTAGTGATGAATGATAGTCTCTTCGACAAAAGTATTGTATTTACAATTTCTATACATTTATTTACAACTGCTGGGGATACTGCCCCATTTCTGGCTTCTGCACAATCAATTTATATCAAGTTCTAATAAACTTAAGAATTGAACTCAACACAACTAATAACAGCTTAATTCATTTCAATCCCTTCGAATTCAATAATTGTCCTAAATTCGACAATGATGTATGCGCATAGAAACTAATTTTGATTGTTAGGCCCCTATACCTTAAATCGTGTGACGTCACAATCTAGAATCTAATAAAACCCAAAGGTAAGTCTCCCTAGATTATACTCAATATTTAAACCAAAAAAACACCTAAAAACAGAACAAAAACAAGAGGTGTTTGTGCACATATTGCACGAACACCATAAATAAAAATCTTGACGAAAACAATAGCTGTTCTGACTACTGCATGTCAGAACAGCTAAATACATGTAGCCGTGTTTAAAGAATGTTTGTCAAAATAATAGAAAGTTTGCATACAGCCCTGATACTTCAGCTTCACCGGGTCAAGATAATTTTGCCTGGGGTTTTTGCAAAAATTCAGGGCACCAGGGCAATTTAAGGCATTTCCAAAAAGCATCAAGGCAACCATAAAAAAGATGCAAAGGATAAAAAAAACACCTAAAATAACTAGCAAAACAAACTTGTTTTTTAACAAATTCACAAAACACAGTATGCAAATTGCTTGGTTTCTTTGGATGTCTGTCTCTTTGAGATAATATTTGTTTTGCCTTCAAAACATGAATTAACATTTTTGGAAGGGCATTGTGGCAATTGTTAGGGGCTTCAGTGGCAATGCCGATGTTGTCATCATGAAGTATTACATGTAGCTGTGCATGCTTGAACTGCTTTAAAGATATAAATGACAAAGTCAATAACAACCTTTGTGATAGGTCAAACTTTATTTATTTATGTATTTATTTATTTGTTTGCTAAATTTATCATTCATTGCCATAACACTACATGTAGATTTACTTGAATGATTGATTACTTAATGATAACTTTCATATCTAGGCTGGATTCTTTCTTCTTGGACTCTGTACACACCTGCCTTGTGCCATAATGAATACTGCAGCAAATACGATCTCCCAAAGGTTAGTATTAAAAGGAACATTCAAAAATGTACACAATTTGATCGACCGCATATTCACACACAGGCCTGCTAACTATCTGCCATAATGCAATTCAACTCATTCCTACAATGTGCCATCATGACTATCTTGGTCTCCCACCCACCCAAGAACTATCTTGTGCTAAGAAAACAATATTATTTTGGTGAGAAAGTGACATTGGGGGAAAAAAATTAGCACGAAAACTCATTTCAGAGATTCTCTTGCGAAAATGAATTTGGGAAAATTATTTTGGTGAGCCAACGAATTTGGAAATATATTTTCACTGCAAAAAACAATATTATAAAAATATTTTGGTGAGAAAATGAATTTGTGAAAATAATAATGGTGAGAAAACAAAGAAAAAAAGGTGCTCGGTGTCAGTTAAAGCCCCGGTCACAACCCACCATGCGTGTTTTTAGTCCGTACGTTTTTTTTGGAGGCCACGGCCGCCACGTTTTTCTGGAAACGTGGCCCGCACGCCACGCCTGGCCGTGAGCGGTTGCGTGCATTGTACGTTGCGCCTGTGGTAAGTGAGTTGTACGTGCTTACAACGTGCTTACACGTACGATCTCCGTGCGATTGCCACGTTATCGTACGGAGGCCGTACTTACACGTACTGCTCACGTACGGTGTCCTTACTCACTCGCATGTTGTAAGTGCGTGCAAGTGTGATGAATGTGAGTTTTTCCGCTGCCTTTTGAGCTGCAGAGGATCCTCTGATGCAGCTGACCCCTTCTTCTGTGTCTTCTTAGGCATCTTGGAGACGAAATGTTGGCACTCGTCCGTCGGCTCGGCTTTTATATATACTGCAGAAATCAGTGCGCACAACATGCGTTGTAAGTGCGGAGCACGTGCTTACTCGGTACGGTCCATGTGAGTTCTGCGTGCTCATTGGACAGTTGAACTGGGGAAGTGCCGAGTAAGCACGGACCACGCACTTATCACGTGCGCAGCACGCACGTGCTAAGTGTGCCGTCCGTAGAGCAAGTGACCGTGGGAAAAATTAAAAAGACTCACTGAGTCAGTGCGTTGTGCGCTCATTGGCTGTAGAGGGCACGCGCGTCACCCGTACTGGGGGTTAATCCGTAGCCCGAACGCAGCGAAAGTTCCTCTTGCACTAGAAGTGCTACGGCGTGTCTGCGTGCTCCCAAATCCGTACTGAGGCGGTACTCACCACGTACGGATCCCCAAATTTTGCCCACGTTTTTGCAAGTTGACAGCACGCACTTGCAAGTACGGCAGGTTGGGACCACGGCTTGACCTATCCTTTTACAAGGTACAAATTTGGGCTTCAAGTCAAGTCCTGTAAAGAAGGTTCAAGTCCTGCTCATTGTCAATTTTTCTTTGTTCAGCCCAAACTATTTATAAGAAAATATAAATAAATACAAAATTACCAAGTCAGCTTCCCTTGTGGTTTATTACTTGATATTTGAAATAAAAAGTTCCATCCCCTTCAGGTGATCGCGCCCGCCCATTAATCTGGAGTTCGCAGGTTCAAGTCCTGCTCCAGTCAATTTTTGTGTGTTCAACACCAAGTTTTAAAATAATGAGTAAACATTTACCCAGTTCAGTTTCACTTGCGCCTTATTACATTACTTGATAAATACAATCATTTGAAACGCCCCAGATTGCACAGTATAGTAGGGCTTTTATAACCAAAGATAAACACCAGGGAAAAAACATTCCAAGGACCTCATGTTTAGGCCAGACTTCCAAAATGTAGGTGCAGAATGCCCCAGAGTTTTGAAATTTCTGGGGAGAACCCTGCAAGCGACAATAAGTTCTTGAGCACTATGCATCCATTTGTGAACTAGAATGTGATTGTTTGTCTTGAACTGGTTGCAAAGATATGTATTACATATTTACATGTATGAGGTTTTTTAAGATCTTAAAAAAGTGTAAACGAAAACATTAAGAATGGCATGGAGACATAATATGTATGTAGTTTAAAGTCAGGAATGACATCTCATACCTGTAGATTTTCTCTAAATGGTTTTAAAGGATCCGACTTCATTAATATTTCACTGGATTGGTGTCTTTTGTACACTCTGTTTTTGTGTTTATTATTGTTCACAGTTACAACGCAGGTAATTTTGTGGCTACTGTTTATGGTGCAGGGAATGGAGCTACAACAGTTGTAAAAAGTGAGTTAATGTGTACTTATTTTGGTAACAACTTGAATAACAAATTTTAATTTGATACATAAAGTTTTCATAAAGTGAGCAGTTTCTCATTACCATGTGTACAGGGATATGATACATACCCATTTGTGTTATAAAACAGACCCCCAAAAATGACAATAGATATTGGTACAATGAATATGAACATGATGAACATGATGAATGGAAACATAATAAATGTCAAAATAAAAGATCTATCTGCGCGTGAGTTGAGCCAAAGGAACCTTCTTACACAGCGTTGTGTATTTCAAACGCACATTCCTCATACTGTGCAGACAAGTTCCAAGAAGACTGTTTCAAAAGTAATCTTAATGCCAAGGTAACTGAGTTGTGTTTAGGTGGAGACTTTTATGTACAGAAAAAGAGATAGTGATCATTTTGAATGATACACAAATAAAAGTAGAGCTAACCAGTCAAAATGTTTCTTAAAATGGACAGGTAACCATAGTAATATGATGTAAAACCTAATCTGGAATCTATTGCGGTAATGGTAGGCAAAGTGAACGATGGCAAGGGAGAATGCAGCAAATGGCGTGAGAAATTATATCTCCTGTAGGCTTACATATCAGTCGGAACAGCTAATTGTTTCTGTCAAGACTATTATTTTTAGCTGTTCCAAACAGGGGTTTTTTTGTCAAGAATTTTAGTATACTTTCTGCCCAAAAACCTATCAACACATGACTTTCTGCATGGCAAATGCCCTTTTTAGAATTATCAGAAAGAGGCAAGTCATTTGGCATATGAAAGCTTAGGCCTATGCCCTGACTTAAATTTTAGATGTAATTTGATTAAGATTCTTAATTAATTAAGTGTGTGACATTCACATGATATGTGATTAGTCAATCTTGTAAACACCCTATCTCAAGAAGTATGCGTTCGATCCTCACTGCTCATAGAATCCAACATTTCTTATACCCTACTGTAATGACTCCTTTACGACATTTGCTTTTATTTTGAACAGGAATGTTACACAAAATACACCAGTCACTTTAATTTTTTGGCCACTGAACTGATCTTGTGGACCACAAAAAAAAATTGAGAACCAAATAATGAGAAATGTGAATTGTATTAAGAATGTAATTTGTGGAAGACGGCAACTGTGAAATTGTACTAAAAGGAAAGGTTTGTAACAAAAAAGTGAAATGTTTAGACTTAGTTTGAGTCCTTGTTCTATGGTTCGAACAGCCAAATTGGACTCAACAACCCTTTTTTGACACATGGTCATTACTCCAGTCATTACATGTAGGGTCCAAGGTGCTTACATGGCTTAGATAAAGAATTGAAGTTCATGAATATTATATTGTTGCAGCAATAGCTGTGTGTAATCCTTAATTCTGTTATGGGATTTCCAAACAAGGTCAATTTAACATGCCCTCAAAACCATGTCCTTTGGACATATACTTTTGAAACTTTTAAAAACATTGTTTGTTTATGCTGTACATTAATTTCAAGCATGTCACATGTATCAAGTATTTTTATATTTTGTTTTGTTTGTTAAGATGTCAATGCATTTCTCCTGTTTCGTGTTTCCTACGGAGCTCGGTTTCTATCCAACAGTATCATTATGCTCTCAGGTATGTACATACAGTGATGAAGTGACGAACCAAAAGCATAATCTTATACAATATCTCACTTTAAATCTCTCCAAACATCCTTTTAACTGCCCTGAAGCATTCTCCTTTGCACAGCTTGCTAGGTAGCAAAGATTACAGCAATACATGTCAAGAGTCAACTCTTGTTATTACAAGGTCTGACACCTTGTTGTAATGGTCCGATATACTCATGAATTTAAAATAGATTTTTGCTGTGTGCCCTGCCAAGCTGCCCAATAAAACCAGTGAAAAATTACTGTGGTTTCATGATAGGATGACAGTCTTTAGGGTGGGTTTCTGATTTTGCAGAAAAGTTGAACAGCAAAATTGTGAACATTAACCACCATGGCCCAGAACTGGCTTTTATGCACTGGCACACATTTTAATTTTAGTATTAAGAGGCTGGTATTAAGAGGCTGATAAAGACATAGCTGACATAAGTAATCTTACGGTGTTTGAACAGCAGGCCAGTATTCCCCTGGCTTTTGGAAGGAGCGACGTTGTCCTACACCTTCCTTATGTAACAACAAAAATTTGCATCACATTTATGGTCCCACAAAGTACCTCATTGGAATTAACTGTCATTTTGATTTTTGTGTTTGTCTGTTTTTGCCACTGCAGGGATAACTGGACTGGCATTTTCTCAATCATTTCCGCTTGCAATTGTTTCCATCGTAAGTATTTTAGACATTTTTGCAATTATGTGAATTGCACATTCAATTGGGGATCAGCTTGGTTTAGTAGTATCTTGCCCTGCCTTTCACCTCGGTGAACTCTTAACTCTTCCAATTCTGCTTTTGACCAGATTTTGGTTTTCTCTTGCTGTGAAAGTATTTTTCAACAGCCCCCACTACTGTCGCATGCAAAATAAAAATATATACCCCACAAGTATGAAAATTTGATTATTTAATATCCTAAAATCTAAGTGGTTGTAGAAGTCCATCAAAAATGCTGACATTCGAGACTCCAAATCTTCTACATGTACCTTGATTTAGTTGAAAGGCATTGAGGTCATAATTGTATATGATAACATGTCAGGTACCTCAGAGTTTATTACACTATTAAAAAAAATATTTAGCTTTCACTGATGAAAACATCAGGGTCCGAATTTTAGGCTTGCAAATGGTGCATATTTTAAATAAGCTGCCTTAGATTGGAACAGTAAGAACATTTATTTGTTGATTGTAAAAAGTTTAGAAAATATTGCCACTTCATTTGGAGTAATGCAGACATTTACACAAAGTAAAAAAAAACCTTTAAAATATCAGTTTGTACTGGACATTTCCATGTAGCGAATAGTTTTTTGCGCACATTGGGTGTTTGTGTTCACTGTGCGGCGAGCACATGGCTCAGTGACTATACAGGGCATCGATGCAGCATGATTTGGTACCACGGTTGCTTAGTCTTTACTGCAACTGTTCACACAAAACATTGTTAACAGTGAAATGTACTGGAACATGAGCATTGTCAAATCTTCTTCAACTTAAATTGAATTGAATGTGAATTGATACTTTAAACTCAAGAAGCATTTAAACCTCAACATAAACGGAAAACCTTAATAAGTACACCATTATTATTATTATTATTATTATTATTATTATTAGTTTATTAAAGACATTCAAACATTGTAGCCAAACCCTGGCCCTGTCTGCTTTGATACTGGAGTTACAAGGGTAATGACCCAACCCCATCGGGACTTTATTAGAAACCTTGAACACTGCAACAGCAACAGAAACTCGGTTTGTATTTTTCACCGGGCTGTACCCAGATTTATATATTCTAGAACGCAATTACTGGCTCTTCGATGCAAACGCATCTTACCAAAAACAATTTTTGATTGTGTAAAATCCTTGGGATTTGCCAAACGACGTCGAGGACGCAAAGGAGGTATTCGTCTTCGTTTAAAAAGCCGTGTCCGTGATCCTCAAAATCCACCCATAACACTACCATCACTCCTGCTGTGTAACGTTCGCTCAGCTTACAACAAGTTTGATGAACTCTTGATCATGATCCTCGAACACAAAGCTGATGTTTGTGCCATTACCGAAACGTGGTTTAAACATGACATGCCCCCGGCAATTGTTGTTATTCCTGGCTACACCATGTTTGTCAAATCAAGACCAATTCGCCTTGGAGGGGTAGCCATCTATGCAAAACACTACCTCAATCCATGTTGTGTTAATGATGTTATTGTTCCTTTCAACCTGGAGGTTGTGTGGATTAAGCTCTGCCCATCTCGCCTACCCCGGTTCATACCGTGCATCTTCTGTGCCACTATCTACTACCCTCAACCTGACATTGCCATAGAAACTCAACTTACAGAACACATCTTATCCACGATTGATCTTTTATCAACAAAACACACTAATGCAGGCTTCATGATTGTTGGAGACTTTAACCAGCTCAACACAGATCCACTCTTGTCTGACCAGCGGTATCGTCAAGTTGTTGACCGACCTACCCGTGGAAATAAAACCAATGGACAAAATCATTAGCAACTTCAGTGATATGTATGACAGCGTTCAAATCACTTCCCCCGCCGGTATGTCGGACCATAACACTATTCTCTGGTTCCCCAAAAAGAATCAACCAAAACAGCCCAACTTAACATGTTACTGCTACAACCGTCCAATGCCTGACAGCGCAATGAGAGCTTTTGGCACTTGTATCTCCAACCATGATTGGACAGAAGTAACATCTAAACACGACGTCAACTCACAGTGTGAAAATTTCACCAATACCATCCTTTCAGCCATTAACACTTTTTTCCCCACTCGCAAAGCAAAACTACACTCAAACGATAAACCGTGGATGTCTGCAGGAATAAAAGCTCTTATTCGTGACCGGCAAATTGCTTTTCATAATGATGACACTTCGAACTGGAAGTGTTTGAGAAATAAGGTGAAAACTTCCATTGACAAAGCTAAATTAAAATTAGACTACTATGTTCTATAGGTATTTTTGCACGAATCATCCGCAAATTCTCTGTTGAACTAGCGACACCACTCACCCACATTATCAACTCTGCTCTTCAACAAGGCAAAGTTTCAGATGAATGGAAACGTGCAATAATCATCCCCATCCCCAAAACAAGCCCTCCTTCTGTCGACAAGTTATGCCCAATTTCCTTGACTGACCACTTTGCTAAAATTGCAGAATCATTCATTGCGAAATGGACCCTTCAAGACATTGCAACCAAATTGGACCCAAATCAGTTTGGTAACCGCAAATCACTTTCTATAACACATTGTCTTATCAACATGTTACACCCTTTGTATACAAACGCTGACAAGCCCAAGTCATCATCCTCCATTGTGTTCACCGAATTTGCAAAAGCCTTTGATCGCATTGACCACACTGTTGCCATCTCGAAGCTTGTCAACCTTGGCGTGTGTAGTGATATAATTCCTTGGATCTGTGATTTTCTGTCATCTCGCCAACAATGTGTGCGCTACAATTCCACCTTGTCTGATTGGTTATCACCGAACACGGGAGTTCCACAGGGAACAAGATTGGGACCCATCATTTTCCTGGCAATGATCAATGATGCCCAACCTTCTGATCAAATGCACACCTTCAAATATGTTGATGATCTGACACTAGTTGAATGCCGACAATTAATCAACCCTCCAATATCCAATTAGCGGTTAATAATCTAGTTGAATGGTCTGATGCAAACAAATGAAACTGAATCCTGCCAAATGTATGATGATGGAAATCACTTTTATGCGAAACCTCCCGAAAAAAACAAGTATTTTTTATTGGTGACCATGTTCTCACCAAAGTTAGCACCGCGAAGGTTTTAGGTATTTTTATCCAAGATGACCTTAAATGGGAAACTCATACAAAATATTTAAAAGCGACCGAATGGTAAATTGTACATGTTGCGTCTGCTGAAACGATACGGTGTACCACATCAAGATTTACTAACCGTTCTCACAGGTTACATCAGACCACTCACTGAATATGCGGCGCCTGTGTGGAGTGGAGCTTTAACCAATAATCAAAGGTCCCGTATTGAACGTATTCAAAAACGTGCTTTGCGAATAGTGTTTGGAACGTCATACACAACTTACAAACAGGTACTATCACAGTGTTCCCTTCAATAGATCGTCGCCATTCACTTTGTAGTTCTTTCATGAAAATGACTCTTAATAAAACTACTCAATTTCAACGATACTTGCTAGCACCAAATAACTCTAGAACTCTTAGGCGGAAAATCAAAATCTTTGAGTTTAATTGTAAAACTGAAAGAATGAAAAACAGTTTATTGCCTTACCTTGTCCGTAATTTTAACAATAGTTGATTTTGCTGCATTTCTCTTAAGCTTACTTTAATTTATTTTAGTAACTCATTGTTGTTTTTCCATTGTGCCTTTTTAAAATGTTTTAATATTTTTAATGTAAATTTACTTGCAATTCGGCTAATGTCGCGATTTGTAAATTTGTTTTTAATAAACCATTTATGAAATGAAATGAAAGGCTGAATTGTGTTTAACATACAACAAGAGATACATAGAAAAGATAAAAATATAATAGTAGGGGAGATGGCCTAAGCTTTCGATCCAAACCGGACCTTCGTCAGAGGCCCGAACCTTTACAAGTAGGCCAAGGAGTATGAATAAAAGATTAATAACAATTTGTTGCAAGTTCAAGCAAGCTTAAAAAACAGGAAAGTGTTTAAAAAGAAAAAGAATTAAGGGGGGGGGAAACCCCAAAAGTTTAGTACAAAAACAAAACAAACAAAATGACATCATGAGGTTTTGAATTATAATAGTTCAAACTTTATTCTCTTTTACAAGTTAGGACTTATGTTTGACTTGCACATTTAAAATTGAACGATATTGTCATGTACATGGAAAGTCAACACTCATTGGATATCAACCAATACAAATGAGAATAAATTAGTCATGAACTGTCAATTAAAGACAGAGCCCAATCTGCTAACTTGTTAAATGGTGCAAAAAAATGCTAATTTTTAATTATCAACTAGCAAAATAACAATTAAAAGGTTTGTGGATTGCGATTTGGTCGCAAAAACTCCAGGGTACGATTTCACAAAGAGTTAAGATTAGATCTTATCTGTGAATCAGTCTTAGCTGCTAAGCAAAGTGTGGTTTTACAATGCAAATCGCTATGGTAATATTGACAGCTCAACTTAGGATTGAATCTTAGTGCTTAGTGAAATTAAACCCAGGTCAGTTGGGTTACACAGTTAACACAACATGCATTTTATATTGTTTGTTTAGCCTTAATGTTTGTCCTTTAATTACTTTTTTGTTTGGGGAAAAGATATCAATCTAAATTACTCCCAATATTTCCAAACCCTTTGTGTATTATCATTTGACTTGTATTTGACTACCCCTCAGGTACTTGTGGGTGCATCAAATGCTTTTGGAGAAAAGTAAGTGAACATTTAAATTGTATTTGTTTGTTTTAGAGTGTTCAAGAGAAGAGTTATTCGTTTGTGTTTAAAGATTGTGGACAAATCATCTTCCTGAGTTTTTTGTTTCTAGTCTAAATGATATAAAAACTGGCACAAGGTACAAGAAAGTACATACATTTTTGTAATAGAAATAGAACATGCATAATGCTGTGGAGTAAAGCACTCAAAAACGACAACACCTCCATCATCAGAGTCTCAAAGTTTCTAGGTGTTCTCAACTTTGAAAGTCTCTCTTTGAGGGAACACATCTCTTCCTTCTAAAAAATTACTTCCCACAGTTTGTTGTCCTTTCCAAGCTTTGTTCCTTTCTACCTTCAACCTCCCTGATCTTACTCTATAACTCCCTTATACTTCCCTATATAAACTATTGCAACATTGTCTTGGTACGCACCAACAGTAGCAAACTTTAGTCCTTGTCTACCATTCAAAAGAGAGCAATTCATGTGTACTTTCTCTGAACCCCGAGAGCCCTCTGCTCCTCTCTTTAGACAACTAAACACTCTCGCTATTAATGACATCAATAAACTTCATGTCAGGATCTTCATGTATACACTCACTAATAATCTTCTTCCAACCACCTTTTCTTCATACTCCATACTCTTCTGTGAAATACATGATTATTCTACCAGGTCCTGTCGCAATATTTGCATTCCTTCCACTCGCACCCTGTACTCAAGCAACACTCTTCATTTCTATGGGCCCCACTTATGGAGCTGTATTCTTGAAGGATTTAGAAAGTCGACTAGTATTCTTACAAAAGATTCCTCCTCTCCCATTATGTGGCAAAGCTCTCTTCTATAGTCAGTCCAGCTCCTACCATCAGCCATTTACTTCATAGCCCTGCTAGTTTAGACATATTTCTCTCATTGCAACCTTATTCTGTTTTTTGTTTTGTTTTGCGTTACCTGTTGTCTTGTCTCCATGTTTGTCGTCTGTCTCTCTGTCTGTCTTCTACAAGCCTTGGCTTAATCTGACAGCCTCATACTCTCTTTATTTTGGTCTACATAGATTAACTCTTTCCCCTCCATTTTCTGTGCTTATTATTTTGTAATTGTGTTATTTTTTTAGAAGAGTAGTATGAAATAAATGTTGACCTGAATTGAATTGAATTTGAGAAGAAATAGTTCCTGTTTGTATCGGAGACAGCAATATTACTTATCCCATTTTAGTTATTCAGTTTTGTATTTACATCTTTCTTATAGTCTTGCTTTAGGATATCTTTCCAAGTTTGACAGTCGTCATGTAACAGCTTGGGGCAGTGGCTATGGGCTAGCAGGACTCCTTGGGGCCCTTTTGTATGTGGTATTTGGTAAGTTTTCTAAAGCACAGAGAGCAAGACTTTGTGGTTTTCATTAACAGGTTGGAAAAAGTCCTTATAGTGAACCCAGTAAAAAATTGAATTATATGACATACCTTTTTAATACAAGAAAAACAGTTATAAAATTGACTCCTCATGTACCAGTATGCACCACATTCAGGTAGAATGATGTGTTCTGAACTATTTCATGAAGTGAAGATGATGCCATCTGTGGCATACCTTGTAAACAATAGATAAATGTACATCAACTAAAAGATTGTACACCTACATCCTGGAACTTGATCTGGACTGTTTAGGTCTGTGACCTCAGAGCCAACGTTTAATGCTGATTACAAAATATTTACATCAAAACTTTACCAGCATATTCTTATATATTTGTCTGATACCATTGTATTCAGAGATATTTCTTATTTCTTGTTTGTTCACAGGCTGTTTTATTATTAAAGATGGGGATCCTAAAGACATGAGAAATCTGGATAAGTAAGTCTCTTTTATTGAAAGTGAACCTCAGGAATGTTGTGTGCATATCCATATGCTAGAGGGTGGAGTTTCACGTACTGTGCCACCACATGGGAGTAATTCTAGTATCACTATTATTGCTACAACAAATCTTAAACTTACAATCCATTATGGCAGTCTAATTGATCTTAATAACAAGAAAGAACTAGTTTTCAAGGGATTTTCTCCGTAAATGTTGTGGTGTGTCGCGGCCGAGCGGATAATAGCACCGGACTCAAGCTTTGGTGTTTCTAATCAGCAGAGTGTGGGTTCGAGTCCTGGTCGTGACACTTGTGTCATTAAGCAATACACTTAACCATGCTTGCTTCGTCCTTCGGATGGGACGTAAAGCTGTTGGTCCCGTGTGTTGTGTAATGCACATAAAAGAACCCAGTGCACTTATCGAAAAGAGAAGGGGTTCGCCCCGGTATTCCTGGTTTGATTGGCTGCATATTGCGCCACAGCACCTTGTAAACCATTATGGTGCTACAAAGGAATAGGTCTCATACTTCAAAATGTAGCTCCACATACCTTGCAGGAACAAATACTGAACACTTTGATACGCCCCTAAAGGTGTGATAAAGCGCTATATAACAACCCAGTTTATTAAAAAACCTCCTTCCTTGTCCAAATGATTTCATACATGTTTATACAGCTGTTTAAACATGTCTCTTTTGAGTAGCTATGGTATACATGAAATGGATAGTGAATGCATCTACTGACAGGGCCATTGTGGTTGCTTTACTTGCCAAGGTGACTATGTTGGAGAAATAACTCTTTCATCAAGATACGTAGTTGGGTAGTGATTCCAAATGAGCCTAGCCTTTTGAAACACCATAATGCACATGCTTTGTCGAAGGCTCTTTTGATGTCCAGGGCAACCACTCAGGTTTCACCTCGCACTTTAAGGGTAAGGGACCATCCATGATACATACATGTATGTACTTGAGAGTGGATGATACATCCTTACGGACTGTGAAGGAGGTAACCCTGCTTCAGCCCCAGGAGTAGGTGGCTCCTGGTGACATGATTTTGGTCAACAGCCTAAAGTGTAGTCCTCACCTAAAAAGTGTAGCTCTCATCTTAAAGTGGCCGTCCGTCATTGTGATGTTAGGCGATTTATCTTCTTTTGAGAGAGAAGTTTCCATAGTTGACCACTAGTGTCTGCATCAGTCTCCGTCTTTTCCGTTTTCTACAAAAGTTTAAATGTTGAGGTCATGTCCAGCATTCCACAGAATTGCCCCTCAGGCATGATACGCTAGTGTTTAAACTACCACACTCTGTATAAAACATGTATGTGCAGTGTTGACAATGAAAAAGGCTGAGCAAATATATATTACGGACCATAAAAATCCATTGAAAACCATAAACTAGTCTAATTTTTGAAAGAGTTCATCGTAATTTATTGTAAGTTTTAAATTTTTTGTAGCAATGTACATGTCGGTGATATTGCTATTAGTTTCTTGGGTTGGCACTAATAATTGGCTGTTTTATGGACTACATGTAGTACGTGAGACAGTGGAATATAATGTGATCACTGGATACACACGTAGCTCCTTTGATAAATCTGTCACGTTTTAATTTTTTCAAATGGATTATACATGTAGTTAATTTCATTCATCCTCCATTTTGTAGTAAACGCACCATACAACCAACCTGTGAGAATGTAATCAAATTTTGTTGTTTGTTTTAGTAATAACTTTTAATAATAAAAGTCATTCTACATTTTTCTTATGAATTTTGTGCAGTTCACAATATCCTTATTTTAAGTCCTGCAATCAAAATAAGACACAGTGATTTGAGGGTCTTCTAATGCTGTTTTCTTGACTTTTACAATACTTCAGACAAACAAATTTTGTCAAGCAGATTGGCACAGGAATAAACTTTATAGATTATAAGATTCTTGCTTAAAATTAATTACATTTATTATAAAGACCAATTGAAGAATCATACCAAGTGTATGGATTTATTTGTACACATTGGGCATATTTGCTACTTAGATCTGTGTTTAAAGAATTTTTGTTCTTCTTCTGATTGTTACACAGGTGGGCATTCATTAGTGTGATACCATCAGTCATTATATATTTGACAGCATCATTAAAATTAATCAAGGCACCAAACAATAGTGAGATGAGCGGAGTAAACAGACACCGGAGTTCAGAGAGTATCGCGTCATCTCAGGAGACAACCCCTCTCTTGAGAAACACATCAGGTCCATATTGAAACTCTTTAAACTTCTATCTTTATTTTTAGGTCAAAATAAGCAGAGTAGTGTACGAGTGTTTTGCTAATAGACACATAAATGTCCCCCTTCATCAGTGTATACTATACCAATTTTAAAGAGAGTGTTGTAAGAAATAACCAAATAATCAATAACCATCCTGGTCTGTGGAAACCAAAGAGTTTCTCTTGTTGGGCAGCGTTGAAATCCCAATATGGTATCACCATAGCTTTTCAACAAATGTAACCCCATTTCTTTTTTACAATTATTCCTGTCTCCTAAGTCATCATCTTCGTACAGAGTCATAAAATGCTGCCCTTGTCATCAAGCAGGAATGGAGCAGGCTTGCTTATAGATTAGAATATCAATCGTGAACTAACGGTTTGGTTTTTATTTACAGATATCATAAGAATTCAACAAGGGGGTCATTTTAGAGGCGATGCTTCAGATTTTTCAAACTCATTTTCTCAAGATACACTTGCAAACTCTGATGCTGATGCCGATGCCGATATTAACACAGCAGAAACAACTGAAATACATTCTTTTACCACCAAGCTTAAGGCTTTTCTCCATCAAGTAAAGAGTTGCATCAAACTTGTTGCATGGTTATCATTCTATGTAAGTACTACAATTAAGACAAAAAGGTACATATTACAAGCACACGTAATTTAATTTAATTTCATTTGTAAAAACTCCCCATTGAAGGTGCTACATGTGTGTGTATGAAGTGGACTTAATGGACACAGACCCACCTAGGTGCAGTAACCAATGAATGAATTTTGGGTTAGCAAGGTGTGTACGAAATCGGACAACTCATCCCAAAAGTGACTTGTCTCAATTGTCTGTTGGTTGAGTTGTTGCAAGTCAAGTTGGTCAGTGATAGGTGGCGTTATTTGGCCACCATGCACATGTATGCATGCTGCAAGTTTTTGGAAAAGTAAATTTTGTTTAATGCAAACCATTGGCTGTTTATATTTGCTAGATAAACTCTTATTCAACTAGTTGCTCAAGAAAATGTTTTCATGATGTTAATAATGGTACATTTAATATTTATTATTTTGAATCAAGCAGTTTTATCAACAAATAATGTGTTATAAACATTGCTCCCTCCATTTTGATTATTTGTTAAACAACATTGATCATAATTAGCACAGTAATACCATGCTTATTGTACATGTGCTGTTGCATAGCTGATTTTGGACATTCACAAACGAAAAGGTTCAGTATGGGTTGCTTAAGTCCAAAGAGAACAATTTAACGAAATTAACTGAATGGTCAAAACCCATTAAACATGAAAAAAATTCACAGGAAAGGGCTCTATACACAGAGAAATGAGTACATGCACTGTTATGAGTACATACATATATATGTAGTGGCTAAATTTTTTTGGCTTTTCTGCAATTGGGGTCACTTATGTTCGTTGTCCAACTATTTCATTTTCTTACAATCACATCCCCATTATATAAAAAACTAGGAGATGGGAACCAATATACTCTTCTAAACTAACTTGATGTGTTATCCATTTAACATTTGATAACTTTGTGTATTGGCAGTTAGCAGTGATACAATTCACAAGTTACACAATAAGAGTTGCTGCAGCCAAGGCAAGAGACAAAACTGATGACAAAAAATGTCCCGAGTTTTATGCATCATTACAACTCTGCTATCAGGTACTGTGAACGTTTCATTTCATGAAGTAAAGTTAAGCATTGGAGCAATGCTCTCAAATTTAAATCCCCCTTCATTCTGTCTGAACAAGGATGGGCATTGTGTGATCAGCTAGGCAGGGAACTGGATTACTTGAGTGTCAAAAAAACAGTCTGGCATTCACAGACTTTCAAAATATTATGGCCACAGTAGTCACCTCTAGTCCCAAATTAAATGTACTACTGTACATGCACACTACACTACATGTTGAGTGTGTTTTTAATGAAAATTCTTGAATACAATGGAACAATTAATTAGGAATGTTTCTCCCTCCTTCCTTCAGTTATTATTGGTGAATAATAAGCAAATTAAGGATACCATCCACAAAATTAAGTGATAGAAGATTAATTTGTCTGTCTCTACTGGGTCCACTTTGTTATCTATTTTTCTTTGTTCATCCCCAAGTTAATTAAAATTTACCCAGTCAGTTTCCCTTGTGGTTTATTACATCACTAGTCTTTGCAGGTCAACATAATTAAAATCAGCATCTGTTCTTACAAAAGCAAACCTTCTGACATTTGCTACAAAACGTTTATTTTTAGTTTCTACAAGAAACTTGTTATGTCATAGAAAGTTCATGAAGAACTCTATCAAACAAACTCTACTTGATAGCAGGACTCAGCAAAATTCAGGACATTGTCATCTACATTGCTCCACTCCTCGGGTTTCTTTATCTTTTGTCTGTGGGCCAATGTGAGGGGTCCCCTCATTTCATATCCATACAACCGTTTAAAGGACCTGGAGCAAAGATGCAAAACAGTCAAATGGAATAGAGTTGTCACAGTCCTTCTTCTCAGTACCAGTGAACATGCAATAAAAACAACCTTCAATGAAACACTTGATAATGACATTGGTTTGGGGATGGTAGACAGAAGTGGTGTCTGCTGCATGAGCTCACACCCATGGAGTCCGAACCTGGTCTGTCAAACTCATGCTGAATACCATCTTTCCAAAAGTAATCAAGCATACCTTTTGTAGCAATAGTCGCCCTTACGTTTGGAATTGGAATAGCCTCAACAAAACTTATTGCAAGGCCAAAGATGACAAGGACTAACTGATTTCTCTGGTTACACAAGTTAAGCAGTCTAACTAAGCTTAGAATGGTTTGACAATTAGCACAGCAATAAGCATTTTTTACATCACAGTCTGCCAGGAGTAGTGACGTAGAATTCAGGTAATTCCAAGGAGCAGAGAGTGACATTTCATATGATCATTTAATGATTGCATTCCAAAATTGTTATCACAAGATGATCTTTCACAGATTAGCAGCAATCATGGTCTTAAGTCTTGGGCTGTAAAGTCCTGATCTAGGTCTCAGTCTTGTTCTGTAAGGTCTTAATCTAGGTTTCAATCTTGGGCTGTAATGTCTTGATATAGGTCTTGGTCTTGGGCTGTAAGGTCTTAATCTAGGTCTCAGTCTTGGGCTGTAAGGTCTTGATCTAGGTCTCAGTCTTGCTCTGTAAGGTCTTAATCTAGGTCTCAGTCTTGCTCTGTAAGGTCTTAATCTAGGTTTCAGTCTTGCTCTGTAAGGTCTTGATCTCGGTCTCGGTCTTTGGCTGTAAGGTCTTGATCTATGTCTCAGTCTTGGGCTGTAAGATCTTGATCTGGGTCTCAGTCTTGGGCTGTAATGTCTTGATCTATGTCTTAGTCTTGGGCTGTAATGTCTTGATCTGGGTCTCAGTCTTGGGCTGTAAGGCCTTGATCTCATTCTCGGTCTGGGCTATAAGGCCTTGATTTCAGTCGTGGTCTTATACTGTAAAGTCTTAATCTTGGTTTTGGTCTTGGGCTGAAAGTCTTGGTTTTTGCAATAGATGAATCAAATTATTCAAGGTAGAGTTCAAAGCGTTCATTGTCCCCAGTCAGGTAGTCACTTGCATCACTGTATAGTTTACCCTCAGTAATCTTAGTTATGTGTATTGAGAGATCAAACGTTTTTCCATTATTCATTAACACTGTGCTACCCACTTTTTACTTTTGCCAGTCTTAGCTCTTTAAAAAGAAAGTGTTTGTTTGATAGAACAGTTACAGTTTAAAGTTTTTGTCAAATCTAAATACTGAAATGAATAGAATGAGTGCCTTAAGCTGATAAGTTAATCCTTTTAGATGTAAAACAAAGAGATTGAAGTGGCATTGATCATGCATTGTTGTGTCTTCTGTCCTTTTCTGTTGGCCTTTTCTTTTGTTCAGGTGGGTGTTTTTGTCTCACAGTCTTCATTACCAATCGGAAAGATCAGACAAGTTGGTCTACTGACTTTATTTCAGACCATAAATATGCTAGTATGGATCTTCAATGAAAAAAATAATGTAGGTAATTTATTGTGTTCTTTCCATTAAAAAGTTTCCTCAAAATCAGTCCATCCTTTATTTTTGCTTAACATTGAATGCAAAGTGACGTGTATTCACAAACCATTTTCAAGCACACACTGTTAGGGGCTGCTAAATACATTTTCAAAATATCCTTTTGGTTCATTGATTGACATTGTACAATGTAACAAGTTACAAAGTTTGTTTGAATTATTTTATAAGTTTTCTGTTAGTTTGCCAATTTTCATGCACACACTTGTTAGGGGCTGCTATATACATTTTCAAAATGTCCTTTTGGTACATTGATTGACATTGTACAACGTAACAAGTTACAACATTTGTTTGAATTATTTGATAACTTTTCTGTTAGTTTGCCCCTTTAAGTTTTTAATTATTGGCAGAGCCCTCTGTTGGTCACCTTTGCTCAAGTTGAGTTGACACAGTTTGTATTACATATTATATGCTAGACAATGGTGAACCAGTTTCATTGTTCTCGATGAGGTCCTTACTCTCTGCATTATAGCTCTATGCTCTTTGGTTATGTTAAACAAGCCTTTGTGATTACTCAGCTAGTCAGCTGCCCAACAAGCCCCCTGGAAAGTATTATGTATTATGTAAGTTCTTTTCTGTGAGCATGATCTGATTCCCCAAGTGGAAATTTCCATTCAGATTTTTGTCACATGTATAAAAACTACACGCAGCATGGTTTGGTGTGGACTCTATTGTTGGGAGTGGTGGTGGCCAGTTTTAAGAATCGCTATTGTTTTGTTGAGTAGTACTTTGCCTTTCAAGCAACGCATCCACCACCTCATCTGTACTTTGCTGTGTACGTACTGTCATGTTATATTACCTACATTGTGCCGATATTTCACCATGCTTGTAATAGACTACTACTACATGTAGTATTACTAAAGGAAAGCAAGCTATAGAGGAACTAAATGAGCGTAAGTTTACAGGGTGCTGTAAGTGCAGACATCTGTGGCAAGCAGAGCCTTGGCGTTGGGCCCAGTTGGAGTAATGAGTTGTCGTGTGGCTCACTCTATTCCCTCATTACCAAAGTCTCTGCATGCTCTTTTATGTAATAATTTGACTATTTGTAAAATTAATCTAATGAACCACGTATTTCTTGTATTTTTGTTTCTAGTTTATGCCGATTTCAATTCTTCCAATCTTGATGATTATTGCTGGTGTATTGAGAGGTGCTGTATATGTCAACATATTTTACATGATAAGGACTGACAGTAAATACCCCGAAGGAGACAAAGAGATGTGTGCAAATGTGGCTTCTATATTTCTTACTGTTGGTGAGTCAGCATTTGGTGTTAAACATTTACAAATATCACAGTCATATTTATTGGGATTTTCCTTCTCTCATCTTTAAAGACCTACTTGAATGAAAACGGCAACTAGTGATTGTTGCTGAAATTCATTAAAAATGACGCTCAAGGCACTTCAACATTCAGTATTTTCCTGCAAGGAATGTGAGGCTATGTTTCTGAAGTAAGAGACCTATTCCTTTACATAGCACCATGTAATGGTTTACAAGGTGCTGTGGTGCAATATGCAGCCAATCGAACCATGATCACCGGGGCGAACCCCTTCTCTTTTCGATAAGTGCACTGGGTTCTTTTATGTGCATTACACAACACACGGGACCAAGGGCTTTACATCCCATCCAAAGGACAAAGCAATAATTGTGAAGTGTCTTGCTTAAGGTGTCATGACCGGGACTGGAACATGCAAAGACAAAAATAGGACTCAAAATTTTCAAAAGCTTTCTCAAAAAGTGTTGTCAGTTATGAAGCTTCTCCCCATGTTAAGTGAGAATCAAGTATTGGAAGGCAAGCTTAAAAAACGGAACCGACACTCCGCTGATCAGAAACACCAAAGCTTGTGTACGACATGCCAGAGAAGATTGAAATCATACCTATGTGGCCCTAAGCAAGTCATGAGTTGAGACCATGTATGACCGCTAAAAACCATTTTGATGGTATGAATCAAATAATGAGAGGTTTTTTTAAACAGGCAAAGACAAAAATAGGACTCAAAATTTTCAAAAGGTTTCTCAAAAAGTGTTGTCAGTTATGAAGCTTCTCCCCATGTTAAGTGAGAATCAAGTATTGGAAGGCAAGCTTAAAAAACGTTTGAGGCGTTATCAGCTCCTTATAGAAATAGAAGGAGAAAAGGGGAGGTAGGAAAAATGAACAAGTGGTGAAGGGCAAAAAAATAAAGCATGTATGTGTGTGTGGTGTTGGGGATGGGGGCTGGGGAGGACAGAAAAGGAGAGGGTGTGAGAAAAAAAGGAGACTGTGCCTAGGCACTCGGTCTCTCTTTTTTCTCACACCCCTTCCTTTTCCTCCTCCCCCACCAACCCCCATATACACACACCTGTTCTTCTGTTGTTGCCCTTAACCATATGTTCATTTTTCCTACTTCCCCTTTTTATTTCTATAGAAGCTTCATAACTGCGAAAAACTTCAAGTGGTCACACATGGTCTCAACTCATGACTTGCTTGCACACGGCAACATGTATTATTATTTTTAAATCAAAAATGCCTTTGAAACCTGTTGATATCAGCCTCCAAACAATGTGATACACTTTGATAGATACATAGTAACGTATTTCGGTAGTTTCAAGGTCTTCTTAACATAGAAACTGTGTAATGAGCTTGCCGAGCTGTTCTCAACAGAATGATTGGTAATGGTACTTTTAAGCATGTCTTTTTGCTTGAGATTTATTGTAACAAGTAAATTTAATATAGTTTGCACCGTTAACAGATCAGTGTTCTTTGGTGTACTAGAAAATTTAATCAATCCTTTAATGTTGTTATACTTTGCAGGTTTATCCTTGAGCTGCATTCTTCAAACAGTACTCTTCAATACTGTTCTACTCCCATATTAAAAACCACTATAAGAGTGGACTTACACAAACTGTTTTAAAGTAAGTGGTACTAAAAGCTACAAATCCAAAGAATGGGTCTTATCTTTAAAGAACACTCAAAAGGATAAGAGGTAATTGGAACCTTCAAGATAGTGGGAGTGTTTTAGAGCCCAATTGGCTAAGTTCAATCTGCCCTCAGTGACTGTTGCTGGTGTTGATGTTCCCGTCCAAACAAACCCTGTCAGAAATTTAGGGTTTATGTTCCACTCCGATATGACAATGAATGAGTGCACATGTCACAACTATCATCAGATCTCCTAACTTTCATCTCAAATAACATTAGTCGTGTACGCCAAATGCTCACTACTAAAGCAGCCAAGCTGCACACTTTAGTTACCTCCAGGTTGGACTGCTGCAACAGTCTCTTGGTTGGTGTAAACAAACCTCTCATAACCAATTTGTGTTGATTTTGGGGCTATATAAATGTTTTCTGATTGAGTGATTGACTGATTAAAAAAAGAAAAAACAATATTGATGCTTATGGACATATCAATTGAAAATGTAAACTTTTTTCAAAAGTTCAAGTTATCCTGGACCAGTCCAAGCTGTTTTCAGTATAAAGTGGCAACTATTCTCATTTATTATTTGCTAGGAGCTAATTCATATTATTCCAAGTTAAGTTAAGTGAGGGTCTGTAAAATATCAAATATTGTTTGGCCACGGTTACAAATATATTAATTTCATACTTTCAAATTGTATGGACCTTTCCCCCAAATAAGAAATAGGCAAAAAAAGGGCCACAAAAATATTTTCGTCGCCCATGACCATATTGCAAATTACCATTTCAAGGTGGTTTTCCCATAGTTTTGATTTGGAAATAGTAAAATTTGCATAATTTCAATATCGCCTTTCTATTATAGGGAAAAGTTCTATATATGTGGGTTCTTAGAGGCTGCATTGGATGGACAAAAATAATCACTGGGAATGTGAGTATAAACTCATTAAATTTAAAAAGGGTTGTTTTTACCTTTTCAATGTGTGGAAATGTACAATTTTTTAAAGCTCTGGTTGCAAAATCAACCGTATATTGTTGAGATTAGATACTGGTCCTGTTGAAAATGGCAAAAATTGCTTGGGATATTTTTTTATTTTAATTTATTTGTTGCATTGCTGTCGGGCATTTTCTAATGTTATCAAAGTTCACATTGACAAGTAAAGTTTTCAAGTAATTAGGTGTTCGTGCAATATGTGCACGAACACCTCTTGTTATTTGTTCTGGGTTTTTTTCTTCTTCTACAGCATAACTCAAGATTGAAACTGAATTGAACTTTGAAACTCATCTGACGGTTGAACCTTAATATGAGACGGCACAGAATTGATGACGTCATGATGACGTCATCAGGTGTCAACTTACAAGGTTTTTTAAAGTTGAAAACTGACCATTTGCTATTCGCTGTATCTTCGTGAATTTTAAAGCTTTGATGCTCATAATAAGACATCTGATGGATCAATACTTCAGCAACATTTGAAAAGCTATTGCCAAAATCGTATGACCTTTACTTCCGGTCGTACCGAAAGGTCAAAGTCTGCCTTTGTGTTTTTTCGTAAACAAAATTCAATTTTTGTCATAACTCGAAATTGAAATTGAGTTGAACATTGAAACTTTCATCAGACAATTGAACCTCATTATCAAGACCACACAAACTTGATGATGTCATGATGACGTCATCGGGTATTGAACCTCATTATAAATCAAAGTTTAATATTTTAAAAAGATCATGAACCACATGAACCACATGTTGTATTTGGACAATCTACATATCATCGGACAGGTCAATAAAATATCAACAAATGCTACACAGAACGTGACCCCATTTGACCATTTGAAAAATTACAAAAAATCTGATCAAACAAATTTCATTGTATTTTAACATAAATTTTGCATCACAGTATAGATGAGTGATCCTGCTCAAACTTGTTTGCATCGGGTCGAAACTGGACGTCAAAGCGCACGTGTCTGTTGACCCACTATGTATAAAAACGCACTTTAGTATCGGCCTAAACATACACACTCCGAGCCTGTATACCGCCGGCCACGTGTACATTGCACGTGAGTTTACATGTACATGAATACTACATAATGCGAATACATTTGGCACCACTCGGTTTTACATTGTACATGTATATTGCACACCCAAATAGTCCGTATAATATTTGAAAAATTCGTAACACTTGTACACATTGGATTTTTACAATCCATACGTTGTCAGAACGGTCTTGATAAATGCGTGTTTAACGCGCTACACAAAATGTGACCCGTTTGACTTTAATGTTTCAAAAAATCATAACTTCTAAACCACACATTGGATTTTTACAATCTATGCATCATTTGGAAGGTGTGTAGCAAGTGAAGAAACGATACAGAGAATGTTATGCCATTTGACCTTGACTTCCGGTTCAAATCGGAAGATGAAATCAATAATTTAAAAAGTTAATAACCCCTCAACCACTCATTGGATTTTTATCAAGTATATGTCATCAGGAAGAGCTCTTTAGACTTAACAAACGATACACAATGTGACCTCATTTAATCTTGACTTCCGGTTAAAACCGGAAGTAAACAATTCATGTTTCAAAAAAACATAACTTCTAAAGCACACATTGTTTTTAACAATCTTTATATCATTTGGAAAGTATTTATCCACTAAATAGATGACACACAGAATGCGATTCAATTTGACTTTGACTTCCGACTCAAACCGGATGATCAAATTCAATATTTAAAACAATTATAACTCCCGAACCACACATTGCTTTTTTTATACACCACAATAGGGCTTACCTAGCACTACACAATATTACCTCAGTTGAGCTTAACTTCTGGTTCAAACCGCAAGTTGAAGTTTTATATTTGAAAAAAATCTTACTCCTGAACCACACAATAGGATGTTAAAGTGAAATTTCGTCACCATTTCATTCAATCATATTTTGATGACATCAATCACGAACACCTTGTTTTTGTAATAAACAAAAACTAAAAGTCTAGTTTTTTTTAATAAAACTTGCAACTAATGTTAATTTTAACAAGTACTTCTTCATGACGTACAAATATTTGAAAGAATTGTTTTTTAAATTTGTCTGTTTTGGGTCATTACAGTATTTGTTGTAAAAATGCTATCAAAACTTGCAAATTTGCTTATTTTGACATAATCAGTGACAGGATACTATATTTTACTTAGTACTAAGGTACTTATTTGCAACGTAAAATCATCGGTTTGTTCATTTTAGGGAAATTCTCTTTGTAGTTTTTCCACTAAGAAATCGATAAAGAGTTGCCAACTTTTGGGCCCCAGGTTGCAATAAAGAGGCATGTTTGACAATTCTGAAGTTTTCTGAAGTGTGAAAAATTGGAAATTAACCATGGTAGAAATTAGTTCAATTGTGGACAAGTTGTTCAATATTTGTATTACTGACTCTCTCACAATTTTACTCTCACAATACTGCTGCCCCGTACAAAGACCCCAATTTAACGACTTGTTCAAACCCGAATGTTTTGGATAGGTACGGAAGTATCTTTGTCATTTTTGTCAATTTTGTAAACTCTATCAAGCTATGTGCCTACATAAATGTTAACAATACATGATGTACAGAGTAATTATGGAGTCTTCTATATGGAGAAATAGAAGTCGATCATCATCAACATCTTTCTTCAGTGGAAATGTATAGTTTAAAACGTATCCTTAAAATTGTATACAAGGTGAGCAACATTGTGACTGTTAACAAAATAAATCTTGCAATATTTCCGGTGATTTCAATATTAATTTGGCAAGTCAAACCAACTTTTTCCTCTTGCTCAGATTACTCTGCCTTAAATTCTGTTTAAGAAACATGGGTGTTTTGTAGCTACTGGTTCAATCTAAGCCTTATCGGAGACCATACTTTTTCAAACTGCTCTGATTGCTCTGTAATCGATTTTGTACTAAGAAACTTGGGAGTGTTAAAGCTACTGCTTCAATCTCAGCTTTATCGGAAACGTACAATTTTCAAACTGCTCAGATTGCTCTGTCATTAATAAACTCTTCAAAAACCACTGTATTAATAAACTTGGGAGTTCTGAAGCTACTGGTTCAACCTCAGCCTGATCGGCAACCAATTTTTTTCAAACTGCTTAGTAGATTGCTTTTGTCAATAATTCTGTATCTGATGCCTGTGTTCCAGAAGCTATACTTGTTCAATCTTAGCTTGATTGCAGAGGAGCATTTTCAAACTCGTCAGAATACTCCGAGATGAATTTAATACTAAGGATAATGGGTGTTTGAAGCTCCTTGTTCAATCCTCAGACTTGATCGGAAACGAGAATTTTTCAAACTCTTCAAAAACCACCGAGATGAATTCTGCATTAAGAAACTTTGGTGTTTTGAAGTTACTGGTTCAATCTGAGCCTGATCGGCAACCAATTTTTTTTCAAACTGTTTAGTAGATTCTCTATTCAATAATTCTGTATCTGATGCGTGTGTTCCTGAAGCTACTTGTTCAAATCTCAGCTTGATTTGCAGAGGAGCATTTTTCAAACTCGTCAGAATACTCCGAGATGAATTAAATACTAAGGATAATGGGTGTTTGTAGCTCCTTGTTTGATTTTAGACTTGATCGGAAACGAGAATTTTTCAAACTCTTCAAAAACCACTGAAATGAATTCTGCATTAAGAAACTTTGATGTTTTTAAGTTACTTTTTCCATCTGAGCCTGATCGTCAACCAATTTTTTTCAAACTGCTTAGTAGATTGCTTTTGTCAATAAATCTGTATCTGAAGTGTGTGTTCCTGAAGCTACGTGTTAATCTCAGCTTGATTACAGAGGAGTATTTTTATAACTCGTCAGAATACTCCGAGATGAACTTCATACTAAGATAATGGGTGTTTGTATCTCCTTGTTTGGTCTCAGCTTGATCAGAAACGAGATTTTTTTTAACTCTTCAAAAACCACTGAAATGAATTCTGCAATAAGAAACTTTGGTGTTTTGAAGCTACTGGTTCAATCTGAGCCTGATCGGGAACCATTTTTTTTCAAACTGCTAGTAGATTGCTTTTGTCAATAATTCTGTATCTGATGCCTGTGTTCCAGAAGCTATACTTGTTCAATCTTAGCTTGATTGCAGAGGAGCATTTTTCAAACTCGTCAGAATACTCCGAGATGAATTTAATACTAAGGATAATGGGTGTTTGAAGCTCCTTGTTCAATCCTCAGACTTGATCGGAAACGAGAATTTTTCAAACTCTTCAAAAACCACCGAGATGAATTCTGCATTAAGAAACTTTGGTGTTTTGAAGTTACTGGTTCAATCTGAGCCTGATCGGCAACCAATTTTTTTTCAAACTGTTTAGTAGATTCTCTATTCAATAATTCTGTATCTGATGCGTGTGTTCCTGAAGCTACTTGTTCAAATCTCAGCTTGATTTGCAGAGGAGCATTTTTCAAACTCGTCAGAATACTCCGAGATGAATTAAATACTAAGGATAATGGGTGTTTGTAGCTCCTTGTTTGATTTGAGACTTGATCGGAAACGAGAATTTTTCAAACTCTTCAAAAACAACTGAAATGAATTCTGCATTAAGAAACTTTGATGTTTTTAAGTTACTTTTTCCATCTGAGCCTGATCGTCAACCAATTTTTTTCAAACTGCTTAGTAGATTGCTTTTGTAAATAAATCTGTATCTGAAGTGTGTGTTCCTGAAGCTACGTGTTAATCTCAGCTTGATTGCAGAGGAGTATTTTTATAACTCGTCAGAATACTCCGAGATGAACTTCATACTAAGATAATGGGTGTTTGTATCTCCTTGTTTGGTCTCAGCTTGATCAGAAACGATATTTTTTTTAACTCTTCAAAAACCACTGAAATGAATTATGCATTAAGAAACTTTGGTGTTTTGAAGCTCCTTGTTCAATCTGAGCCTGATCGGGAACCATTTTTTTTCAAACTGCTAGTAGATTGCTTTTGTAAATAATTCTATATCTGATGCGTGTGTTTCTGAAGCTGTACTTGTTTAACTTTTTTGTGTAGCTATTTGTTTGATCTCAGCTTGATCAGAAACGAGAATTTTTTAACTCTTCAAAAACCACTGAGATGAATTCTGCATTAAGAAAACTTTGGTGTTTTGAAGCTACTGGTTCAATCTGAGCCTGATCGGCAACTAATTTTTTTCAAACTGCTTAGAAGATTCTCCACTCAATAATTCTGTATCTGATGCGTGTGTTCCTGAAGCTACTTGTTCAATCTTAGCTTGATTGCAGAGGAGCATTTTTCAAACTCGTCAGACTACTCCAAAATGAATTTAATACTAAGGATAATGAGTGTTTGTAGCTATTTGTTTGATCTCAGCTTGATCAGAAACGAGAATTTTTAAACTCTTCAAAAACCACTGAGATGAATTCTGCAATAAGAAACATTGGTGTTTTGAAGCTACTGGTTCAATCTGAGCCTGATCGGAAACCATTTTTTTCAAACTGCTAGTAGATTGCTTTTGTCAATAATTCTATATCTGATGCGTGTGTTTCTGAAGCTGTACTTGTTTAACTTTTTTTGTGTAGCAATTTGTTTGATCTCAGCTTGATCAGAAACGAGAATTTTTAAACTCTTCAAAAACCACTGAGATGAATTCTGCATTAAGAAAACTTTGGTGTTTTGAAGCTACTGGTTCAATCTGAGCCTGATCGGCAACTAATTTTTTTCAAACTGCTTAGAAGATTCTCCACTCAATAATTCTGTATCTGATGCTTGTGTTCCTGAAGCTACTTGTTCAATCTTAGCTTGATTGCAGAGGAGCATTTTTCAAACTCGTCAGACTACTCCAAAATGAATTTAATACTAAGGATAATGAGTGTTTGTAGCTATTTGTTTGATCTAAGCTTGATCAGAAACGAGAATTTTTAAACTCTTCAAAAACCACTGAAATGAATTCTGCATTAAGAAACTTTGGTGTTTTGAAGCTACTGGTTCAATCTGAGCCTGATCGGGAACCATTTTTTTTCAAACTGTTTAGTAGATTCTCTATTCAATAATCCTGTATCTGATGCGTGTGTTCCTGAAGCTACTTGTTCAAATCTCAGCTTGATTTGCAGAGGAGCATTTTTCAAACTCGTCAGAATACTCCGAGATGAATTAAATACTAAGGATAATGGGTGTTTGTAGCTCCTTGTTTGGTCTCAACTTGATCAGAAACGAGATTTTTTTTAACTCTTCAAAAACCACTGAAATGAATTCTGCAATAAGAAACTTTGGTGTTTTGAAGCTACTGGTTCAATCTGAGCCTGATCGGGAACCATTTTTTTTCAAACTGCTTAGTAGATTGCTCTGTCAATAAATCTGTATAAGAAGCGTGTGTTCCTGAAGCTACTTGTTCAATCTTAGCTTGATTGCAGAGGAGCATTTTTCAAACTCGTCAGAATACTCCGAGATGAATTTAATACTAAGGATAATGAGTGTTTGTAGCTATTTGTTTGATCTCAGCTTGAGCAGAAACGAGAATTTTTAAAATCTTCAAAAACCACTGAAATGAATTCTGCATTAAGAAACTTTGGTGTTTTGAAGTTACTGGTTCAATCTGAGCCTGATCGGCAACCAATTTTTTTTCAAACTGTTTAGTAGATTCTCTATTCAATAATTCTGTATCTGATGCGTGTGTTCCTGAAGCTACTTGTTCAAATCTCAGCTTGATTTGCAGAGGAGCATTTTTCAAACTCGTCAGAATACTCCAAGATGAATTAAATACTAAGGATAATGGGTGTTTGTAGCTCCTTGTTTGATTTTAGACTTGATCGGAAACGAGAATTTTTCAAACTCTTCAAAAACAACTGAAATGAATTCTGCATTAAGAAACTTTGATGTTTTTAAGTTACTTTTTCAAACTGAGCCTGATCGTCAACCAATTTTTTTCAAACTGCTTAGTAGATTGCTCTGTCAATAAATCTGTATAAGAAGCGTGTGTTCCTGAAGCTACTAGGTCTACTTTCAGCATGATTGCAGAGGGGCATTTTTCAAACTCGTTTGAATGCTCCGAGATACATGGGCTCCTTGTAGCTCCTTGTTTAATCTCAGCTTGAGCAGAAACGAGAATTTTTAAACTCTTCAAAAACCACTGAAATGAATTCTGCATTTAAGAAACTTTGGTGTTTTGAAGCTCCTGGTTCAATCCGAGCCTGATCGGGAACCATTTGTTTTCAAACTGCTTAGTAGATTGCTTTTTGTCAAGTAATCTGTATCTGAAGCGTGTGTTCCTGAAGCTACTTGTTTAAACTCTGCTTGATTGCAGAGGGGCATTTTTCAAACTCGTCTGAATGCTCCGAGATGAATGTTGCACTAAGATACATGGGCATTTGTAGCTCCTTGTTTAATCTCAGCTTGAGCAGAAACGAGAAATTTTAAACTCTTCAAAAACCACTGAAATTTAATTCTGCATTAAGAAACTTTGGTGTTTTGAAGCTCCTGGTTCAATCAGAGCCTGATCGGAAACCTTTTTTTTTTAAACTGCTTAGTAGATTCTCTATTCAATAATTCTGTATCTGATGCGTGTCTCTTTAAAGATATACTTGTTCAACCTCAGCATGATTGCAGAGGGACATTTTTCAAACTCGTTTGAATGCTCCGAGATACATGGGCTCCTTGTAGCTCCTTGTTTAATCTCAGCTTGAGCAGAAACGAGAATTTTTAAACTCTTCAAAAACCACTGAAATGAATTCTGCATTTAAGAAACTTTGGTGTTTTGAAGCTCCTGGTTCAATCTGAGCCTGATCGGGAACCACTTATTTCAAACTGCTTAAGTAGATTGCTTTTGTCAATAAATCTGTATCTGAAGTGTGTGTTTCTGAAGCTATACTTTTTTAACTTCAGCATGATTGCAGAGGGGCATTTTTCAAACTCGTCTGAATGCTCCGAGATGAATGTTGTACTAAGATACATGGGCATTTGTAGCTCCTTGTTTAATCTCAGCTTGAGCAGAAACGAGAAATTTTAAACTCTTCAAAAACCACTGAAATTAATTCTGCATTAAGAAATTTGGTGTTTTGGTTCAATCTGAGCCTGATCGGGAACCATTTTTTTTCAAACTGCTAGTAGATTCTCTATTCAATAATTCTGTATCTGATGCGTGTCTCTTTAAACATATACTTGTTCAACTTCAGCATGTATGCAGAGGGACATTTTTCAAACTCGTTTGAATGCTCCGAGATACATGGGCTCCTTGTAGCTCCTTGTTTAATCTCAGCTTGAGCAGAGACGAGAATTTTTAAACTCTTCAAAAACCACTGAAATGAATTCTGCATTTAAGAAACTTTGGTGTTTTGAAGCTCCTGGTTCAATCTGAGCCTGATCGGGAACCACTTTTTTTCAAACTGCTAGTAGATTGCTTTTGTCAATAATTCTATATCTGAAGTGTGTGTTTCTGAAGCTATACTTGTTTAACTTCAGCATGATTGCAGAGGGGCATTTTTCAAACTCGTCTGAATGCTCCGAGATGAATTTTGTATTAAGATACATGGGTGTTTGTAGCTCCTTGTTTAATCTCAGCTTGAGCAGAAACGAGAATTTTTAAACTCTTCAAAAACCACTGAAATTTAATTCTGCATTAAGAAACTTTGGTGTTTTGAAGCTCCTTGTTTAATCTGAGCCTGATCGGAAACCTTTTTTTTTCAAACTGCTTAGTAGATTCTCTATTCAATAATTTTGTATCTGATGCGTGTCTCTTTAAAGATATACTTATTCAACTTCAGCATGATTGCAGAGGGGCATTTTTCAAACTCGTCTGAATGCTCCGAGATGAATTTTGTACTTAGATACATGGGTGTTTGTAGCTCCTTGTTAATCTCAGCTTGAGCAGAAACGAGAATTTTTAAACTCTTCAAAAACCACTGAAATGAATTCTGCACTTTGGTGTTTTGAAGCTCCTGGTTCAATCTGAGCCTGATCGGAAACCATTTTTTTTCAAACTGCTTAGTAGATTCTCTATTCAATAATTATGTATCTGATGCGTGTCTCTTTAAAGATATACTTGTTCAACTTCAGCATGATTGCAGAGGGGCATTTTTCAAACTCGTTTGAATGCTCCGAGATACATGGGCTCCTTGTAGCTCCTTGTTTAATCTCAGCTTGAGCAGAAACGAGAATTTTTAAACTCTTCAAAAACCACTGAAATGAATTCTGCATTTAAGAAACTTTGGTGTTTTGAAGCTCCTGGTTCAATCTGAGCCTGATTGGGAACCATTTTTTTTTCAAACTGCTAGTAGATTGCTTTTGTCAATAATTCTATATCTGAAGTGTGTGTTTCTGAAGCTATACTTGTTTAACATGATTGCAGAGGGGCATTTTTCAAACTCGTCTGAATGCTCCGAGATGAATTTTGTATTAAGATACATGGGTGTAGCTCCTTGTTTAATCTCAGCTTGAGCAGAAACGAGAATTTTTAAACTCTTCAAAAACCACTGAAATGAATTCTGCATTAAGAAACTTTGGTGTTTTGAAGCTCCTGGTTCAATCCGAGCCTGATCGGGAACCATTTGTTTTCAAACAGCTTAGTAGATTGCTTTTGTCAAGTAATCTGTATCTGAAGCGTGTGTTCTTGAAGCTACTTGTTCAAACTCTGCTTGATTGTAGAGGGGCATTTTTCAAACTCGTCTGAATGCTCCGAGATGAATGTTGTACTAAGATACATGGGCATTTGTAGCTCCTTGTTTAATCTCAGCTTGAGCAGAAACGAGAAATTTTAAACTCTTCAAAAACCACTGAAATTAATTCTGCATTAAGAAACTTTGGTGTTTTGAAGCTCCTGAGCCTGATCGGGAACCACTTTTTTCAAACTGCTTAGTAGATTGCTTTTGTCAATAAATCTGTATCTGAAGTGTGTGTTTCTGAAGCTACTTGTTCAATATCTGCTTGATTGCAGAGGGGCATTTTTCAAACTCGTGTAAATGCTCCGAGATAAACTTTATACAAAGATAATGGGTGTTTGTAGCTCCTTGTTTGATCGGAAACGAGAATTTTCAAACTCTTCAAAAACCACTGAAATTAATTCTGCATTAAGAAATTTTGTGTATTGGTTCAATCTGAGCCTGATCGGGAACCATTTTTTTTCAAACTGCTAGTAGATTGCTTTTGTCAATAATTCTATATCTGAAGTGTGTGTTTCTGAAGCTCTACTTGTTATTTTTCAAACTCGTCTGAATGCTCCGAGATGAATTTTGTACTTAGATACATGGGTGTTTGTAGCTCCTTGTTAATCTCAGCTTGAGCAGAAACGAGAATTTTTAAACTCTTCAAAAACCACTGAAATGAATTCTGCACTTTGGTGTTTTGAAGCTCCTGGTTCAATCTGAGCCTGATCGGAAACCATTTTTTTTCAAACTGCTTAGTAGATTCTCTATTCAATAATTATGTATCTGATGCGTGTCTCTTTAAAGATATACTTGTTCAACTTCAGCATGATTGCAGAGGGGCATTTTTCAAACTCGTTTGAATGCTACGAGATACATGGGCTCCTTGTAGCTCCTTGTTTAATCTCAGCTTGAGCAGAAACGAGAATTTTTAAACTCTTCAAAAACCACTGAAATGAATTCTGCATTTAAGAAACTTTGGTGTTTTGAAGCTCCTGGTTCAATCTGAGCCTGATTGGGAACCATTTTTTTTTCAAACTGCTAGTAGATTGCTTTTGTCAATAATTCTATATCTGAAGTGTGTGTTTCTGAAGCTATACTTGTTTAACTTCAGCATGATTGCAGAGGGGCATTTTTCAAACTCGTCTGAATGCTCCGAGATGAATTTTGTATTAAGATACATGGGTGTTTGTAGCTCCTTGTTTAATCTCAGCTTGAGCAGAAACGAGAATTTTTAAACTCTTCAAAAACCACTGAAATGAATTCTGCATTAAGAAACTTTAGTGTTTTGAAGCTCCTTGTTCAATCTGAGCCTGATCGGAACCATTTTTTTTCAAACTGCTTAGTAGATTCTCTTGTCAATAATTCTATATCTGATGCGTGTGTTCCTGAAGCTATACTTTGTTTAACTTCAGCATGATTGCAGAGGAGCCTTTTTCAAACTCGTCCGAATGCTCCGAGATGATTTTTGTACAAAGATAAATGAGTGTTATAAGCTACTTGTTCACTTTAAATTATTTAAACTGCTCAGATTGCTCTGTTATAAATTATGTTCCAAGAGTTACTAGTGAGCTACTGGATCAATCTCAGCCTGATCGGAGACCAAATTTTTCAAACTGCTCAAATTGCTCTGTCATTATAAACTGGGTGTCTGAAGCTACTGGTTCATTCTAAGCTTTATCGGAACAATTTCTTAGATGAAGTTTGTGCTAGGATACACGGGCTTGTACAATCTCAGCTTGATCGGAGACGAACATTTTTAAAACATTATGCAGTTACAAATATGGCTGTTCTGGTCTGGTTCAATCTTAGCCTGATCGGAGACAATAATTTTTTTCAAACTGCTCAGAAATGATCTGTCCTTAATTATGTATTAAGAAACATTGGTGTTCCTGAAACTACAACTCAGCCTGGTCGGAAACCAAAATTTTTCAAACTGTTCAAAATGATCCGAGATTAATTTTGTGGGTTTTTGAAGCTCCTTGTTCAATCTCAGCTTGATCGAAGACGAAAATTTCTTTGTACTGAACCGATTTCTGCATTGTTTTGTCACTCATTTCACAACCAAGAAATGAACGAAGCAATTACAAATTAATTACAAACGACTCGGAGTTTCTTACAGAATTCGTAGTTTGCAAATTATAAGTTAAAAATAAAGAATCCTGGTTCAACGACCCTTACACCGTCACCTGTTCTTTTAGTTAAAAGGACTTGTGCTATTTACAGGCATGTTACAGGTATTTACAGGCTTGTCTCACAATTTTGATCTCATTTCAAAATAAAACTTGCAAACAAACAAAACACAAAACTAATCCAAATGCAGGTCTTGCTATTCATTATAATTTTCTTGTTTGTACGTTTTTATTTACATAACCTAGAACAATTTTTAACCCAGGACAAATGAATTTCTTAGGTTTAATTTTATACGAATAAGTTAATACTGATTACCAATTGCACAGGTGTAAACAATGAACTCGATGAATATGAAATAAACAGTTTATTTCCCTGCAGTCCCTCCCTAAATTGCCTATACAAAAAGTATTTTGGTTGCTTACATATTATTGCAAATTCTTAAGTTAGTGCTTTTTTCTTAAGGCAAATTAGAAAAAAAATCATCTACTTCTTGACTACAAGCTGTTTACAATAATGTCGACAACATGAATAATTCCCTGAAACAGTTTCGTTTATCGGAGGACAAATAGATTACATACCAGGTTTTTTTACACACTTACTAGTTGCGGGTGCAAAACTCAACAAGATGAAGACAACACATAATTCCACCGAATTAATAAATAAATACTACTTAATTATCAGTTTATAATAGGCCACCGTAAACACATTAACAATGAAAACCTTCTTCAAAATTGTCCAATACAGCTCTCATTCAACTAAATACATAGAATAAATGAAGTGATCTTTCTTTTGCACTGCATTGTTTTGACAAACTGCCAAACTCTCAATGAAAGGTCAAAGGTTTGTTTTTAAAAGAACTGCAACTATGAAACATACATGATATATATATATTTGATTCGTGATTTAAAACCATAAGCTAAAACCAATATTTATTTGACGTGTTATACAATGGATCTATCGCCTCATTAAATAACAAATTCACTAGTGAATTCATTTTTTCTCATCACATGGCATTAATGGCAAAATACTTTCAAGAAGTTTTTTTAACAAATTGTTGTCAATGATGTAAATAGTCCATTCTTAGCGATGATCGGCTGTCCAAGCTACTTTGTAAAGAAAACATACAAAACTTTCATAGCATACTAGTTTCCACAAAGAAAAAAAACATATGTATTAATATTTTTCAACATTTTGCTACAAAAGGGTTATCAAAGGAATAAAATGATTTACTGCATGATTGTTAATAGTATTCATCAATTAATTATCAGAAATATAATTTATAACTAGATCCTAGTAAAGTAGTTTTAAAAAGAGCATTACAGCTCTGTATAGCTTTAGAAATAAAGATACAAATTTCAAAGCTTTTTAATGACCAAACTTTGTAGGCCAAGAGGGTCCGAAAGTCATGGCGGGAATGGGTACAGACAAAACAGCATTACTTATAAATCCTACAAATTTCAAATTTATTTCAACCTCCTGTGAAGACAATTTCCATCATTCGATATGTTGTTAAGCCTGGCATTGTAGGTAAATTTAATGTATCAATTGAAAATAAAAATGGTTAGGGAAAAACATTTTTTATTTAAATCTCCAACCATGCAGATGGTACTATGGCATCATCTAACGGATGCTTATGCTTTCCTAGCTAAATCACAAATATATAACATTAATTCGCACAATGCAAAGAACATTTACAGGATTCACTTCCTGTCTCATTTTGGGAGTCAAACGTTACAACAAACCTTCGGTGCGTTTTGGTTTGAAAAATTAACTATACTTTGATTCATGTTCTAGGTGAACTCATGCTTTTCAGAACTACATTTTTCCAATTCATTTAACAGGGCTTTCACATTAGACACAGTTTGTCGAAAAAAACAACAACGATCAAGTAATAAACCAAGGAAAACCGACTAAAAAACAAATTTGGGTTGAAAAACACCAACTGAAATGGGGCTAGACTCGACAACCTCTAGGATTAACGTGCTGAAGCTCTGTCACCCGAGATCTATCCCCTATGTTGAAGGTCTCCCTATCTTGTAAATATCTTTGTTCGGGATGCACTTTTCTTGTAGCGCATTAAGTGTGATTGGCAGTTTTGGGGTGGATTTGTCATGACGCATATGCTGCATACATTTTTAGTGACAATATAAAACCTAAAAGAAAAACAACAAAAGTCAGCAATATGATGATCACATGAGCTGCCTTTGGGTATGTTGGCTTGATATGAATACGGTATGTGTTGTTGGAATAAAAACTTCCTAGAAGGAGTGTTTTCGATACAAAACGGTTAGCAATAACACAAGGGTATCATTATTGATTAAATAAACTGATACTTCCATCTTAAATTCTCAACCCTCCTACTCACTGACCATTCAGTACTATCCACATTAATAGATACACAATGTAGGCTGGAATGATGGATATACTGTGGTGACATATTTAGAGTGTAACCATATTTAGAGTGTAACAGCTCATGGAAACGGTCATGGAAAGAACAAGGGCTACACTTTTAAACTAATCTACATGAAACAAAAACAAAAAATAACTTTTTTTTTTGTCTTTATTACATACCAATTTTGATCCCCCAAAATTGGGATTTTTCTTTCTTAGGGAGAGTGAAGAAATTGGCGCCTTCTGCCAGCCATTCTTGCTTCTAATTCTTTGCGAGTGTAACTGTCGGCACTCCTGGCAGCTGCTATGTAGGAAAACACACACAGCATAGCATAACCAATGTCATGCGCCATGTTAGACTGGAACTTATGGCGAACAGTGCTCTTCTGCTTGGGGTCTAGTCATATTAAACAGGAATAAGAATTAATCAGCAATGTTACAATTACATTTGAATAGCTGCCAGAAAAGATAGTCAAGAACCAGAGACATAAAGGCAGAAACTGAAATCTTTTGCAGAAGGATGAGCAAAACAGTAATCCAATAGTTAAACATGACAATGAGAAACGGTAACCTGGAAAGTGTTGCCCAAGTTATTAAGTGATGACATATGTTCTCTAAACATTTTGTAAAGTTCAAATTTCTTTGTGTCATGCAAGAATGTCTGTTTCCTTTTGTTTTAAAAGCTTCATCCATGGTTTCAGAGCATAGACTATATTTTGATTGGAAATTTTCTGCAGAAGAATGGACGAGTAAGTGTTGGATGATGGCGGGATTAGAGTGTATGATTCTTCACACTTCTGGGATGACTAGCTGACATCGATGGGCCATGGAGATGTCCAGTTCTGAAGCATGTAGATTGCACTACAGGTACAGTGCTTAAAAACTAGGTTAAAACAACTAGTGCTTAAAAACAAGGTTCAAAATAAACCATAAATGTAGGAACGCAAAAGTCTGTTCCAGGATATTGATGGCGTGCCAGCAGTACACGCGAAGTAGGAGGGTGATCCCCCTTAATTGCTCAAGAGTGACTCACGCAATAATGTGTGCAAAGTACCATGTCAATACTTTTATATTTTTGTTACCCCCGAAATATGGCTAGACAGAGGGTTGAAATTGTTTGTGTAAGTTTGTTTCTTGTATATACATACACAATGTACTTTAAACTTGGAGCCAGAGCATTCTTTGTACACATTTTTTTGCATTTAACTTAAATTCTTTGAACACTCTACAAGAACAACAAGAAATCTACAACTTAACAAAATATATATCAATAAAGCAACTCTTCTGATGTGAACAAACTCTTAACAGTGAAGAAGAGCTAGAGGTCTTTCCTCACCTAGGGCTTAGAGAAAAGAGGAAAGAGGAAGATAAGTTGGCAGTCGGGCCATGGGGGAGATTTGCTTTCACACATGATGCTCTAATAAAACTTACAGAAATGAATTAGTAGTAGGCTCAGCTCCTAAGCTGAGTTATGCAAGAAGACTACCAACGTACATTGATGAAATTTCACAGTAGAATTACAAACATAGGTTTGGGTTTTCAATGAAAGTTAGTAGGCCTATAACCGTGATGATGTCATGAAGACATTGTTTAAAACTCCCATTTTGTAGTGTTATTGACAATGTAGCAGGCCAGCCAAAAGTGTGAAATTACACTTTGGACGGCATAGTTAATGGCTGGCATAGTTAATGGCATAGTTAATGGCTGGCATCCATGCTAGATCTATTGTTAATGAGAAGACGATCAGGGTGGATGCCACCCTCAATTTTGAATTTTGAGTTCATTTTGGGGTCAAAAGGGTCAAATAAGGTCAAAATGGGTATTTTTGAATTTTACACCAAATTTGACCCCAAGTGGTAGATCTATCTAGACAATCAATTTTTATCATCATATTGTGACAATACCTAGCCTGTAAAATTAAGAGTTAAATCTTTTATCTTGTACACAAATGTATAGTAAAATGAAAACTAAATGTGAGATTTTCTCGAAAAGTGCATACCTTGAGTATACAGAATAAGTTTGATTTCCCTATCTCAAGGGTGCATATATTTGTTTCAAACAACTTTTTTTCTAAAGGTAAATTATACCCAGGCAGTTTTAATCAAATTGTTTTCTTCTTTTCATATCACACCTTTATGTATGGTATAATGAAACAAGAAGGTATTATTCAACGCAGTACATTTGAATGCAAAGTGGGTTTATATTTTGACATGGTGCTCAAAAACTGTATGTCTGATATCAAAGTTGTTTGTACTCCCAATCTTTCCAAGTGAACATTTTTCAGACTCCTACACAGTCATCAAACTCAACTGACAATATTGAATTTAACATGTTGAAAATTTCTGGGGAATAAAACAGTGGTTTTATCCCATGTTATAGCTGTTTCATACACCATGGGATATAGTGCAGTGAAACATTTTAGGCTATTAAGCTACATGTTGTAGCAAATGTGGCTTGCCATGATTCAAAGCCAGCTCAAGAGTTAGTGACCAGGCACTCAGAGGCCACTACTGTTGCCTAGCAACTGCCCAGACCATGGCTGATTAGCACAGACATTAAGGGCCACATTGCCACACACATCCATTCTTTTGATCAGAGTACTAAATACTGGATACCCTCTGACAAAATGTGCATGGCTAAATCTGAAGACATCGATAGCCCTCAGTTTCTTTTATGAAAGAATTCTCACATCATCTGTTAGAGTGAGTAGACTCAAGTTGTTTAATTACATTTTAACTATATAGTAACTATAGGCACTATACAGAGACACTATATAGAGACACTATACAGCATAGGAAAGGAACTCCCATGGGCAAAAATCCAAAGTTTGAGAATGAATTTTTTTTTCATGGGAGGACTCAACGTCTGTTTCAACTTCCTGAAGGCTAGTGGCCAACAAATGGAAAGTCCTGGGCTTGATGACCTGTGGACAGAGGCATGTGTTTATGCAAACAACAGGACTGAGATCAAGCTTCCAGTCAATGCCTATTATCACTTTGTTAGAGGACACCAACTGACCTACGAGGCTCTGTGGCACATCAAATGGTCTATGCTTGAATCTTGGCTGGTTTAAAATGATAAACAAAAAGATGTGGAAGTTGACAAACTTGCCCAAAGTGTGGTTTAGCAGTTCAAAAAGAGAGATGGCAATCACAGAGCAGAACTTTACGAAGACTTGGCCAGCTGTAAGATTTTCTGAGCAGTAACAATGTACAGGAGCTCATCAAAGAATTCAACAACAAGCACTCTGGGAATCCAAACTTCCGACTGTGTTCTCATTCCATGGAGATGGTGGAGATTCTGCTAGACTTCATCAGGGCTCAGAGGGACGGAAGCTGGATTCTCCTTTTAGAAGCTTTTTCAGCAATGCTGCCATGGCTCACCATCGACAACCATAGCAACTATGCCCAGTTGGGACCTGATTATCTCGCAGATATGAAACTAGTACTCTGATCAAAAGAATGGATGTGTGTGGCAATGTGGCCCTTAATGTCTGTGCTAATCAGCCATGGTCTGGGCAGTTGCTAGGCAACAGAAGTACTTATGTTGTCCAGTTTATGTAAGAGAAGTGGCCTCTGAGTGCCTGGTCACTAACTCTTGAGCTGGCTTTGAATCATGGCAAGCCACATTTGTTACAACATGTAGCTTAATAGCCTAAAATGTTTCACTGCACGATACCCCATGGTGTATGAAACAGCTATAACATGGGTTAAAACCACTGTCTGAAAAATGTTCACTTGGAAAGATTGGGAGTACAAACAACTTTGATATCAGACATACAATTTTTGAGCACCATGTCAAAATATAAACCCACTTTGCATTCAAATGTACTGCGTGAATAACATACCTTCTTGTTTCTTTATACCATACATAAAGGTGTGATATGAAGAAAAAAAATTGATTACAAACTGCCTGGGTATATTTACCTTTAGAATAAAAGTTGTTTGAAACAAATATATTCACCCTTGAGATAGGGAATTCAAACTTATTCTGTATACTCAAGATAGATGTACCACTTGGGGTCAAATTTGGTGCAAAATCCCAAAATACCAATTTTGACCTTATTTGACCTTTTTTCCCCCAAAATGATCTTAAAATTCAAAATTGAGGGTGGCATCCACCCTAATCGTCTTCCTGATCCCTTTTACAATAGATCTAGCATGGATACCAGCCATTAACAAACTATGCCGTGGAATTTTTTCTAGAGGGCTTTTTCAAGTTTGGCTGGTCTACTAATGAAAAGGATGGGCGGAAGAAGGTTGGTCTTTCAAATAGTGTGGAAACTAGGGTTTGTGAATAGTTTTTATGAGTTGAAATTGAAGTTTGAACCAGAAGGCGAGTTTGGCAAGTTTAATTAAATATTTTTGTTTAAAACCCTCACCTAATTGGGCACCTAATTGGGCACCTAATTGGGACAAACGTAACTCCGGTATGTAAGTCAAGCACATGCTGACAAGTTTGTTCAGCAGGTAATAAGGGTTTGTTCAATTTTTTCTTTATCCAAGTGTGTTGTTTACATATCCTGGTATTGCCTGGGTAAATCTTTTTTGTTTGCTTAGTTAATTAGTTTTGTATAATTTGGTTTATCAGTTCTTCCTCTGTGCTGTACACAGATACAGCAATACGAAAGTGAAAGGCCACAAGGGCTAATGTACATGTAAACTATAACACCACGTGCAATGTACATGTGGCTGTACAAGTTCAGCATATGTGGCCTACACTATCGCGCATTGTCATACATTGTGGGTAAACACGTGCACTTTGACGTCCGGTTTTGGCCAGATGCAAAGGTTAAAATTAATGTTATTATCTCTGTGCAAAAGTTTGAGCAGGATTAGTCATCAATAACCCGATGTGAAACATTACGTAGTTTTTGAGATATAAATTTTTTAATTTTTAAACTTCTGGTTTGAACAGGAAGTGAAGGTCAAATGGGGTCACATTTTGTGTAACATTTGTTTCCGTTGATGTATAGATTGTAAAAATCCAATCTGTGGTTCAGGAGTTTGATTTTTTCAAATATTAAACTTTGATTTAATGTATTTCAATACCTAATGTGACGTCATTATGACGTCACTCCAATGGTGTCTTCTTACAAGTAAAGATCTATATGTTAAGTTTGAAGGTTTTGTAAGCTTGAGAAGTGTGACATTTTTTAGTGGACAATCACGGGGGAAAAGAAGAAGTTTTTTTTTTTAAACATACAAAAACAAGAGGTGTTCCGAACGGAATGCCCGAACATCTAATTACTGTTCATTCATTGTTTCTTTTTAGAAACCATAAATGCATTTAATAATATGGCTTATAAAATGTCACAGATTAATAACATCATTAAGATTACTTACCATATTCAGCCAACATGAATATGTCTTTCTTTGTCTTGTATTCCTTGATATCTTTCAGCTCAATAAACCACTAAAGAGAATCAAATAAAAATCAACTTTGTTTTCCATCGACAAGACCACATGTTTAAATGGTATTTTCCCAAGAGAACTTGAGCTCAGTGAGTGTTGGTTACAGCACAGTGGTGGCATTGCGGCAAATGTTAAGTTGTTTAATCTCTTTGTGTCATGATAAGGTAACACATTAAGAATGCTGGAAAAGAGTTCACTGATGATATGTCACTTATTGAACTATTGATCTTGGAGTGTTTAACTAGAAAAAGTGGTGCCCTTTGCATCAATCAATGTTGACCCCTTTTCACTGAAAGTAACAACTACTTTAATGGAGTAGATTGGTACCATCACCAGCCCTGTACAAAGAACTGAAAAATTACCCTCTAACAGCCATGATTAAGACATGAGCATACAAACATCCCAATGCCCAACATCTCACATGGCACTTTCAATGTGAGTCCAATGTCATAAAACTGTTCACTGGGATGCAAATTCTTGCCAAAACTATAGCAACAATTTCAAATGCATTGTGTTTTTATTTCATAAACATGGAAGTTATGCTTTTAAGCCTCATTTATCTGAAGTAGTGATAGGAGATAGAAAGCATTTTAGCATTAAGCAAATTTGTTAGCAAATAATGCAAAACACAACAAAATTCTGCAAACCAAATATTTGTCATTAGAATACAGTCAAAAAGCTAATTGCAGTGTTTGTGTCACCCTTCTGCTAGCAAGAACATCTGGCAAGTTAAGCATGCCCTTTGAAAATCGTACTATAAGCTGCAACTGGAATTAAAGTGCTGCTACTGGGAGCTCCCTATGTACAAATTCTGTTGATCTTCAATCATAAATCCACAGTCTAGAAACGAGGTAAATAGTAGCCAAGTAAGAGAGATAAAAAAAAGAAACCTTGTGAAACAATAAAATGACACCCAGCATTTAAACGTTTGGAAAATGGGTAAACAACAAGGGCTACAAACCAGCCTTCATGCATGACCTGGTAAAGTGTTCATTATTCCTTCACAACACGTTTTAGTAAGAGATCTTCAACACTTCTTTTGTTGTCAATTCACTCACTACTGCTTACAATTATTGGTTGATATAAACATTGTACATATCTGTTGTAAGTGTCTCACAAATGAATAACCAAATAAATAACGAAACATTTGGAGCGAAATGTGTTGTTAAGACCTCTATAGAAAATAAAAATAAGAAAATAAAATTGCCATCTCAAAAAAGGATTGCCTTATAGTTTGTACTTTTCTCAATGCTCCAATGATTTGGACAAAGACAGTATATAAACTAAAGGATGTATCTATGGTATGCAGTATCTTTCAATGCAACAAAAAGAAGAAAACAAAAAGAAGAAACAAAAGAAGAGATCTCTATAATTATAAGTTTTATCACACCCCTGGGGGTGCATCAATATTAGTTTTTCAACAGGAGCAGAGCTCTGTTTTTTAATTGTGAGACCCATTTATGTAGCACCTTATAATGGTTTACAAGGTGCTGTGACGCATTCAGCAGCCATTGCCAAAAACACCGGGGCAAACCCCTTCTCTTTGTGATAAGTGTAACCAATTTTTTGTACATGCATTACATAACACACAGGACCTAGGGCTTTACATCCCATCCGAAGGACGTAGCAAAAATGGTTAAGTGTCTTGCTTAAGGACATAAGTGTCAGGACCAGGACTTGAACCAACATTCTGCTGATTAGAAACACCAAAGCTTGAGTACAGTGTGCTTTGGCTAAGACACACCACAAATGAATGTTTTATATGTTCTCCTAAGCACTCACATAACAATTGTTCGAAATTTTACAAATATCTTTGTTTTGTTCTCCGTAAAGAAGAAGATACAGAAAATCTCTAAACCAACCAGTCAATTCAAACCAACTAGGACTGCTACTTGAGAGGTTGCGTCACAAGTATAGATTTCTTTTGTAATCACCTAGTTTTGAAACTTTATTATTTAAAAAACACAAGTGACACTTATGTGATTTCTTTTGCTAAAACCTTGACAACATTTTCATTGACTTGATTATAATATGATTAGGAAAATGACAAGAACAAATTTGATACATTATTTTGAGTTCAATATCCAAAAAAAAACTTCTGATGACATAGATGTGTGATGAGCCATACTCATTAGGAAATTAACTGATGAAGTTATTGGAGTAAGCTTTTACATGAACATATCCTAAATAACAGATACATTTTGCGGTTAACAAAAGTATAATTTAGATAATTATTACAAAATAGTTAACAATCTGATGTGCTTTTTAAATGAAAGCAGGATACAATAAATGTTTTCAAGGTAGGGTCATAGATTGGTTTTTGTCACCGTAATGTTGATTTGTAGGCAAAATTATAAAGAAAGAAACAATAAAAGCCAACTGTAAAAGTTTCAACTTACTAATGTGTTTACTTGTTGAGAAAACAGCAAAAAACTCACAGCATTTTCATCAAGAATTTTGTATACATGTACATCAATGTTCAGTGAGGAGACAGTGGTTACCAACCGCAGGGCTGCAGCATTCACAAATGGACACCATAGAAATTTGAATCTCCAAAACTCGCCTCTAGGTGAGTTTTGGAGATTCAAACCTCTCGACATACTTTAATTGATTTCTATCAACAGGGGCATTTCAGAGGAAATAATTTCACAGGATGCTTACAACTATTACCAACGTTATCACCAGGAGGCTTTCGGATACAAATTACACAATGTTTTTGGGGGTCATTACTGAAGTATGACCCTACCTTTAATGTCTGCTTTATAATGACATTTATTTAATAAGCCTGCAAACTAGAGACTCCCAAGAATCACTTATAATCCATGGTCAAAGTAAAGGATTAAACCGTCCTAGTACACTTCAATGTGTTCCTCATTTACTCCAAAGACAACATACATAAATATACAATAAGAACCGTGTATACTTCAGTAATCTGATAGGAATGGATGAACACATGTACATGTACATTATGTTCAGCATAGAGAATAATGAATGTTTTCGTTGTTACAAGCTTAATTGTTACCCTTTGTGATCTTTTCTTGCTCTTGCCTCTAGACAAGTAGAAGGTATAAGGATATGAATTCTTAATATTCCAATATTTTGCTGATTCTAATTCTGAGCATACATGTAATTCACTTCACCATGGTTTTGTTTCATCAAAGTTTACTGAGTTGGTGCTTGTTCAAAAGTTGCTCTTGGTGATTCATTGATTGATCCTTTCACCTGGATTCAGGTATACATTTGAGTAACTCCCTGCCTTCTTGTGTTAATTTGACCTCGGGCACCAGAAATCTGGCTTGCTGAATGAATGGATATGTTCACTGTTTTTGATAAAAAAAAATTTTAACACATTGATATTTTAAAACGATATTTGCACAAGTATCATCCACTGATAAAAAAATATATATAAAACTAGAGCTGTGTGCTTGTTTGCAAACGAAACACAGAGCTGTTCCAAAACTGTTCCTTTCTTTATCATTTCTTAAGTTGTTACATACTGTTGGAATTATGTATTGATTGTATAAAACCAATGTGTGGTTCAGAAGTTTAGATTTTTTTAACATAGACCGGAAGTCAAGGTCAAAAGAGGTTACACTTAGAAGCGTTTGTTAAGTCATAAGAGCCCTTTCTGATGACTTAAAGAAGATACAAATCCAATGTGCGCTTCTGGAGTTCTGAATTTTTCAATTACTAAATTTCATCCTCTGGTTTTAATCGGAAGTAAAGGTCAATGGGTCACATTCTGTATACCGGTTCTTAAGTTGTTACATACTTTTCTAATGATGTACACATTGTAAAAAATCCAATTTGTAGTTGGAAGTAATTATTTGTTTTAAATTAAATTTTAACTTCTGTTTTTACACCGAAAGTAAAGGTCAAACGGGGTGACACTGTAGCTTTTTTTTTTTTTTTTAACTCTTAGGGCCTTTTCTGATGTCAACAAAATAAACATCCAATCTGTGGTTCAGGAGTTATGATTTTTGTTTTATTCATTTCATATTCTGGTTTGAACCGGAAGTCAAGGTAAAATTGGGTCATATTCTGTGTATCATTTCTTTAGTTTTAACGTACTTTCCCAATGATGTATTAATTGTTAAAATCCAATAAATGGTTCAGAAGTTATGATTTTTTGTAACACTAAATTTCAACTTCCGGTTTGAGCAGAAGGTCAAGGTAAATTCGGGTCATAATTTGTGTAGCTTGTGTTTAACTTATTAAGACATTTCAGATGATGTATGGATTGTAAAAATCCGATGTGTGGTTCAGGAGTTATGTTTTTTTCCCATATTAGACAGATTATCTTTGGGTATGCAATATAACTTAGCGGTAATAGCGATACCAAATGTATTCCTACATGTAACTATACAGTACATGTAAACTATAAAACCTATGCAAGGTACACGTGGCTGTTCAGGGCCAGAGTATGTACGTGTAGGCCTACACTATCGTGCGTTGTAATACAATGTGGGTCAACAGACACGTACGCATCGACGTCCGGTTTTGACCAGATGCAAAGGTTAAAATGTTATCATTTCTGTGCACAAGTTTGAGCAGGATCACTCATTAATAAACTGATGCCAAATTTATGGTGAAGTATAACAAGTTTAATGAAGTTTATTGAGATATGAATTTTTGAAATTTTCAACTTCCCGTTTGAACCGGAAGTCAAGGTCAAATGGGGTCACGTTTTGTGTAGCGTTTGTTGAACTTTCAGCGACCTTTCTGATGATGTATAGATTGTAAACATGTGGTTCATGAGTTATGAGTTTTTGAAATTTTAAACTTTGATTTAATGTAATTCGGAAGCTTATGACGTCATCATGACATTATCAAATTTGTGTCGTCCTGATATTGAGGCCCATTTGTCTGATGAGTTTCATTGTTCAATTCAATTCCAATCTTGAGTTATGCCCCGAAAAAAATTTTTTTTTGAAAAAAAACCCAAAGGCAAACTTTGACCTTCCGGTATGACCGGAAGTAAAGGTCATACGATTTTGGTGTAAACTTTTCAAATGTTGCCCCAGCCTTGATCTATCACCTGGCCAATTATGAGCACCGTAGCTGTAAAAATTAATTAAAATACATCGATTAGCAAATCGTAATTTTTTTTTAGCTTAAATGGCTTGTAATTTGTTACCCAATGACGTCAAGATGACGTCATGGTAATATGCACTAGGTCTGATCTAGGTCTAAACTTGGTAGACATATGAAGTTGAAGCAATGTTACTTAAGAACTTTGCATTTTGGCCCGGAGAAAGAATTGGCAAGAAGAAATAAATATATATATAATAGTAATAATAAAAATAATAATAAATAGAAAGAAAAAAAACTTAAACGAAAACAATACCTGTTCCAGCATGCTGCGCTGGAACAGCTAAAAACAAAAAACAACAAAAACAACAAACCCAGATTGATACTATTTGGCAATTTCAGAGGAGTAACCATTGAATTGCAAAAGTGCATCAGCCTGAAGTATTGAACTGACACTAAGATAACAAATTAGGTCAAGTTTAAGCAGCAGGTGAATGTTTGTAGCTATTTAGTCATTTAATTAAATGCAGCAAAAAAGGAGAAAAATAAGTAATAAGATGACAGTAGAAAGCAGTCCATAAATATCAAAAAGTCCAGAAAACCTCCACATGTAAAAGCCATTTTTATACAGGCCATTCAGAATTACCAATGTATACAAATTTAGATTTCTTTTCAGTGCCCCCACCCCAAATATCGGTTTTATTAAAAAACAAGAATGGTGTGTTGACAAGCATAAATGCCCTACAGAGATTAATCTAGTTCTTCTGAAGTTATCATTCAAACAACATTCCTTCTGTTTTAGCCATAATGACCTTGACATTTGGGGGTTCAAGAACAATAGGTTTCTGGGGGATCTCAAAACCAATCCACACACCAAGTTTGGAGTTGATATGCCAAGTCCTTCTTATGGGTCCAGCTATTGATGTTCTTTTATTCCCTTTTCTAACGAATTCCTCTGAGGGGTCCAAGTTTAACAAAGACAAACTTCGTGGAGTCAATTGTTCCATTGTGTACAAGACCCCACAAGGGCCATTCCATTAGCCCACACAGACTAAGGACAAGGCAAACACACTACATGCCCATTCTGTTTCGCCGGCAGAGCATTAAAATCTAATTTTTAATTGAAAATCATATTTCGATCTAAATTTTGTTTTTCTTTGACCCACTAGCACACATCGTGAAATTTTAAAACACCTATGTAATTCTGAAAGGCCCCCTACATGTGTGTACATGTATACAACCAGGTCTTGGTTGACAAAAGAAACGGGAAGAAATAGACAATACAACATAAACATTCAAAAACCCAACAAACCAATTTTATATATGAGGACTGTACATAGATCCATCTTTTGTGAAAGGAAAGTAACATTGGAAGATTTGTATGTGTATAGGTTAGAGGTACTAACAAGGACCTAGTTTGAAAGGAGCCAATATCTTTTAACTGGTCCTTGTCAGAACCAATGTATAACCCATGTATCTTCACGACCAAAGGAGATTATGGCGTGGGTGTCACCTGCAAAACCAGTAACCGCATAGTACCTCTTCTATTATGGGAGGAGATCATACATGTATTTAATAAAGTTCTTGTTTAGCACTTATCAAACATTTCCTACTAACCACTCTTAAAGTGTTGATTGATTTTGATTTTGTCTTTAAACAGAACTTTCTTTCAGTACTGAACAGTTCCATCTTTCAAAAACAATCACAATTTTCCAAATGTTGTTTTGCTTGCTTGCTTGCATTTTTTTGGGGAAAAATACATTCATTCCAAACCTCCAGTTCAATAGACATATCATACAGCCAATCTCTGACAATTTCATCAAATTTGGTGGTGAACTTTTAGTAAAATGAATAAAAAACAAATCAGGTTTTGTCAGAGATTTTACAAATACTTTGGCTTAGATGATGAGTGTAATGATTTACAGGTACAATACTCAATACACAGCTGTCTCTTGTCATGTTCCATTCAAGGGACAAAACTATTTATGGCTAACTGTCTTGCTAAATGACGCTAAACTCAACCCATACTCTAGACAGCAGCAACTTGAGTTTGGTGCACTAGACCACTTAGCAACAACATGTGACCGTACTTTGGATTCTTCAGTAAAACAAAGTTGTCAATGGCAGGGCAAGTTGTACACAATGGATATGAGATGTACAAGCATCCTTTTTATTGTGCATTAAATTTTGAAGTGAGTGAAAAAGGTTCTGCTAATCATGGTGAGTGCCTACTCAATTTTCTCACACGAAAACATCAATGCCCGGAACTAATTATGAGAACCATTGTTGTCTTTTCCTTGTCAAGTCAGGGATTTATTGTGGCAATGATATTATCAATGGAAAACGATTACTCAATGAGCTGCTCCAATAAAATCTGAAAATTTTTACTACAGGTTGGCACAGAAATCTTTTTAAACACCGACATGATGTGGTTAATACAGAGGTATGGTTTTTTTTGCATTAATGGAGTTATTTACACAGAATACATTTTGAAGTTACTACCATTCTTGTCCCCAGATGAAATCATTGCTTTGTACACATGGCAAAATATAGGTAGGTAATTCCAACAAACAAGCACTTCATCAACTCCTAAGCTAGATTTGATGCTTCAGATGGTGTAGGAATGTATTCTGCTTAAAGATTAATTTCACATGGTCGTTACCTGCTTACTACTTATTTTTCTGCCTCAATCCCAATCACACAATTCCTTCAGATTTGTTGTGATGAAGACTCAACTTGTTAATGAGTGACGAGTCCCTATTAAGGATTATAACTTTTTATCATGCAATTTGATGGGGAAAAAAACCCCCAAAAAACCACACCACCACTTCCAACATATATGCACATAAACACAATACTTATCAAAATTAAACTAAAGAATAAAGCAACATAAAAGAAGCACAAGGGAGATACAGTGTGACCAGTTCATATGACAAAAGACATAGGGGATGGGTTTTAGTGTGGAGTCAAGTCATTTCAAAACATTGCTCTAGTTGATTGAAGAGTTACCATTCCTTACCAGTTTGTAACAAGGGGTGGATCAATGCAATTTATTAAGGTTAGTAGATAACTTTATTGATACGTAATATATCAGGCAGTCAACCATACGTCACAAGTGATTGTTTTCTGCTCATCAAAAAACAGTACATTGGGGAATATAAAAACAAGCCTCGGGATACATTTGGGTTGTTTAAAGGAAATTAAAATTCTTTCTTGACAGAAAATTGGAAGTTGATGCTTATATTTTGTGAATAAATCTTTAATGTAAAGATCAACTGCTTAGTCTTATGAACAGTAGTTGAATTATTAACAGTGTTCAGGGACTGCCATCTTAAGAAACATGTCACTGCCATTACAAAACTAACTACATTGTAACAACTGTCCAACCAAAACACCCACTTCATAATTGTTGATGGGGTAGGGTAGGGTTGGTCAAGTCCTTCTCAAGATTATTGTCAAGGTTGCAACTTAAAGCTAACTGATTTGCCCAAAAGGCATTATTCGTAATGAAAGGAAATCTCTCTTGTAGCTAGCCCCTAGCACCATGCACTTTTGATACTACTATGGTCTGGCCAATCAGAGGCAAGCAGCACTGCAATTAAAACAAACAATTTAACTTAATGCAAAAATACACCACAAAATATGTGCACACAACAAAAACATGTTTGATTCCAGTATAACGCTGATAGAAAATTGTGAGGGAAAAACCCTGTTTGGGGCATTGTCATTTCATGAGCCTGCTTACCATTCATTTCAATAAATAAACAGACTGAAAACAGAGTAACTATAATTCATTATCTAAGACTATAATCATAAATTTATCTATCAGGGTTGATTCGTGTGCTGAATGGATTTAAGCTCATCTCAATAATGAACTGAAATATAATCTGATGTGATCAAACACAATGAATCACAATATAAGATATAGACAAACTTTGATCAATAATTTACGTTTTTTGATCAGATGGTGTTGCATGAAAACATTAATTTGAAAGGGAACATTGTGTGGCTGTACGGAAAAAATGGAAGGGCTATTGAACAATTACCAATTATACAGTTCAACACTTTCGCATGAAATTCACTTTGGGCTTATCCAAAGATTGTTCAACATTTTCAAGAGGGAGGAGGGGACAGTGGTCAGAGACTACTTTAACTGTCAGAGGTAATTGTCTATATGTTGATTTTTATATCGCAAAACCATTAGAGGAAAACTTAACTTCGCATTTTCAATCTGAGAACATTTCAATCACAAATAAAATCAGCAGCCATAAAAGGTCCTCCCCATCTCTCAAATTCATAAATTGCTCTGGGCTCATAACTTTCCCCCAGCTAGCATGTAAGCACTGAGCTCATTGCAAAGTCAAATCCATGTCACATATTACTGCCCTAGGCTCAACCGTGGTGTGGGTGGGCAGTGTGCTAAGTTATTTACCTCAGGCCAATGCATGCACTGCATAAAATGACCGTACAGTATTACACTGACCCAAAATTGAGTGTGCCAAGCAACCACATTTGTATAGGTCCCATCGCAACCCCCCCCCCTAAAAAAAAAAATAATAATAATAATATAAATAATGATAATAAAAAATAAAAAAATAAAAATAAATAAATACAAATAAATAAATAAATAAATAATAAATAAATAAAAAATAAAAAATAAAAAATCCCAAAACAAAATTAAAAAGTAAAATTAATGTTTAAAAGCCAGCCATTTTTGGTGACAGACATTATCAATTGTGGTAAGGTTACTATGGAATGACTCTTGAGGCTAGTAGAGCTTATAGTATTGCTTCTACATCATAGTTACCACTTGCAATTTACTTCATTATTGTGCATGAATACTGACAATTTAAGACAGTTTAAGTTCAGTACTACTTTGGGAGGAGGGGTATATGACCTTGAAAATATTGCAAACCTTCAGCAGCCCCTTAAACTCATATTTTTGAAAGGACATATGTTTTCTGCTATTTTGGAAAAGCACCAATGAACAAATCCTAGGTATTTGCAGGAATCGGCAAAGAATATACGTGGCCATGTTTGACAACTTCCTTACACCAGTGTATATAAATTACAAACATCAACATCTTACTATCTGATTAGCTAATTGTTAAAATAAAAAATAAAAAAAATGTACAAAAATATAATCATCAATCAAATCTGCCGACAGTATTACATGCTGAATATCTTGATCAATTTGTTTTCATGGATGAGTAAAAGAAGTACACTGTACACACAGGACATAAAATCCTTATCTGAATAAACTTTGAGAGGACTCTTAATTCCATGTAAGGATGTTTTTTTAGGTATGTTTTATAAACTAGTTTATCAATTAATTTTTGTACTGATAATTACTGTCTGCAGGAAACAGTGGTTAAGTTCACATTTTATCTCTTTTCATAATTATAGGCAAGTGTTTGTGTACACATCAGTATTATTGTTATTTGTATTGGAATTTGCTTGATGGTGAATATGCAATAGTAATTATTACATTACCACTATGAAACTAAAAAAGACTGTAAAAACAGTGTCAACTGGTAAGAAAAATGCACAAATGACAAACTTGTGTAAGTCCACTTTGTTTGATAAAGATACATGTATCCAGTTCAATGGCATAACTCCTTCATGAGAACAAACATGGAATTGCATTGATATGAATATCTGTCTCTAAATACTCATATCACATAGAACTATAGTTCAACTGTAAATGTTCCTAGTTTGATATCGCTAACTTGGCAGTAAGTAAGTTACACCATACTTGCTGAAAATCACAAATACTTCAACTGCCTTTGATTACCATCGCTAAAATGAAGGGTAAATAAGGCCTTAAAAATGGTTTGAATGCCCTTTCCCAACCGACCGTAAAAATAGCAAAATCTATGTCGCTTTTTTTCTTCTTTTTTTCAAATCAAAATTTAAATTTCATGAATATATATGCTTACACATGTACAAGATGGTAAATAAGGTTGCCCTTCGTTTAAAATACATTTTCAGCCATACATCGATTTTTCGCCAGGCACCTTACAAACAGGGTGATTGTAAACAGTAAATATAAATTTCACGCCATGTTTTAATACTTTGACTTGAGTTTGCCTGGATTATTTGTAGTGCATGGACATTTTTAATATAAAGAACAGATAAAATACAAAACATTGTAACATAGGCCTATAGTCTACTTTAAAATGTTTTCTTTTGTCATAGAAATGTTGAAATACAAAAAAAGAAAAGAAATACAAATATAGAAAAATAGGGGGCTATCCCGATCGCGCGGGAAAAAAATTGGGTGAAAGGGCAATGCAACACATATTTTTTTAGGCCTAATCATCGCCACCTGAAACTATCTGTGATCACTTCTTGGTCACACAATCATACCGTGTCTATGCTTCTACATTCTAATACATCAATCTATAGTTAAAATGGAAGGACACTCATGACTGTATGAGTACTGGCTGCCAAGTAGTAATAAACATGTTCGGACTTTGTAAATCCTCAAAACCATTCTTCAAGACAACATAATTTTGAGTGAAAACCAAAATAAATTGCATCTCATTTTCTTCAGTCTCGATTTGGGAATATAAATGTTCCCTCTTTCTACAACAAATGTCGTGATTGTCATTAGCACATGATAATGTATCTGCTTGTATAGACCAATCAGGGGGTTAGATTTTAAGAGCAATGATATTGAAATGTCTTTCAAGGTATCTGGGGAAAATGGTTATATCACATCACATAACAATACCAGTCTACCATTCTACAGACACTGCCAGCTGTAATTCAACCAACACACCACGCTGGTAATGGGCACTTACTGAATACCATGATTTCATTATTTGTTACAGTTTGCCTTTCAAGATGTATCACCAGTCTTTGTGAGGTACATGTATTTTAGTATTATATATGAACTGTTTACAAAGAGTTCACAAAATGTTAACTTCAAATTAACCATATGATCAATGAATTATTGACATAACTCCCAAATCAACAAAGAAAACAATATCTACTACAAACAAGAGTATGATTATATTTTACCCAATAAATAAAACAATAACTAAACCCCAAACACTTGCCCCTCCCCCCACAAAGCAAAGAAATCATAACAAACAAAACAAAACAAAACAAACAAACAAACAAACACCCCAACAAACACCCCCAACAAAACAAAACAAACAACAAACAAACAAACACCCCAATGCAGGAAATAATTTGCGAAGTGTGAGAGTAACTGGTAATACATCTTTTTTCCCCCATTTCTTTTTCAAAGAAACCCTTTAGGAGTCAAACTTTTTCATGAAATGTATACAAGCTCTTCAAACATTGCCACATAAAAAAGGTATAACACAAGTTGATATACAAAAATAAGTGGTGTGTCAGTTGGTAGAGACGATTAATAATGATAACAAGATTAATATACCTCTAGCTCCTGGTGACCAGGTAAGCAAAAAGAAGTAAAAACAGAAGAGGGGTTAAACTGGAATTTGACTAAGCACTATCCAACTCCAAGGTTTCTACAGAATATCATCTTATAGTAACAATTAATTTCTATAAACAATCTGAATGTAATTGTATTAAATGCTCTATTTGTCAACCGTTGAAACTATGTTTTGTTGTTTCCTTCATAGTAAATATTACGTTGAGTGCTGTTTAATGATGGTGACCAATGATCCGTAATTTACATGTTTGAAAATAGCCATAAATTAAAACAGCTGGGGCAAATATTCTGCCCATTTATCCCACATTTACAAAATATTAATAATAATAAAATAATAATAATAATAATAATAATAATAATAATAATAATAATAGTAATAATAATAATAATAATAATAATAATAATAATAATAATAATAATAATAATAATAATTATAATAATAAAGAAGAAGGAACAATTTCACATCCAAACATTTGTGCAACAGGTATGTACCATTAAATGGCCCAAAGAGAACCTGTGCTTCAATAATTGTGGCATCTCACTTGTCTAACATTGTACAGTCCATGGTCAATGAAAGACCATCCAACTCATCTGTAGCTTCATTGGATACTAAAGTCATTAACCATCATACTACAGCACAAGGCAGAGTGCTCTCAGTAATTCACTTTATTATTCCATCAAAAACCAAAATTAATTGTATCCAGGCAATTACGTTTTGAAACTCACTTTTGATGTGCATCTTGGCCATCCTAGTACACTGTATGTTTATGTCATCACAATTGAACATTCCATTGCAAGATTGAGAGTTCTTACACTTTTGTGAGTTTGTGTAAAACAAATTTAAATTAAAATTTTCTTTAAAATGACCTATGCCCAGTTTAACTTTATTTTGCAAGAAAATACATTCAAACTACTCCTTTAAATGAATATATTTCCTTCAACGGATCTCATGTGGCCTATTTGATTCCCACCGTGAATTCAAATGGTGCAAATAAAACTGTTTGCAATTGTGACTCATTGTACTTCCATTGTTTTGAAAGCAACTAAGTATTGGTGAATTGCCATTGCCCACAAGTGTGATCCAGAAGTATTTACATAAGTGCTTTTGACAAATGTAAAATCTCCATGCAACACAAGAACATTCAGCGTGTTGTTCATTAGACAATGCGAAAATAAATGTAGCAAGTTCAGGTCTGACCAATAACAAAAGTAAGCAGGTCATAATCAATTTGTAAAAAAAAAAAAAAAATCTTGCTGAACTATAATGTACATTGACTGTTATTGTTTCACAAGAATGCAGTATGATGTTACTGCTGAGTAAAATCAAGGAAATTCAAATGCAGATCTCAGTAAATAGAGGACAAGTGTACACTTGTCATAATATAGCAATTGTGCAGACCATTTCAGGCAAAGATATTGCTTTGTAAAATGGAGTTTCAAAAAGCTTGAGTCATACTGATTTATCCCGAAATTAAATTGCAATTCATTGATGGGTTTCTGCATGTTGAAGTTCCCCTTATGGGAGCACTACCAAAAACATGTTCAGAAAACACCTGGACGTTCAACATGAAAGAAAAGAACAACTGTGTGTGTAAATGCTTTGACTTATACCAAATTACAAGTCATTGTTTTTAAAATCATAGTTATCGTTTTAATTTGGATGACAAAGACTGTACAATCCAAGCAGTACACTATGAACTGCACACCCATGCCATCTGCTGTCAAGAATTAACTCAACTTAGAACTCATTAATGCTGGCAGGTAACTAACTATTAGTGAAGTTTAATTATCAGTTATACAGTTGTTCTCAATTTTGGCTGGCCAATCATGATCAATATTTGCTCAGCTTTCAGCCCTTCAGTTGTAAGGAAACTTTACAGATTAATGAAGTAAACTAGCAATCTCTACCGAGACATGTTAAAAACAGGTCCTCACTGGTTGTGTCATAGGTCACTCAACATATTTTTCATGTTTTCTTCTACATATTTGTGGCAGAGTAACTAAATTGCCAGATGTTTTTTGACATCCACATTTAGATGACTATTTGTCGATCTTATGGTTGGTCATGAAATTGTATCTCAAATACATTCTTGCTGCTGATAAACCATATTTCATTACTCATGTAAACTGATGTTTTCTTTTTGTGAAAAGGGTATATATAACTCATACTAGTTTGTTCATACCCCTTAAATATCAGTGGTGGCCAAACAGAAAAAAATACAGTGAAATATGTTTTGAAATATTAATTGTAGTGTTATTAACCAAGTATGCATAACGAGGCAGGTGCTACCCTACAAAGCATACATAAAAGTTGTCAGCTGTAATTAAAATGGCAAAATCACATCTGTACATTTTTATATGTTGTTTTGTTGCAGTTGTTTTGGACAAGTTTACTATGCAAGGTTTGCCATCCTCAAAAATCATATACTGATACATACAGATCCAAAAGAATTAACAACTAAAAATCTAATTAAACTTTTAGTCATCATACACAGAAGTCAATTATATTTGATTTTTAGTACATACCTTTGACTGTGAAAACTTAAGTCCAACACCTTCCATAGTGACCTGAAGAAGGCCACCTTGACCACTCTTAAGATCTTGGATTGGAAACTCACCCCCTAACTCTGGCTCTACAACATTACAACACAAAAACAGTTTCCTGATAGAACTTCATATAAATGTGCAACAGTTCAAAGTGTCAATATTGAACAACAAAGATATTTGACGTGGACCCAACAAAATCAGCTGCAGTGATAAAACCAACCAGGTACTAAGAAATAGGTGCCAGTGAAATGCCCATTCTCTGTGAATCATTATGCAACACTTCTGTTGGTGCTTTGCTTAATTTGAATTAAGTTTAAGTACCAATAATGGCAAAGGGTGTGTGCCTATCAAAGGAGTAAATGACTATTTTGAGAACTCATTAAATTATGCTGTCACTGATCAGAACAGAACAGAACAGGTCAAAGGTACAAATGTGATGCAGCTTATAGACTGGACTAAACATTTTTTACAAACATTTGTTTGAAGCACAAATAAAACAAAAATAACATAAAACATTGGTTTTCAAATTTAGGTCTGTGATACTAAAATAAAATGGATTGCTTTGGCAAAAATTACAAATGTTGCAGCAGCCCCAGTGAATTTATTCCTTGACTTATCCCCAGTGGATGTATTTATTACTTGACTTATCCCCAGTGGATGGATTTATCCCTTGACTTATCCCCAGTGGATGGATTTATCCCTTGTCTTATCCCCAGTGGATGGATTTATCCCTTGACTTATCCCCAGTGGATGGATTTATCCCTTGACTTATCCCCAGTGGATGGATTGATCTCTTGATTTATCCCCAGTGGATGGATTTATCCCTTGACTTATTCCCAGTGGATGGATTTATCCCTTGACTTATCCCCAGTGGATGGATTTATCCCTTGACTTATCCCCAGTGGATGGATTTATCCCTTGACTTATCCCCAGTGGATGGATTTACCCCTTGACTTATCCCCAGTGGATGGATTTATCCCTTGGCTTATCCCCAGTGGATGGATTTATCCCTTGACTTATCCACAGTGGATGGATTCATCCCTTGACTTATCCCCAGTGGATGGATTTATCACTTGACTTATCCCCAGTGGATGGATTCATCCCTTGACTTATCCCCAGTGGATGGATTTATCCCTTGACTTATCCCCAGTGGACGGATTTAGATTTGACTTATCCTGTGAATTTATCCCTTGACTTATCCCCAGTGGATGGATTCATTCCTTGACTTATCCCCAGTGGATGGATTCATCCCTTGACTAATCCCCAGTGGATGGATTTATCACTTGATTTATCCCCAGTGGATGGATTTATCCCTTGGCTTATCCCCAGTGGATGGATTTATCCCTTGGCTTATCCCCAGTGGATGGATTTATCCCTTGACTTATCCCCAGTGGATTGATTCATCACTTGACTTATCCCCAGTGGGTGGATTCATCCCTTGGCTTATCCCCAGTGGATGGTTTTATCCCTTGACTTATCCCCAGTGGATGGATTCATCACTTGACTTATCCCCAGTGGATGGATTTATCCCTTGGCTTATCCCCAGTGGATGGATTTATCCCTTGACTTATCCCCAGTGGATGGATTTATCCCTTGACTTATATCCAATGGATGGATTTATCCCTTGACTTATCCCAAGTGGATGGATTTAGACATCGACTTATCCTGTGAATTTATCCCTTGACTTATCCCCAGTGGATGGATTCATCCCTTGACTTATCCCAAGTGGATGGATTCATCCCTTGACTAATCCTCAGTGGATGGATTTATCACTTGATTTATCCCCAGTGGATGGATTTATCCCCAGTGGATGGATTTATCCCTTGACTTATCCCCAGTGGATGGATTTATCCCTTGGCCTATCCCCAGTGGATGGATTTATCCCTTGACTTATCCCCAGTGGATGGATTCATCACTTGACTTATCCCCAGTGGGTGGATTCATCCCTTGGCTTATCCCCAGTTGATGGATTTATCCCTTGACTTATCCCCAGTGGATGGATTCATCACTTGACTTATCCCCTGTGGATGGATTTATCCCTTGGCTTATCCCCAGTGGATGGATTTATCCCTTGACTTATCCCCAGTGGATGGATTCATCCCTTGACTTATCCCCAGTGGATGGATTTATCCCTTGACTTATATCCAGTGGATGGATTCATCCCTTGACTTATCCCCAGTGGATGGATTTATCCCTTGACTTATCCCAAGTGGATGGATTTAGACATCGACTTATCCTGTGAATTTATCCCTTGACTTATCCCCAGTGGATGGATTCATCCCTTGACTTATCCCCAGTGGATGGATTCATCCCTTGACTAATCCCCAGTGGATGGATTTATCACTTGATTTATCCCCAGTGGATGGATTTATCCCTTGACTTATCCCCAGTGGATGGATTTATCCCTTGGCTTATCCCCAGTGGATGATTTATCCCTTGACTTATCCCCAGTGGATGGATTCATCACTTGACTTATCCCCAGTGGGGGGATTCATCCCTTGGCTTATCCCCAGTGGATGGATTTATCCCTTGGCTTATCCCCAGTGGATGGATTTATCCCTTGACTTATCCCCAGTGGATGGATTTATCCCTTGACTTATCCCCAGTGGATGGATTTATCCCTTGGCTTATCCCCAATGGACGGATTTATCCCTTGGCTTATCCCCAATGGGTGGATTTATCCCTTGACTTATCCCCAGTGGATGGATTCATCCCTTGACTTATCCCCAGTGGATGGATTTATCCCTTGACTTATCCTAAGTGGATGGATTTAGACATCGACTTATCCTGTGAATTTATCCCTTGACTTATCCCCAGTGGATGGATTCATCCCTTGACTTATCCCCAGTGGATGGATTCATCTCTTGACTAATCCCCAGTGGATGGATTTATCACTTGATTTATCCCCAGTGGATGGATTTATCCCTTGACTTATCCCCAGTGGATGGATTTATCCCTTGGCTCATCCCCAGTGGATGGATTTATCCCTTGACTTATCCCCAGTGAATGGATTCATCACTTGGCTTATCCCCAGTGGATGGATTCATCCCTTGACTTATCCCCAGTGGATGGATTTATCCCTTGACTTATCCCCAGTGGATGGATTCATCCCTTGACTTATCCCCAGTGGATGGATTTATCCCTTGGCTTATCCCCAGTGGATGGATTTATCCCTTGGCTTATCCCCAGTGGATGGATTTATCCCTTGGCTTATCCCCAATGGGTGGATTTATCCCTTGGCTTATCCCCAGTGGGTGGATTTATCCCTTGACTTATCCCCAGTGGATGGATTTATCCCTTGACTTATCCCCAGTGGATGGATTTATCCCTTGACTTATCCCCAGTGGATGGATTTATCCCTTGACTTATCCCCAGTGGATGGATTTATCCCTTGACTTATCCCCAGTGGATGGATTTATCCCTTGACTTATCCCCAGTGGATGGATTTATCCCTTGACTTATCCCCAGTGGATGGATTTATCCCTTGACTTGTCCTCAGTGGATGGATTTATCCTTTGACTTGTCCCCAGTGGATGGATTTATCCCTTGACTTATCCCCAGTGGGTGAATTTATCCCTTGACTTACCTCCAGTGATGCCATTTTTTTGACGAGTGGCTGCCTTTTCCATGCTTTCTTTAATGCAGAAATACAATTCCCGACACTAAAACATATTAAAACATAAAAATAGCACATCAATTGAATAGTTACAACAATAACACACCTATACTTTTAAGCGAGTTAAACTGTGATCATCGACAACTACTAGAATTTAATGGAGAATTTGTTCCAATTTAAAGCAATTAAAGTAAATTAAGTGTTGTTTTCCAGCAATTTCAGACAAAATAAACATAATATGGTCCGGAAGTGTGTAACTAATTTTTTATTTCTTTCTTACAGACATTTATAAACAAAGAACAGCAGTTCCGCAGAAATTATGTGGACACACAAAAACAAATCAGTCACACAACTGAATAACTTCAGAAAGACAACAAGAAACAGACAAGAAACTGCCATCCAATAAGACTGTTGCAGAGTAACTATACAGGTGAGGACCAATCAATTACATGTACCTTCTTGGTGTAGAATTTATCAAGTCTTGTAGTATTTGTTAGTCTCCTCCACAGACACAGAACCTTTGTTTTGGGGCAGTATGTCATGTTTATCAGTCTCTCATACCAACAACGATCACAAACTGCTCCACTCCCACTGCGTATTATTACACAGTCATCACAAACCTGTATTACACAATGAATTAGGTTATACATGCATTTAATAGGTGTTGATATGATGTTGTTACACAGGCAGTTAGGATAAAGAGTATGATTTTGTTTTACCCTTACTCCAAGTGTGATGTGAGGCCAGTTACAATCCTGTCATGAGCAGTAGAGTACTCAAACAACTTAAATGAGGTAATAATTGTGCATCAGGGATTAAAAAAAACATTAGGGTTTGGCCAGTTACCCACTCATAATGACAGGATTGAAACTTACCCCTTGTCACTCGACACACTCGGTGGTTTAGTTGTTGAGAAATCTGCTATAGAATATGGGAAACACGGATTTGAGTCACACCCAAGTAGTTTCTCACACAATGGTGAATCAGTCAAAAGAAAACCCCAAACCAATCAAACTAGTATACATATAAATCAATGCACACAATGGTGTTGCATACATCTGTCACTGTTACTGCACATATGCATGTTAATCATTATCGATGCCAAATATTCAATTTCCCGTTTGTTTACTACATTAACATTGATCATGTTTCTAAAATAATGTTACTAAGTCTTGGTTCATAATTGTTGAATTGGCTCAACAAAGAAAATTAGAGACATACATACCTCCATAAATAACACATCTCCTTTAGTGTCACTACCTGCATGTACCACAAAAGAATGTTTACGCATTCGTCTACTGCCCGAAGGCTTCAGATCAATGTCATTACCATGCTGCAAGAAAACAAATCAATCAATTGTTCCATGTGTGAGTCAGTTTTACTTCAAACATGCATGCTAATAATTATTAATGGCAAGAACGACACTTGATTAATTCATAAGGATGTTACCACGAAAAGGTATACCACAAGCAATGAGACATTACTCGAAAACAAATTAATTTAACAATTTATTTTTTAAAAAGTTTAAGTTTGAAAATTATTAACACTAAATCACAGACAAGTAAAAACAAAATGTCAAAAGTCAATAAAAAATTGAGGACTTGTAACCCAGACTCGGACACTAATGTATAAAACAAATGTACATCCGTACATCAATATGAAGAACTCCTTACCAAATTGTTGATTTGATCCAGTAAGTCATTCACTTCTTGGCTGTATATTAATCCAATGTGGGACCTTCCAAGCAAACGGCGTACTTTACGCTTTACTTCGGGCTTAGGAACTTTCATCATGACCATAAAAGCAATAGCATTTGATAAAATATCTATAGATTGGAATGACAACAAAAACAAAATAGAAAGTAGTTATTGTCATTTTATGTACATGCAAAATGTTCACACCACAACAATTTGAAAACATCTACCTTCTGATGAAAGAAGATGAAAGAAGCAAATGGCTCTTAAAAAGTTCCCACTAAACTGGTTGATCACATAGCACTTTGTGTCATTTTTGGCATTGACATCACATCTACCTGAGACATGGATGGTTCCCTTGTAAAGGCAGATGATAGTCATGCGTCATACACTGCACACATTACATTGAGTAAAAATTGGCTACCTGCACTAAATCAAAACGACTCAACACAATCATTATAGGAAAAGTTCTATATGTGCAGTGATGCCAGTGATTCTCCCATCTTTATGTGCAGTGTGCACTGTAATCTAAGAAAACCCTTAAAGAAAATAAAAAAATATTTATTCATTTCGAATTTTATTTATAATTAAAATTCACTTTTATAAACCAACTTTGCTTATGTTTACTCGGACATGTAGTATTATTTTGCTTCAACAAAGATAACAAATTGTTAACTGGAGTTTCTTAATTCAGCTTTTAAAATAAACAAGCAAGTAAATATATATTTTTGATCCAAACAAGGAGTCAGAAAAAGAATTTGGATTTCCCAAATGTGAAAGCTCCTGAAAGTGGCTTGAGGGCTTGTGTTCCCCCTTATTCTAGACCCAGAACCTCACAGATGTTAATATTCAGGAGGTTTACAGACTCATTAGCAGAAATACACAACTACAGATTTGGACACAATCATGAGTATCTTCTTTCTCTATTTAGTGACTGCTTTACTTCTTTCAAGAAAATTTGAAAGCTGAAGGAGTTTTTGAGAAAATCCTAAAATTAGGAACAATCCTGAGAAATCATAGGCCTGTATAACTGCAACTTGGAAAACTCACTGTACTTCAGCAGTTCCCAGGATATTTCCCCCTGTGAATGGTAAAGGACTATAATGATAGTAGCATTCTGTTGATAATAGCTGAAGGGACTGCCTATACTAACCTGCTAGAAGCTTATCTTCATCTTCCTCAAGGCGTTTCTTTTCACTTGCTGTAAGGGAGTCATATCTGAAACAAATACAAACAAGTTTTTAACCCACTGCTCATTTTAAAATTGTCAGTAGAATCACAATTTCTTTCAAAGTTTTATTAAACCCCCCAACAAAGTTGTGAAACTTTTTCAGTTAGCTATATTTTGGTTATTTGTGATCTGTACATACGGGAAGCTTTTTCCTTCCTCTTTACATCGAGACCTAAAACAGTGATTGTAACAACTGTGGTCTCGTTGTGAAGAGGAATGAATAAACTTTCTATAGGTATGAACCATAATATGAACAAGTCAAAAATAATCGAAATAAGGGTGATTGAAAAAAATTACAAAAAACTTTTTTGATGGGTCTTTTTATAAAAAACTTGAATTTATGACACAAGAAAAATCCCAAGTTAGCATGACAGTGTCAATGTTGTGAGTAAACCAGTTGCGCCTCTGAACTAACAGCTACAGACTGATATTATTACAGGTGTACATGTACTTAGGCAATTTAAAAAAAAATTACTTGAATTACGGAATCGCAGCCTGAAAAAATTGTGTTTTGGAAAAAACTGTAAAAAAATTCTCGCCCAAAGATTCAATTTTGTGGAAAAAAGAAAGAAAAAAAGAAGAAGAACCGCAACACTTGTTGCCATCGATCATGTATAAATCAAATATTTTTGAGTGAACAGTCCATTCCATACCATTTGGACGCTGCCATGTGCTAGCTAGCACTGTGCCGGCAATCAATGTATGATGGAAACCAGACTAATTCTATGCAATCATGTACAAAAAACGTGAGTCCCTTTACAGACCGTAAGAAATCTCAAAAATCATACATGGACCATTAGTAACGCATACACTCATGTCCAAATCTCATGCAATATCGACTGCTTAATGGAAGACTTTACGTGTCTGCTCGGAAAAGGGTTTTTCCCTTGACATTGCAATAGTCATCAATGCTGGTGCGCAGGCTAAAGTAATGATACAGCACTGGTCCGAATGCATATTCCGAGCACAGTTCTTTGGAAATTTTAATTGTTTATGAAAAACTACGCAACATGTAGGCATTATTTTACAAAAATTACACAATTTAGGATACCCTGGATGGACAGAAGAATTATTCTACTGTATAATGTAAGCTTTGTTTCCTCTTTATTTGTTTTGTTTTGTTGTTTTTCAGGGTTTTATGCGGGAAGCCAAAATGCTGTGACAATGACGTAATGGTTTTGATCACATGCGCGGTTGTGTAAAATATTTTAGTAACCCTACATTTTGTTTCTGGAACGGGCGGTGACATGTGTAACCGACCGATTCAGAAACAGTTATATGTTTACAAAATTAACCGTAAAGCACAGGCTATAGATTTTGATATGTATGCAAAGGCCCTAAAGTTTACATGCAGTTTTAGAAGCCGACCGCGTGCCTTCAGCTCATTTTGTTTGCAGCCGAGAAATCCGTAATCCAAGTACTTAAGATTAAATGGCCTTACCTATGTATCATTTCAGCTGGCCCTTGGTCCATACCAACTGCATCTCTCTCAGCAGCTACAGCATCAAGAAAAGCATCCTCCCAAAACTGAACCTCATCCCAAATGGGAGATCTGTCCTTAGCTAAAAAGAAGATAGAAAATCAAAATTAATTGAAGGACTTGCCCCTAGACATTTTTCATTTTTTACAGGTATAAACTCATTTAGTCTAACTTAATCTACCAATGTTGGAAAGTAAACTATTAATTCTATTAAACAAGACGAATGTACTGGTATAAACAATTTAAAAACAAAATTTCAAAATTATTTCATTGTTTTGTAAAAATGAATGCTCAGAACTTGGATAAAAGACAATCCTATAGGAAGTTGTTATATCATGCACACTTGCAACTACATGTGCAAGTTTTGGCTATTACGGCTCCAAACCTGGCATGCTTTAATGTGTAATTTCACCAACAACAAAACCCCACTACTTCATCATTCATCTAGGCACTAATAAAATCAAAATTCCGACAAAACCTTCAATCTTTGTGAGATAAAAACATTGTTTTCTTACAAAAATCACCTAAGAAAAAAATGCAAGTAGTTGTGGCTTACATAACACTTAGGAAATAGGATAGAGAAAGTCAACTTTTGAGAAAAATATGCATACATGTACCAATTAGTGCTTCAAATACATAGTGTCGCAAGATCAGTTCTGAAGTATCTGTATCTGTTGCAATCATGTTTCCACCATGGTAACGGAAACCGGCACTCACACAACTCTTACAACTCCATGTGATAGGAGAACGTCTCCTTCCACCTATTGATGTTAGCTGCAAACAAAACCAGTTATTTCACTTTACTGTCAATAATAATAATAATAACTAGCGGTACGTAACAAACCCTGGGGGTTTTAGTTGGCGAAAAATAAAAAAAGATAATAAACTGCCCCACAGACCTTGACATGAATTAAAGTGGGAGAATTTTATTGACTTTACGTTGGGCAAAAACCCTATATCCCTTTAACGCTTCCGTATTGAATTATCTTTGTTTATCTTCATATTCCTTCAACTCGAAAGCTTTCGTATTTAATAGTTCAAGGACTCTCCAGGAGAGAGAGGGCGCTATACATGTATTATAATTATTAGAAAGCTGTGTGAATGCGACGCACTGTACACGCAGCAAACAATGTACTCTACACATAGCAACAGCAGATTCCTATACATCTAGGCACGACACATGTTTGGGGCGTTATAAAAAAAATATTGACTGCTTTAACTTGTGCTATGGTTAAAACTCGGACTCCCCCTGAGATCCTTGGATCGATCTATTTTCCCTCCGCTTAACCTCAGGCAAAAAAAAAAAAGAATTCGCCGAGGATCACCTCGGGAAAATAGAATGTGCTAAGGATCCCCTTGGGCACCTTGGAAAATAGATGGGCCGAGGATCACCTCAGGCACCTCAGGAAAACAGAATGTGCCGAGGATCACCTCAGGCACCTCAGGAAAATAGAATGCACCGAGGATCACCTCAGGCACCTCAGGAAAACAGAATGTGCCGAGGATCACCTCAGGCACCTCAGGGAAATAGAACGTGGCGAGAATCACCTCAGGCACCTCAGGAAAATAGAACGCGCTGAGGATCACCTCAGGCACCTCAGGAAAATAGAACACCGAGGATCACCTCAGGCACCTCAGGCACCTCGGGAAAATAGAATGCACTGAGGATCACCTCAGGCACCTCAGGAAAATAGAACACTGAGGATCACCTCAGGAAAATAGAACACGCTTAGGATCACCTCAGGCACCTAGGGAAAATAGAACACTGAGGATCACCTCGGGCATTTCCGGAAAATAGAACGCGCCAAGGAATGCCTCGGGAGTTGTACTTTTCACAATAGCACACAAAGCAGTCAATATTTGTATACCATATAAATAAGCGCCTGAGAGATAATTTCACAACATGAAGTGTGAGTAAATTACGTACCCCATTAAGTTCTACTTCACTGTCTGACATGACAGATCTGATTGACTGGTGTGTAATACGTGAACGGCGTAGACGACCTTCACCACATGTTGAACTACTATCACTGTCATTCCCAAGTGTGTCTGTGCTGTTGTAACTTACTAAAGTGCTGGCTTCAGATACCTCAGAATCAAGGCTGCAGATTTTTTCAGAGAACTTCTCTCGACGTACAATGATTTCTTTAGGCTGTGTGGAAGTACCGGTTTCTGTGTTGGACTCAAGAGTATCTTTTCTGGCTTGAAATGTAATACCTTCATCATTGACATCTCCAGTATTGTTATTTTCAATGTCCTTTACTGATTGGGTGTATATATCTTGATATTGTACTGCATCAGTGCCATCTCCCAGTTGATCTGTACCGTCAGTATTACTTCCTGGCTGTGTTGTCATTTCCAAATTGGAACCTATTGCACCTGAGTTCAACATTTCAAACAACATGGGAAAATTAGTAAATATACAGATCAGCAAAAGGGCACGTGCATTTAACCCGCTTGTAACCCCCAATTCAGCCTGAAAAATTAACATCACGTCCTAAATTGAAAATAATGGCTGTTAAAGATGAGATAAAGCATTGTATTGAATAATCTGAGAACCATTTGCCTGAAGTTCAACCATGTGTGAGAAAATATCCCTCAACACTCGGTTTTATTGGGATTCTTTATTGAAAATGTACCCTACCCATAAACAATAATAAATTAAATCTTGATCATACTGTTATTTTACATACATAATATTTACTTATAATTGTCCGCAATAAACTACACTTTGAGAAAATAAAGTGCTTATTTATGTCATTCCATGCACTATTTAATGATGCCATGCCATAATGCACCACATTTGTTGGCAAACCTCAAAACAACAAAAACAAGCCCCAAAAAGTTTACGAAGTGCAAACAAATTTTTAAGCAGAAAAAATTCCAACAAACCTCAATGGACAGCAAGATTAACCAATGGTTTATTTTTGAAGAGCACAAAATGGAAGAACACCAAGTGACCGGTAGAGTAGAAGAGAAATGAAATACTTTTAGCAAAAAGGCAATAAATACAAATCACAACAATAGCAAAACTGTAAATGGGCAAGAAACATTCTAGGATGGTGCAAAGATGCATGAAGGCACAAATTGACTACTGATGAAATTACCTGTAACCGCTACTCCTGCTGCTATACTAACTGCTCCATGTACACCTGCACCAGTGCTTCCACCTACACTTACTTCAGACATGTCAATCAACTCATAAGCACTATCATTACGATTCTCTTCCATCATTGGCGAGTTCACTATGGAAGAAATAGAGAGGAATAATTACATTTCTTCCATATATCTGTGCAAATTCATAGGGAAACCCTCATGTTTGTTCCCCAAATTTATGTGGCTTGAGGCACAGTTGATTATACACATATTCAAAACTTGAGCTATCTCACATTTGGTAATGTTGTTTTTATCAAACCCCCAAATTACTGCAGTTGTACTGCAGTTTACTTTATGAACTTGCAGAGGGCTTTGGTTCTGAGGCTACCATATTTCAACCATCCTTTTGAAGCGTTTGAGAACCTGCTGCAATATTGCTAGAGGGCTATAGAATTTGGAGAGCAATAAGACACAGGCCTTGTTACTCAAATAAGAAAAAATTGCGATGTGTTCCCAAACTGGCACATGGAGCTAAAGCATCTTTGAGGTCTTACTATGCCCCCCTCGCAGGGCTGGGTAGGCTTTTGAAGATCATGCACGGCGGCTCCACCCTGAACTGTCAAGGCTGTGGTCGGAGGGGGAGAGGGGGGGGGGGGGGGAGGTTCAGGCTAGAACGCCATTCCCCTGTATCCTTTTGGGGGCAAGTAAAAAGGTTGATACCAATCCTTGGCCAGTGCCCTCCTTTGAAACTTGATTGCTGTTTCCAGAGGAGGGCATGGATCTCTGATTTTAGGGCCAAACGCTTGGCTAGATCAAGTGCAATCACCACAGGTCAAAGAGTAAAGGATGATGGAGGGGTGCTTGTGATCTCAACTGCATAACTGAGCATCCAACCATCATCAGAAAAACTGGCCAAAGTCCCCGCTTAAGACTGAAGGCAGCCCACAACTGACTGGATGAAAAACTCAATGCCAGTGAAGACTTGTCCAATAAAATTGAACATGGACTGGTGTATTTGCGGGTTTTTTTCTTCTTCTTTTTTTCTTGTTGTTGTTATTTTTTATCCTGTGGATCAGAGCGAATTACTTGGGTCCTCTTGTGTAAAGGCTTGGACGATATTGGCCTGGTTGATGTAAAACCGATGACATCGGTAGACCTGGCCTAAGAACTGATGTTCAGTTTCACTCCAGATATCCATAATCTTCTACTAGTTAAATATTAAATGTCAAAAAGTTTGATATCATTCAAGGCTATAATTTATTAATGTGTACATGAACGAAATGGGAGCAAGTGTAAACACCCTGGTCCAGGCAAAGTGGAGTTGTGCACCATAGTGATGCATTAGTGACATACCTCTAATGGCTCCTTCTTCTGTGCTAGTGCTGCTGCTGCTCACAACAGAACCACGTTTCTCCCAACCTGAAATTTCAAATAATCATCAGTTGATCAATATACCCAGTGGCCTAATTACTTGATCAATATATTCCTAACACCATATTAGGTAAAATAGACCAACATGTTATTGGAATATTGTTATACCAGTTTGTGTGTTTTGCACCTTTGGAGCTAGACAATTATTGAACTGTAACCAACTTTAATGGTTTGTAGTGACCTACAGGGCCCAGTTTCATGGCTCTGCTTACAGTGCAATGGTCTTACAGTGCAATGGTCTTACAGCATCTAGAATCATGCGCTTTATAGTGCACGGTAAGCCATACCATGAAATTGGGCACAGAACTTAAAGATATATATTAAAACATCTTTTTATTTTGAACTGTTACTTGGATGTAAGTTATTTCTTAAAACGACTGTTGTTTATGATTTCTCTAACTTGTATCACATATCAGAGAAGAAAATCTCATCACCACACGCAATACTGTCTCCTTTCTTATTCATATTATAAAACATTTTTAACATCCCACTTGTGCAGTAACTATTTTGTAAATGTTCCTTTTTTAATAACGAAGAACCCTGGGTTTATTTACAGTAAATGTAATGAGTGTACTGTTGCACAATGATGAGATTGTGAAGAGTTTGTAAACAGTGACAGGTGAGTAGTGAGTATTGCCCAAGGAACTACATGTATACTGGTCTGGGAAGGGTGGGAAGGTGGAATGCACACAAACAGATGGCTCAACATCTAATTGAAATAAAAGACTGGTTTACATGTACATGTATATAATATATTAAACTGGAAGGAATTTAAAGAAAATTGTGAAAATGTGTAGTTTCAACTTATCAAATGACACAAATTATAATGAAATTGTCTTGTTGGGTACATAATGAAGTATCTTTTATACTCAGAAAAAGCGTAGCTGTCTAGGTCTTTAGTGGTCCATGTTTTGAGAAAGTACACAGAATTTTACAATCTCTTGACAAAGAAAGAAACATTTCATACAATTTTAAGCCTATCTAAGGTTTTTTTGGTGACTTAAATAATTGCAACAATTGAATGCATTGAGCAAAGATGAGTAAAGTGAGATGAGCAATGGTAAGGTAAGATAATCGAGGTCAGGAATGATAAACCATGTACATGTACATTCACCAGACATTTTATGCAATCCTTCCCTCCTCAACACTGAACTGAAGTTTGTATGGATGAACAATTAAACTGATAAACTAACCAATCCTAAACTGTGCATATTGCAAGTATTTACACAACAAACATTCTCTGAGACCATTTGACATCTAGTTCAATAGAGGGTTCATTTGCCATTTCTCACACTACACAGTAAACACACAGGGAATCCGACTCCCTAAATGATGCAGCCCAGATTTCTTGTTGTGATGGCGTCAGGTGAGGTTAAACTCTTGTTTTACAAGTTACTGGGGTAACTTGTAAAACAAGGGCTATGCCAATTGAAGAAAATATCAAGTCAAAATCTGCCCCCTTGAGCGTTAACTCCATACATTTTCAAGCAAACTTTAACTGAAAATACCCCAAAATATGTCAAAATTCAAAACACCCTTTCTTTGTTTCTCACTACACATGTACATGTACATGTTTTTGTGCATTGTTGGGTCAACTTATACAACCTACACTAGAACCGACGTACATGTAACGTTATGAAATCACAACATAAACTCAGGAACATTACAGGACAAATGGTGACTTGGTTCCACTGAATGGTAGGCATTTACAGTACAGTAGCATTTAAAGGTCATGAACTGGGGGTAAATCACACACACACACACACACCCACACACACACACATCACATCACAGCCAGAAATGCCAGCAAACTGTATGGCTTACTCTCTTTCCCATGCAATATTAGGCCAGCGTGTTCAGACAAAAACATGAAAAAATGAGCAAGAAACAAGCCAAAGCCTATTAGTCATAAGCATCATGGGAAAAACATGATCAATCATTGTTAACATCATTTATGCCACAAACATCATTGAGATTGAAGAGTTTAAGTAACAATCTGAGTGATTTAACATTGCTGTGGATTTGATCATGCCATCGACTAAAGAATGCAGCGCACAATATAAAGCATGTAAATATGTGTAACAAATGTAAACCTTTATCTTGGATTACACTATCAAACAACAAAGTAACGACATGGTATTAACAAAGCAAGTCAAACCTAAAACTCTGGAACCCTGTTATGATGCAACTGTTAATATAGCGTTTCACTGATTTTGACAGTAGTAGAACTGAAACACAAACACTCACGATGGGACATTAATAATCAAATTACTGTGGAAGCAAATCACAGCAAATATAGAACATATGCAGTCAAACGTATTGATACTGAGTTATCTAACCATTTCATCACATCTATGAAAGAAAGAAAACTTGAAATTGAAGCAAACTGAAGATTATTCAAAATCAAAAGTCTAAAGTCTCAAGATGGCGCTTGAACAAGGAAATCTGTTGCAGAAGTCTCATCTACATGAGATGAATACATAAATGAGTTTGTTTGGCTGTGATGCTGATTGTTGCTAAGCATATTTTTCTTCTTCCTTTTCATAACATTTTCCCATTGTTTTACACTTTGTTTTTTGCTTTGTTTTTGTTAAGCCAAGCAAAATGTCCAATTGATATATCTACTTAGTATAAATGACTTGTTTGTTGTTATCTCTTTTGCACAGCAAACTAGTCAGTTAATAAAATTAAGTCTGTTTTTTTTCTCTCTAAATGTAAACATGTACCTTCCTTTAATTTCTGGTTGTCATTTGCTTGTTTGGTTACATCTCTTGACATTGAAATTGGCTTGTTATGCAGTTGTGCTTTTAGGTTTCTCAATGTTTGCTTCCTTCATTATTTAAGCAATTCTTCTTCCTTTTTTTAAACTGTTTTTTATCATCTTTGTTATATGTAGCTTCATCTCATCATCTGTTACCTTATAATAAATAATAACAATGGCTCTCATATAGCCCAGTTCCAAGAATGATCATTGTGCTTCGAAAATTTTTACCCATGGTAACTGGGCTGATTATTTCATTCCTTAAACCTTCTCAGCTGCCTTAAGGGTATACAGCCTGTGCTGCCAAGTTTGTAGCACACCAAGCTAAATCGTTCACAAGAACCATCTCTACCCTCACACATCACAGGTACCCAGTTACTCTTTGCTGAAGAGAACCAATTATAGTTAAGTGTCTTGCTCAAAGACACAAGTGTCATGACAGGTATTCGAACCCACACCCTGATGACTTATTCACCAGAACTTGAGTCAAGCGCACTAGACCACTTGGCTGGCTACTACACATCATTATCTTGACCTTGTACTAATATTTGTTTATGCATGTTTACGACATTGGCAGGATATAGAGTTAGGAGGGCCCAACAAAAACATCTTTGTGTTTCCTATAACCTATTTCCATGTACAATTTTATAACTAATTTGAAAAAGATGATTACCCGACCAACTGCATGCTTCAGTACTACTACACCGGAAATCATGACTTACATTTGTGTAACTAACACTGTCATTACATTTGTGTTGATTCAACAGATTTACATTGTTTGACTTTTGGGGCTGAACAAAATCCAACCCCAAAACTCAAACTTATTTTATGTAAATAACCCACAAACAATCACATAACTGCTAACTGTTTGGTATAGAAATAGTCAAGAACACATTGGGCACTGGATCAGGGAACCTGGAATTGAGACAAACAAGCACACTTCTAAAAGAAATGAAAACATGCAACTAAGCACCAAGAAAGTAAAATGAACTAAAACAGTATGTACTGTACAGTATTCCTCTATGTAATGGTACTGACTTGTCCAGCATTGTGAGGAGCATCATAACAGGGTTCCCAATGGAGTCATGAGAAAACAAATTAAATAAATAAAAAATCTTCAAGGATTTTGGGAACAAATATGACAACATACATTACAAACATTAATTGTAAAATATGACACCTCACCTATAGCAGCAATAAAATTATCCTCATTGAGACTATGTGTTTCTGGAATAGCACCCATGCTATCACTAACTTGCACACCATCTGATGGTACAACCAATGATCCCTCTATGTCAAATGCACTCTCACTTCTTATCCCTTCACCTTGCATAACACCTTTCTTGTTATCCTTGCCTGGGTTAGGCTCCTTGCCAAAGTAGTGTGTGTGTGCAATTTCAAGTACAGCAAATGCACTGGCAAAACCTCCTACAGGTTGGTTATAGAAGGAGTACTCCAGTCCAGCAACCACTGCCTTCAAAACAGACACAATCCCCTTGTACACTGCTTTGCTCACTTGCTGTTAGACAAATAAAAGTACATGTAACATCAATCATAACTTCAATACCACAATTTAAAATATTTTGACTACTCCTTAAGTAGCACAGCAGGGACAATACTGTGGAAAAGACAAATCAGAGGGAAGCAATTCATTTCATTCCCATGCCTCTCCAAAAACAGTGAATACAGATAATGTTATCATACTCATTCAAAACGACTGTACACAATGGATGTTTATTTAAATGTCAAGTAATAACACAAGAGAAACTGACTGGGCATATATCTGTAAATCTTTAGCTACAGAATATTTTGTGAAGGCTGTTTGTGAAAGGGAAAAGTGAAAACCCACACAAAAATCTCATTTAGGAAGATATTGTTGAAAATCAATATTGTCAAAATGAACCCAATAAAGCAGAAAGTAAAGGTGAAAGTTGACATCCAAACCCAAGTGCCAAAGAACGTATTTGTCCATGGAGGCTTCAGAAAGTTAAATCCACAGCTTTTCCCAGGTAAGATTTAAATTAAAGATGAAATCAACTTTGTTTGCCCTGAAAACAATACTCTTTATCTAGGATGTCACTGTAGTATTTACATGAAAGTGAAAGTCCTCCAGGTTTTTAATATTTTTATTTTGTTATTGATTTTTTAATGAGAGATCGCCCAACATCACAAGGCCACAAGGCCACTTCAAGGTGAGGGCTACACTTAACTGATTTGGGCTGTCGGCCCAAATCAACTGTCACAAGGGCCAAGTTGCCACCTACTCCTGGGGCTGAAACAGGAATACCCCTTTCTTCACAGTCCTTAAGGATGAAGGCAAGGGTATCTTCCACTAAGAGTCTGGCTGGTAGAGCAGAATGCACTACCTGCCCAACTTTTTGTGAAGCAATTATGGTTAATCAATTATGGAGTGTTACTTAAAAATACATCGCACATTCAAACATGCAGGTGACAAGTCCTTCTCAGTAGCTGGACCAAGCTGCTGGAACTCGCTACCTCTCAACATTCAGACTAAAAACTCTATTCGCCAATTCAAACGTAAACTCCAGTCATACTTATTTTCATCTGAAGGTTCCTGTTCAGTACAATGTTCCTCTCTGGAATTACTGCCCTCAGCGCATTGCAAACATTAGAGAATGCACTTTATTATTGTTATTATCATCATTATTAAGTGCCTTGCTCAAGGGCACAAGTGTCATGACTGGGATTTGAACCCACACTCTGCTGCTGACAACACTTGAGCTTGGGTCCGGTGAACTAGACAACTCAGCCACGACAACCCACAGTGTGAGTAGCTGTGCATGTTCAAAGGTATGCAAAAGTAACACCTGAAGCCAGTTTTGTAGCTAATAGGTTCACTGTTTTAACTTTAGCTTGCCTAAAAATGCAAATTGAATGATACAAAAAAAAAACATTCTGTATAATCCTCAAATTTCTTCAACCAACATATGAGTGGGCAGTGGAAAAAAAACCCAGAAATCTTTTGGTTGTAAAGCCTGTGGGGAATGTGTGGAGCATGCGGCCATAACAGCAAATTGAAAACTGAAAATTTTCCACTTTCAAAATATGCAACACACATAAATGATGGCCAGATAACTTGACCTTCCTTTGACCAACTCGACAGCTGAACTTGACCATCTGTAAGCTGATTGCAAGTTATCCATTGAGACAAGTCACTTTTGAAACAGGTCGACCGATGTCGCATGCACCTTGCTTTAAAAAAAAAACCATTTATGACCTGGTCACATTAAGGAACAGCCCATGAAAACAAGTGCTTGTTTCAACAGACCATCCCACAATAAAAAGTAAGAAACAGAAATGAAACATTAGTTAATGGACTAAGCCTCACTCTCAAGAAAGTGATGAGAGACACGACCCGTAGCATCACACTGCAGTGAAATTCGCCCTAAACTGATTCTTTTGTGATGTACTTAGTGCAATTAGTCTACATTTGAAGGACTGCATACCCTGGGCCCAATTTCATAGAGCTGCTTAAGCCAAAAATATTGCTTGAGGATTCCCTTCAATTCAATTAGGTGCCATCTTCTCGCAGAAGGTTGGCTGCAATGGCTTTCCATCTATCTCTGTCCTGAGATGCCCTGGCACATTCCATATAGCTAAGGCCAGTCCAATCTCTCACATTATCAAACCACGATGTTCTCTGTTGATCTTGTTTTTAATACGCTCTAAGATGATCCGGAGTAACATTTTGACCACGTGACTCATCAGACTGATGGTTCTGAAGTCTGTGCAATCCATAGCTTTCACTTTCTTCGGGATTGTCACAAAAATTGATTGTCTGAAGTCTTCTGGGATATGGCCCGTATTGTAGATGTTATTACACATTTCTGTTAGTGTTTCTAGACTTTCTTTCTCAAGTGCTTTTAGCATCTCAGCTGTGATGCTATCAGGTCCATGAGCTTTTCCATATCTGAGTTGATTTATGGCTTGTTTGACTTCCTCTAGGAGGATTGGTGAGCCATCCTCATTATTGATGGTGGGTTTTGGTTCTCTCTCATCACCAAACAGCTCAGTCACATATTCCACCCATCTGCTTGATATTTCTTGTTGGTCAAAGATGATGCTTCCCTCTTTACTTCTTATGCAACAAGTTTCTTTGTTTGTTTGTTTGTTTTGTGTTTGTCAGCTCTTTGATCCTGTCATACATTTCTTTTGTTTGATGTTTTCTATCAAGGGTTTCAATCTCTTCGCATTTCCTTTGTAGCCATGCCTCCTTTGTCTTTCGGCACTCTTTCTGAATCTGTTTGTTAATTGAGTGATATTCCACTGTGTTTTTCTTCTTTTTCCTTTCAGTCATTGAGTTTTAGGATATGATCCGTCATCCATGGTTGTTTGGCCTTTCTTTCCTTCCGGTGGAGAGTTTCCTCGTTGGCATGTTGTATACTTTCTTTTATGTTTTTCCATTGTGCCTCTATCTTGTCTACGTCACTTTCATGTTGTTCTTCCTTCAGCAGTGTCTCATATCGGTTCTTCACCTCAACTGCGTAGGAATGCTGTATGTCTGGTCGTTGCAAAGTAGATAGATCGTATTTCTTTGTGCCATTTCTTGTATTTTGTGTTTTCTTCAGTTTCAAAGCAATTGTCGCCACTACTGGGTTGTGGTCTGAGTAGATGTCTGCTCCAGGGTATGTCTTTACCTGTTTGAAGCAGTTTTTAAATCTGCCTTTGATCATGATGAAGTCTATCTGATTCCGGTACATGTCTCCTGGACTTGACCAGGTGTATAACCTTCTTTGTGGGTGTTGGAAAAAGGTATTCCCAATAACTAGATTGTGCTCCTCGCAGAATTTTTAATTGTATCAGTCTTTCTCCCCTGTCGTTTTGTTCTCCTAAGCCATATTTGCCTGTTGTGGGTGGTTGGTGTGATTTGCCAACTTTTGCATTGAAGTCTCCCATGACTATAAGTACATCACTTGATTTTACTTGCCTGATGGTATTCTCTATTTTTCCATAGAAGTCTTCGATCTCGTCATCAGAATAATCTTGTGTTGGTGCGTACGCCTGTAAGATGGTTATGTTGAAAGGTTTTGCTCGTATATTTACCAGCATTATTCTTTCGTTAACTGTCCAATATCCCATAAGGGATTCTGTGATATTCTTCTTCAGAAGCATTCCAACTCCATTCATGTGTTTGGATCCACCAGAGTAGATAAAACTGTGACTGTCTTTGTCGACGTAACCTGCTTCCATCCATCTGGTTTCACATACACCAAGCACATCGATGTTCATATCCTTTGCTTCTTGAATCAAATTATCAAGTTTTCCTGGTTTGTAAAGGCTTCTCACATTCCAAGTCGCGATTCGAAGGTGTTTCTGTCTGGTTTTCAGGTAGATGCCGTCGGATAGAGGTCTATCGTCATCAAGGTCTACCCTATTCTCCAGTTGATACACCTCTTCCCTGTGGTTATTTACAGCAAGTTCTATTGCAGGGGTCCCAACTTCAGCAAGTTCTATTGCAGGGGTCCCAACTTCACCTGCATCTTGTGTTTCTTTTATTTCTTGATCCATTGCAAACTATAGGTAAATACGTGGTGAGGTCCCAAGCTCTTCCACTGTGGTTGGCCGCTTCGCATTATAAATGCCTTGCTGCGCCCCTGGTGTACCACACACTTGTCATCCAACTTCATTGCCGTTGACCATAATTGTTGGTTCTTCCGCTGTCTGTGTTGAATGGTGGTGTCGAGGATAGGATTCCCTTCTAAGCAGAAATGAGCAGGATACTAGTCACAAATGGTACATGTGACATTGTAGTTTGGCTGGTAACCTTATTCTGGTCAGCATAATTTTTGTTGTGCTAAAGCATCCTTTTGTGCTTAAGCAGCTCTATGAAATTGGGCCCTGGTTGTAATGTCTGAAATAACTGGTGATGGTAGGCTGTTCCAGACCTTCACAGCTGTAGAACGAAAAGCACTGGGGGACAGGGGACTGTAAAGCATATCTTTGAGTGGCAAGGTTTATCTGGATTGTTGAGCAGCAGGTGGTTACAGGTGGGACCATGGATTTCAACAAGGTTGGGCACGTGCTGCACTGCATCCTGTGCAAACAAGAGACTGCTGAAACATTTCTTTGATTGGATAAACTGCAAAGGTTATGTCTCAATTGCTCTTGCTGGCTTCATCCTATTAGGAGGCATGCCGTTCTTTGGATTTTACCAAGAGCTAAAATGTGAGGATAGAGGTGCAAACTCCCTCTTGCTTCTTTTATAATGAAAATATTGTAGTTGGTAACAAGACCCGCCTGGACCCAATCTCCACAGCATTGATGTACGCTGTCCAGCAATGTGATATTCTTCCATTCTAGTTTTTGAGGGAAAGTACCCCACTAAAGTTTTATCTCCAGCTCATCACTAACAACATTCTGGATCATACATAGAAATCTACATAAACACAAAGGTCTCACATGCCTTTTCAACATTTGTTTTCATTTAAAATCTAGCAAAAAATTAATAAATAAATCTGAAACAAAGAATGAAGAAGATAGTAAGATATAGCTTCTTACCGTATCTTCAATGTAATCATCAAGGACTGTTGTATTTTCTTGAGGTGATAGCTGACTGATAACCTGGGCTCTCATGTTCTCACTCTGCATCAACTTCTTGAGGCGAGACCAGTTCAGCCAACCCACATTGTTACCTTCTAGCACCCCTCGTGTGATCTCTTTCAGAAATAGCTGGTCATCACTGAAAGGCAAACAATAGTAATAGGTTCATTTGTCAAGAGTGAAGAATCTGACATTTCAACAGTGATCAGCTGCAGCAGAATTTGGATAGTCAATGTCAACTACAAAATGACTTCATTACACTACTGATGGTATTGTGATGCACAGGCATGTTACTGAAAACCAACTGTAACAAGATACATGTACCAGCCATTTGATCCAACTTTGTATGGAGCCTTTATATTCATGGAGCCTTTATTTTTCACAGATACAGTTTTAAGTAGGGTGCATGATCACAGAGAAAATCAACAAGTGTGCTCTTTATTTTTGAATACCTTTTTCATCAGAAGTTTTGTTTAACATGACTATATAAAACAATTGGGTAAAATGTACATAAATGAAATTATTGATACTTGTTGAGAATAGGTGTTGTATTGAATGCACAATTCAAAAAGCCACTTGATGTATCCCATCTCTTAGAAGAAAATGATAATTGATTTACTATAACAAGAATTATCTCATGAGGAATTGACAAATTGAAATAGAATTTATGCAATGTATCCATGCTGACACTGAATAACTATGATAGGTTATAAACAATATGTGACGTATGATCAATGCATGTTATGATTAACAACAAATTAACATGCTCATTTTATTGTACAATATAAACATCTTTTCAAACAAACATCTTGCAAGAAAAACATGTATTACCTAACAACACCAACAAGCATAAAAATGGACGTTTGTCCGAAATTGTGTACATGAATCATTCATTCTGCCCCACATGAAAGGATACTATTAAAATACAGAAAAGTATAGCTATTCTGCATCCAATATGCGCAACAAAGGAGGGCAACTAATAATATCCTTCAGCAAACTACAATGCTAGATTCTGATTGGTCAACAGTCATTGGATATATTCCTAATGCTCTCCAAACTACTACACTGTAATTGCATACTGTATGTTGAACGCAATAGCATAAAATGTACCAATTTTCTGCATAAGAATTTAATAGCTGTAAAATCAAGAATTTAGCTGTCAATGTTCATCAGCACCGCGGTCCATAACCCCTTGATTGGCTCCAGGTGACATGCGTACAACAAAACTTTCCCGAAATTAACGAAATTATTGTGTAATCACCGATTCCAAACCTCCATAATTTTGTCTGTCAAGCCAGGGTTTTGAGAGATGTATAGATTGTTTGTCTGCATCCAATGTGCAACAGAGTTGAATATGAGAAGAGTATGCGCTACATTTTTCAATATTTCACGAGCGGGCACAAGTTTAAAACTAATCTTCCTAAAGAAAAAGTACCAATTAAAACATTTTAATTGTGTTAAGGTTTCACACTCATTCGGGTGTTTTTACTGTATTCTCATTTTGTGGCTATTCATGAGTGTAAATTCCCGGTACACACAGGGAAGCTAATCGAACACACCCTATATGTAGAAGTAATCCCAACAAATTGTTTTTCGCCTAACAGCAATTGTTTTAATTGTTATAACACGGTAGTAGGTTGTGAATTTTCTTGGTGAAGAACTAATCACATGATGTGCTACAAAGACACATGAACATGGCTCTGGGGAAAATGAGGGATGTACCCCACTGGGTACTTTACATTGATCCTGCCCAGCACCATTGGTCATTTCCACTGCCTTGTACAATTTTAGAAATAGCCCTGGGTATGACGTTGTATTTATGCTGATTTTTTACTAGGACATTGATTCATGTTCCTGTGGGAAGTGCCGCAAGGAAGAATGAAGCAGTATTCAACTTAACAACGAGACGCAATGTTCAACAATAAATAAAGAAGTATACTTTATTTCACTGTATAATGATTGTTTTCCCCTCTTGCAATCTATTACCATGGTATAACAAAACAATTGTTGCAAGCTGTGTCATAGGTTCATGTAGTTTTTTTGGACACCCTTGGGGGCAGGTGGCAAAACACCATTGGACCCCAACACAGCGTACAACAAGTGTATAATGACTACATGGATTTCAGAATACTACACATTGTATATCATTCTTGAAGTTAGTCGTAATGACTGCTGTGCAGTTAAACATCGACAGTTAAGTCCTTGATTTGAAAACCATTAAACATTGCAGTTATACATGCATGTGCGAATGTGCGTATCGTGTTCAATGCACAGGATGCAAATCGTCGCTCGTACCACGAAGTGACCTAACTCGTTCACAGTTTTTTTAAAACGTGTTCGGAGAAAATCACGATTGAAGTTGCACTACTTTTCAAACTGCTGTTTCGGAGTCTGCTTACTATTTTTATTTAATTTTTTTATGACGAAAATAAAGCTGAATACTTTATTCATACAGAACTATCAATGTGTTTTCATCCCTAAAACTATTTTAATAAGTAATTAATTCCTAACAGATAGGTCTTTGTGAAAATGAAAATTTGAGTTTCGCCCGCAGAGCGCTGTGTACAAACCAATGCGTAATAGAGACCTATCGAGATAGGTCACTTTGTGAAAATACTGCGCTTCCCCAGTTAGGTCACTTCGTGGTACGCAAATTCTCAAGCGCGCCCGAACTGCGCGCGCTGTAGCGCATAGTATACCATTGGTAAAGTGGCGTATCTAGATAGGTCACTTTGTGAAAAGACAAAATGGCCAATCCAGTGATACGTCGTTTAGTGTAATTACGAAACTATTACGTATTAGGCACCGAAACTTGCTGAAAATGTTAGAAGAAATGAGTATGTCAATAATTTGGTAAAAAAAATATTTGCAAAAATGTGTGATTTTAGTCAGTTACATGTAGGTCAGTTCGTGGTACGAGCGACGAAATGTAGAATGCTATTATAGGATTTCACAGTGAGATATAACAACACATCTCAGCTGATGACCCATCCAAACCAGACATTTTTTTCTTTTTGCATTCCAAAGCTTCAGCTTGACTAGTTGCCCTGCCTGCATGGTATGCAAATCATACTGGAGTTGGCCTATCTGCATGATACTCAAAGTGCAGATGAGAGAAATGTGCTTGAAGATAACCTCAGAGCCCAGCCATACAACATTTCATTTTTGGGTGTTTTATGTAAGGGAGTTGTCATGCCAATTTGAGTTTTAATTAATGAGGTTTTGTTGAAAAGGCTTGCTGAATGAGTTGAAGTAAAGTGTAATGACCTAGTCTGGTTATGTCACCTAGAGTACTAAACAGATCTTTTCCGTGTTACACCACATCCTTTATCACATCACAGTTCCTTCTGAACACATTGCTATTGTTTCTGATCACAGCACATTGTGAATGACATTTGTAGCATGTAATGGCTGAGTGGTGTAGAACAAGGGACTCAAGTTGTGGTGTCTGAACCAAAATGAGTGATGCTTCCAAGCCCAGTCCCACCGCATGTCTTTAGCCTAGACACTACACCATAATGCATCTCATTACCGTGAGTAAACGGATGTACAAAGGTTGAGGTTATTGATGTGGATGATAAGCAACCTACACATCTCTTTGCTTGCTGGTGCTGCTTTCTCCTAAGGAGTTGAGATGGTTTCAGAAATGCTGAAGGCCCAATGAACAGGGTGAATAATAGTGAAAGAATGGCCCTGTGTTTCTCCAATGTTTCACCTCGGCTAAGGGGAGAAGAAACTACATGTATGTCACTCTTACATGTTCATGTAGATTCCAGAGATTTAAACCCAGTAAGCCAGCATTTCTCTAGTTTACAATAATAAATGACTGCCAAAAAATGAAGACAGAGCATTTGATTTCCAGAATTATAGAGAAAACCACCAAATAAATTTCATGTATCATTCTACAAAGAAATTATGAACACAGTTCTGAAAACTGATAAAGAATTGCAGAGCAATTTAAGAAAAGCAATGTGGGTATAAACTCATGTGTCCTTTTGAGCCAGGGAGTGACTTCAGTCTTTTCATAAATTGATCACTTTTGTGAGTACAATTCCTTGGGTATGTTGGGTAAATTAAATGTGTACTTAACTGTAGTGCCTTAGCTTCCAGTATATAATAAAGCAATCCTAAACATGCCACGCATTACTTTTTGATAAAAAATTAAATAACACATTTTTGTTTACACCGAGTCCTTTTTTACCAGCACTGCATTCAATAATTTGTGCATATCTTTAGCGAATAGAATATAACTGAGGTGACCAAATGATTGCCATTATAAGCCAATCAAAGAAAAGCACACTGCAGTACAACCACACAACGAGAGTAAAGCTTATAATGGAATCACTTCTCATGCAATGATAAATATTTTAATTTGATGTGAAGAAAGATTTGGATATCTGTCACAGTAAATGCTCACATTAGTGTCTTCAATGATCGATCATTCTTGCTGAAAAACAAACATAATTCATTGGCAGTTAATCAAGCTGTATATAAGCACCTGGCTTCACTTAATGTTATTGATGTGATGACTGCTGGCTGAAAACTCACTTATTGCTTTTAAGCTTCATATGCATTCTTAAAAACTGCTTCATCTTTTTTTAAACAGCTGACGTAACCTAACTCTAAGATGTTTTGTTTTAAAAATGAGGACAGCTTATGACGTTGCTATTAATACTAATTAACTTATTATTTGTATTAGTTGCCTGAACTTGTTTGTATCTAAAGAAATTACCGCAATATGGAACAAGTTGGGTGCCCTGAGAAAGTTTCTTAATCTTTTCAACCCACTATTCCAATTTGATAAACATGTGGACAACGGTGGAGGCAACGAAACAGCAGTGATTATCTCTTTGTGACAGGATAAATGACCTGGACATGGAATAACATGGAATAACCATTTGATATGAAAGTTGAACAAAGCGGAGACTTGGTTGGTTTGCTATTTGTTGACATACATGTATGAGTTCCTGTAGATGGCATTAAGTCTTAATGGCAATAGAGAAACACTGTAGTGTAAGACTGAAAGGTCATTCCACACTGTCATTTTACAAAGAATGGTTTGAATGAAACATAATATACATTGATGAAAACGATGTGTGGCTGAATAAAATTAAGTGTTTAATTATATATAGGTACATAATTAAAGACTTTAGTAGGTATGTTTGTGTACAATGTAGGTCCATGTTATAAAATTGCATGCCAGGAATCAGATTTATGGGGGGTCCAGAAGCTTGCAGTGTAGAACGATTCCACTGAGATGTCCAAAACTGCACTGGAATGGGCAACCTATTGGTTTCATGCACCGAGTCCAGGGAGTAAAAATGTGATGGGAAACGATGAAATCACAAAGTTGACCTAGCATTCTTTTTACACTGAACAACAACATGTCTACATGTACCGTAATTTCCTGCGGATAAGACGCGTCTTATCTGACTTTCTATATCACAAAAACATCGCTGCGCCTTATCTACAGGTGCGCCTTATCTGGTGTCGCTTGAGTTCAAAGTGAGGGTCTTTGTGTGAAGAATTCTTTCAATGCCGTAATCTTACTCAATAATGTGACATTGTGACCGTATTTTCATTCCAACAATGCCGCAATGCGTTGAACCCCTTAGTGATCATGCTTTCGTTCCAACAATGCCGTCATACAAACGTTTTTCTTTGTGGCCGTTTTTTCATTCCGAAAATGCTGCTATCAGAATTACTTAAACGTTTGGAAATCGCATTCACCCAACCTCTATTGTGTGAACGTTGAGTCTATTGTGTGAACGTTGAGGGTGTTTATTGTACAGGATATCTTTGAAGTCTGCTTTAGACTAAAATAAAACATTTTTGTAACGTCTCCCTCGGTGTGACGGGATTATTTGCGTATGGTATATATAGGCGACGCTAGTTTTTGTATTAGTCACCGGTAGAGGGCGTAATATCTACTGGCTCGGAGGGACTAGGCAAGTCTACGAATCTGATCCAGCGATGTTCGAGTTGCAATATCTTCAGACAGCGCGTGGACCATCGTTTCTGCTCGCTGATTGGGCCGGACTGCATTAACAAAAGGAAGGCCAGGATCGGAAACCGCAAGCAAGCATGCACAGCGTTGGCTGAATGGATGAAGGTTGTATCAATTTACATTGGTCTTTTCTTCTTGGCTATACATGTGACCAGCCCATGTGGTTATGGTTTAATTCATGCTTCGAATAGTGTGATTGCTCGGCAACAAAATGACCCCTTTGTGTCGATGTACCGACACCGGGTGGCGCCTGGTGTTCTTCTGTGTGCGGTCAAACATGCGTCTTATGCGGCGGTGCGCCTTATCTGTTGGCGTTTGAATTTTTGGGGGTGATTTTGGGGACCTGCGCCTTATCCGCCGAGCGCCTTATCCGCAGGAAATTACGGTATGTGTGTGAGGGTTAGGTTTCTGGGGTCAGGCAAGGCTCAAGAAATTTTAGAAAATATTGCCCCACCAGAAGATTAATTTTAAAGAGAAAGTACACACTTTGATGAAAAACAAAACCAACCACCCAAAACACCTTTAAATTGAGGTTATAGCCATAGTGACTAGCAGAGTGTTCAATTTCCTTGACACTTGGAGAAAATGTTATCCGCAGTGAATGTTTGAATAATTTGTAGGAAAATAAAAATAAAAACCCAAACAAACAGGTTTTTACATATATTTGTGATTTTGGACTGATTTGCCCCACAATGAAAATTATGAGCTATTGTCATACTTATGTATCAGGAATCATACATTTAGTTTTAAAAAAAACTGTGAAAGACTACAACCATAAATTCCATTCATCTACTACTGGTCATGCTTAAGGTGAAACAGCTGGAAAAACTAATATGACAACTATAAATTGGAAGGTGGTAATAATAACAACAGACTGAACTCAACTTTCAATGAAGAAAATAAGCCACACAGCCCAATAGTCACATACCTGTTGGGTCTGTCATCTGAGATTGACAGTCTTTTGCGATCTTTTTCAGGTTTCTTGGTTGAGCTGTGCCTGATGAGTGAAGAACGCTCCACTAATGAACGTCGAGTATCTAAAATCATTAAAACAACTTTATGCTTATTAAGACTTGAAGGTTTGCATGGTGGAAGGATAATAAGAAATCCGTCTGTCCGTCGTCAGGAGACTGACGACGGACAGAGTATACTGTTCTTCTCAGAACCACCATCACTCAAAAGAGATCTATCTACATGGTGTCACCGCAAAAATATTTCTTAACAATATGCTTGAAAAAGTAAATACACAGTAGCAAGTTCAAATGCTTAAATATTGCAGCATATGCAACCTAGTGAACCAGATTTGTTCGTACAATGGTTTTTAGGGTAACTGAAGGACCATTGTCAGAGTTTTAAAGGATGTGACAATTTCCAGTATTAAATTAATGTTATGCAAGCTTGGATTACTGATGACATAAATGCAAACTAGACAGCGAAAGCTGCCATGCATGAATATTTAAAAAAACAATCCTTTTGATCAACTGATGTTCAAAGGGGTGGGTATATCAAACATGCACTTGACCACTTGATATGTATTTGGGTAGGTTAAATTTACACGTTCCAAGTAACTACAATTGAACCATGTCAACTCAGTACAAGTAGCTCCTTACCTCTTGGGAATGGAGAAGATGGTTTCTTCTTTCTTAGAGGTAATCCCATAGCATTGGTTGTCCCTCTACTACTACCTCTATATGGGCCAGGGTCTGATCTGACACTAGGACTATACTCATCAGGGTCAGCACTTGTCACAGATGTAGGGGAACCTGCACAATAATCATTAGAATGCATCATAGCATTAGAGGGTGTACATACCACTGCTTAGTGTTTTCTAGTAAACTGGCAACTAAAAACCACACTGGAATGAAAGTGCACAGCAATGATATTAAACATCCAGGTAGGCCATTGTAATTGTTACGGTAGCAATCTAAGAATAAGATCGCACCAATAGCAGATTTTTGAGATGATAGAGTGTGTCCCACTCATCAGACCTTTTACATTGTCCTCAGCAACAAGAACAATAGAAAAAGACCAGTTAGTGGGACGCTTGCTTTGGTCTCAAAAGTCTCCTAACAAAATCAGACAATGCAAGTCCTGTTGAGATCTAAATTATACAGTACATGTAGTTGGCTTCAGTTGGTACATGGAGTAGAGTTTTCAGGTCACTGCATTGTTTGTAAAATCATGTTTGCTAAGACTAATATTATAAACAAATACCAAGTCCGTTGCCATCTACTGGAAGTACTCAAAAGTCGGGCCTTTTATTACACAGTGTATGGATGTTGACAATTAAAGTTTATCAGATATGTCAGAGTTGTTTTTAGTTTGTTAATGATGCAAGGCAAATGGTTGATTTCTTCATGTACATGTAAGTAAAAAGCTTGAAGTGTTTGCAGCAATGTTTGACAATCAGTATGGCACTAGCAGTCACTTAAATACTTCAAAGGGTAAAAAGACTTCTGGTTGTGCCAGTTTCAACATGTTTGAACTATAATACAAATTTTAATAAACACTTTGAACATGGTTTTGTTTTTATATCGAAAACAGTTCAAGCCAAGTACATGTACCTGTGATCAATGCGTGCTTCTTTATTTGCATACAATGGGAGACTTTAAGAAAATAGGTGGCAGCATGACCTACAAGGGAATTCTTTGTTATTTACTTTTAGTGTTTAGCATGTTCACAATTCTAAGAATACTGGATTTATATGGCAAGTCTGATACCACATGGCGTCTTCAAAGTCTCCCACTCAATGTACATGTATGGTCACCGCAACATTATACATGTACATGTATCCCTTGAAATTTTAATCAATATTAGTTAAAATAATCCATTATCATCTGCCATTAACTTCACTTAAGTTTCAAACATAAAGTTAAAAGTTAATTGGTATTATGTCCATGCAAATGCCATGATGTGTTATTGCAAATGATAACTCTGATTAAATGCAACCTCGCATGCAAATAATACTTGCCCATTCTAACACATCACCATCAGCACTGTGCCCCCTACAGTACGTCATTAACATCACCAAACTTCACTTATGTACACAAAACACAAGTTTGATGGACTTTAGATGGACACTTAACATCAAAACTGCCTAAAAAAAGGATTGATTTCACAATAAAACCAATAAATACTATTGAGCATACTACTAGCATGCTCCTTGTATACATGTGTGAATGTCAATTACAGTCAGCTCCATGATAACTTCTACTGCTCCCATACATTGCACTTTTGGTAGAAAGTATTAAGCTACTGCATGCTGGAACCTTTGCTACACCAAGGAGATTTACTTTGGTCAATGACTTTGCTGATAGTAAGCTCAATCAGACAAAAGTCTCCAATATAAATTCTTTGTTTATATTTTCTGGAGACAACATACCCTATAGACAGTGTATTTACATTTCATGGATTTCTCACAAGTCAAAAAGCTGACTTCAAACACCAATTTTAACTTTGCTCTAAACCTATAAAGTAGTTATAAAATACACAATTTGCCCAGTATACAGTGATGATTAAAGGTAGTTATCCAAACTAGGAGCGGGTACACGCGTATCACTCGGGACAACTCATTACCGAACACAAATTTCTCTGAGTGAGACCGAGCGTTTGTGAGCGATTGCGAGTGGGAGCGGGTTTTCTCGGGGAGGTCTCCCTTTTCCATGTTGAGCAAGGGCTTACGAGGAGCGCTCATGTGTAAACAATGACCTCAAGAGAATTCTTCAGTGATACCCATTTGCTGATAGTGTTGAACTGAGTAGAGGCGCATGTAATTATTGTGTAAAAAGGTCCGATGTCTTGTGCCGGCCGACCACACATAGCGCAGAAAATCCTTTGTGGCTTCGCTGACAGTACCGACGGCATAAAGCCGCCAACAGAAACTTGGGATAATTTAAAATATTGTTGGGAAAGAACTTCGATCTTAAAACACCCCAATGCTGTTTTTCTTTGTTGTTTGAAATTTAACCCGGCCAAAAATACGTGAACCTCCAGTGATGTGATTGACAGCGCCATTGTTAAAAAGCCAGAAGCAACAAACTTTTCCTTTATGGTGCCACTGTAAAATGAGGTCGTTTGCTGTCATTTCCTGGCCAATTAAATGAGTTGATTTCTTGTTAATGAAGACTTATTGGTCACTCTCTATGGACCCGTCTTTCTGTCAATTGGAGTTCAGTACTGGCTGGGACACACGGGTGGACTAGTTTCTTTCAAAGTCCTTTTCAAAGTCCCTCATGCCTTGTAACAGTGTTGCCATGTGTGGTGGAGGCGAGACTGGATTTATGGCAGTAATAAAAAGCAGGAGTGGAGTGGTCCTGGCTGTAGATAGTGGCGTAACTTTTTTTTTGGGGGGGTCACATATATATATTTTTTAAAGGGCGCTGAAAAGGGGCTTGTTTAAGAAAAAGGCAAACGGAAACATGGCCAGAAGCCCCCCCCCCCCCCCCTTAGGAAAAATGGTGAACCCCTTGTGACCCTAAAATGTTACCCTAGTGACGGCGCTGGCTGTAGGATATCTTTTCATTATTAATTAAAACTTATATTTATTTTAAATGACCTATAGGCCTAACAAAAATTTGCCGTTTGGTAAAGAGGTTCCAGCTATTTTGTATGCAGTCCCTGGATTATGGAGCCAAAGATAATTGACAGGGGAAAAAAGTTGTTCATTGGCTTCTGCTATACATACGGGAGTATTAAACATGCGATTTGAAATTAGAAAAATGTATGTACGTGAAGTTTCTATAAAGCCACAGATCCATGCCTATAACCACAGTGTTGCCACGTGGAGACTACCACCATGAGGCAGAGGCGTGTCTGGTAAACTATACAACACATGCGCAAAATATGTTATAAAAGGAAATGTTATCACTTTGCTGGATTTGGTGGGGAAAGGTCCAACACGTATTTTGAAAGACCTCAAAAAAGATGGTGTTCACGTATTCAATATCATGACCTGTTTCCTAAAATCAAACACTGCCAGCCCTTCTCAGGCAGTCCGTTACATTGCCCATCAGGGAACATTTGTTTAGCCTTAATCCAAGGCTGTATAATGTACCAGTCTGCAGGCGTGCGGCAATTCTTTACTCGACTCGTGAATGTGTACTGCGTTGGAGACTAGCCAAGCTCTCTTATGAATATGGTAATTACAACGCCCATCAAAGGCCAATCACAGCGTGCGGAATGTTGGTTAGCTTGGACTTTGGACCCGGCTGTTGTGGATGCGCTATGCATGGACCGGCGACCGACCGAACGCTTTGGGGACCGAGCCAATGCACGTGCGTGGATACTCGGCAGTCAGAACCATGTGGTTTGATCGTATTAAAGCTTATACCAGTGTTCGGCGCGGTCACTGAAGTTGCTTTCAATTATTTTAGCAGGGCGGCCAGTTCTTTGGCAGGGCGGCATTAAACTTTGGGGAGGGCAGCAACAGTGTTGTCTGTGACTGGAATAAAATACCACCATGTCACCATTCATCTTAAACGTGTGAATAATTTTACCGCTAAAGACTCAAAGGGTCACACGTCTTTCCCACAGACTTTATTATACGAAAAGCAACAGATCTATGAAACCTCCAGCACATTGTTTATTCTTACGATCGTTATGTGCGTGAGTCATCATCATCCGTCATGTGCGAACCTGTTTTGATTTTTTACTTGGATTAAAGATCTTCAGTTGGGAAAAGACGACCATCGTTCATGGGTCAGTGAGCCCTCGAAAGTGCTCGCATTTGTGGCATTTCATTATCGAGTGATACCGAGCGATTGCGTGCGGGGGAGGGCGGGTGAGTGTGATTATGTGTACCTCGTTCTCGCTCGTTAAAACTCGTTCTCGCTTGTTTTACTTGCGTGTTTTTTTTATAACTACCTTTTATCATCACTTTACATGTGGCACTTTATAAGCTGTGTCATGAAGCTCAACTTTAATATTTCAACTTGTTTCTTGAAAATTTTAGTGATTCCAATTGCTTTATGAAAAGTTGTAAAAAGTTGTTCAATCCATTAGGACGTGAACATGAAAACTTTTTAGATGTTGTGGTGACTTTTCTTTGTAGATTTTAAGGCAAATGACAGTTGAATTATGGCTTTGTGATTTCCCTTAAAATAATGGAAACTTTGTAATCATGCTCATAATAGAGAGTCGACGAGATATTTATCTCTTATTACAACAACATTTAGATGTACCTCTCACACAGACATTCTATGATTGTCACTTGCAATTTTGAAAACATAGAGAAAGTCAAAATGGAACATTTTGAAAATAAGGAATTGGCAAGAATTGAAACATACCTATTGATTCCTTGCTCGCTGTTGTCTCTAGGGCAAGATCCATAATATTCTTCAATAAAGATGGTTTTTTTCGTGTTGGTGTCGGTGGGGTAGAAGAATCTGATGAATCAGATCTGAATAATGCATTGACTTTCTCCAAGAATGTTGGTGATGAATGGCCATCTTTAGTGCTATCTCTTCTAGGAGAGTCTGGTTGAATATGAGATGATGAATCACTGCTGATAGAGGTTTTGTATTTATTGTAGCTTGGTCGTGAAGTAGGGGTATCAGAATCATACTGAATACTGTCTACATCAGCATCACTGTCCCCTTCCAGATCTGCACCTGTTTTACTCTGTCAACAAACAAATACATAACTTATTACTGCTAACAAATCTACATGCACATGTACACTTGTACACATGTACAATCGTACACATGTACAATCAGCATACAAAGCCCCATAAGAACAAAACAAGTCTTGCCCACAAGACAAAGCTTGACTTATAAAACTGTGCGACACCCTCTTTGCAGTAATTACTTACCCCCTCACTACACCTTCCCCACAAAGGGGTGATAATTACAGGTTATTCACTTCACTAGGATATGATCTGGACTCAATTAATTATAACTAAATGCTAAAGTAATTACAAGTAACACCCCCCCCCCCAAAAAAAAAAAAAAAAAAACTAAACAAAAACCCTCGAACAAACATATAAACAATAAACATTCCAAACCCCGAAACAAAACAGATTTTAAAAAACCTAAAAAACAACCATCCAAGCAAAAAGAAAAACACCCCAAAACCACCAAACAAACAAACAAAACCCACAACAATAAAAGTACTGGTTCTTTACCCTACTGACTGACCCCAGTAAGCATAAAGTTGCATATATGTTTTATGTGCTTTTGAGTAGCTTCCCTGGATCAGTCCTGGATCTAACGACTGGATCCCATGACTAACGACTAACCCAAGTCAGCCACAGCTACCCTGCTTACAAAGCAAGGAAGTCAAGGCAAGCCTGGATTAGTGACACTACATGTACAAAGATTGTGACTTACAGCATCATCAAATATCAATCGTAAAATAATGAAAACAGCTATGGTTATTGAATTTAAAGTATGGTATGTTGGTAAATACTCAAATAATTAAGGGCAAATCAAGTAATTAAGGAACATTGATCTTTGAAAGCGCTTATTTTCTTTTTACCTGAAGAAAATAACAGTTCCTTTTTTCATCAAGCAGACGTTAAAACCTCTGAATTCAGACAAAAGTCTTAAATTTCTAAGCCATGAACACACTCATACATGTGTAAATAGACCAATCCATTAGGCAGCATCAAGACGTGACAAACCATTTTGATTAATGATTAATGATTAATGCCACATTTTTATGAGATACAGGTACATACTGTAACACATTCAGAGCCAATAGTCATCTGCAGTGCTCTGGTACAGGTATCCTAGGGCTAACTTCATAATGCTGCTTACCATGGAGTGAGAAACTTTGGGATGATAGGTGGCAGCAGCAAGCCAGTACTTTTCCAGTGTTCTGAGCATATTATGCACATTTCCCAGAACAAATAATTCACCTGTCAAATCTGCTGCCATCTAAAAACCCTGAAGGTCCCACAAAGCACAGAAGGATGTGGTAAGCAACCTGCCAACTAAAGCATTATCCTAAGACGTTCTTTTTACATTCTTATTAGTCTTATATCTAAAAATTGACCTGTGCTTAGTGGCAAACATTGATTTGATGTCAATCTCTACTGTACTTCATGGAGCATTTTCAGGTTGAGAAACCCCTCCAAATCCAAACATACTGCAATTGGTGCTTACTGGACATCCAGTGTGTGTGTTTTCTTTGGGTCAATCAATACTAATGATATCAGTTTTACGTTGACATGTTGGTATCTTTATGAGTGTTTGACTTGGGAAAAGAAATAACCTTGGGAACATAACCTGTCCCAGTGTACAAATATGTACACATAAAGTGAATGTGATAAACACAAATTAAGAGCTTAATGAAGAAGTAGGTACCAGAGAAGTTATTTTTTATACCTGTACATATGAAACAAAACCTAAAAAGGGTTACATAAAGAGTAACTGTTGTATGTTTACATGTATGGACAGCTTTCATACACACACAGATTGTCCCTAAACCTGAAGGGATTTTCTATCCTATTAAGAATACTCACCTTTGTTACCTAAAAATCCACAGAGCCAAACAAAGCCTATGACGTAGCCAAAACTCTGCATTGTCCCAGCAGAAAAAGAAAACCCTTAACTTGCCTCATTTTCCCCTCACAAATTAGCAAGGGAGAAATTGTTAGAGAAGGTGAATATTTTCTTAATAGAAAATAAAACCCTGCAGATTTTGGGGAGATTCTATAACGGGCAAACGCGCATGGATGGGAGTGGCATGAGGAAAAGAATAGCAGCTGATTGGCAAAATGAGATGTAAAGCGGTCTATGGTTAGGATATTGAAGACTTGTTGCAATGTTGAGTGATGGAGAGTCCATTCTATGGGGACTGTCCATTACTCTAAAAGGGTGTCTGCAATGAAACTCCTGTACTCCACTGGATAGATTGTTTGAAGACTTGAAGATTGTCTGAGGAGTTTCCAAGTTGGAAGACAGAGAGAAGAGGGAATAGGTGCCTCTCTAATAATTGAAGTAGATTTCAACTGTGGAATTGTCTGTCCTGACCAAAACTAAGCAACCTTTCACTAAATCCAGTATTGAGTGGGGGCTTTGAGGATGACCAGTAGTAATTGATGTGAAGACGACATTCTGATGTACATGGAGACCATGTCAATGGAACAATGTCCACCAAGCTTGCCATGAAGCCCAACATACAAAGCCAACCTAAGAGAGACATTGAGAAGAAAAAGACTCAAACATATTCCTCCCAGGGCTATACAGCTTTCAAGGGGAGGCAAAGCTTTGCCTCAGATGGTATAGAGGTAGGCTCCATAGTAAAGAATCCTCAGGGGCTGAACAGGTATACATGTATTGTCCCAGGAACAGGAGCGACATTGAAATCAAGAAGAGTGATTGTCAAAAGCCAAGGGGTCTGCATAACCTCCACATGATCTGCATATTGTTCAGTGTACACATTATTTTCTTTTCAACTTTGAGTCAGACATCTTTATCCTATTTTCTCCTCTATCATCAGAATCGGAGACTTGATTATATACTTTTGGCAAAGAAGGCTGGATGGTATACATTGCAATGCAGTGGAGTGGAGTGGTCTATGTCATAGGCTTTGTTTTCCTTTAGTGGATTTGTTGCGCATGCTGCGCATTGGAGATGCATTGGTAGGTAATAAAAGTAATGATACACATTCGATTGAGAACTGTGTTTGGGTATTGTGGCTTTTCATAAAGCTTGCCCCTAACCATGTGACAACAATGGATGAAGTCTGAGAGCAATGCATGTGTACTAGACATCATTTAAATCTAACTCGCAAATGGCTTATTACCAATAACTCATGACACCTCACAAGAAATAAAGGCAGCTCATCCACACTATACCCTTTTTGTTAAAAAGTGTATAAATAATGTAAAAAATGTAATTGAGCTTGTCTTTTTGTAAAATATTTCAAATCCTGCCCATGGGCCGTTTTGCCAAAAGTCAAAATTACATGCAGTGCTCAACGGTTGTGTGTACAAATACAGTTATGTTGAGTACCATTTGTATTGATTGCGTATGTGTTATTAGCGCCGGGTATGAATGACAAACGCACTTAAGCCAACTGGTCTTAAACAACTCCAACAAGATGTCTTTATCAGCCGTTTAATACCAGGTAACCATAGTCATGTGAACACCTTTCAACCAAACTGTCTGGGGTATTTATGAATAAAGTTTAAATCAAAATTTGGTTTGTTCACACAAAACTACTCTTACTTTTCATTAAGGTTTCTTAACGAGTAAAAGTGGTTTTCTATATGTTGCAATGGACTAGATAGAATTGTCAACAACTCATCTAGAGTACAGTGACTCAACCAAATTTTAAAAGATAAACAGAGTGAATACAAAATATGTTTGGTAAAAAAAAAGATTCAGACTTAGATTAATTTTAAATATCTATGGATTAATAAAATACTGATTGAACTAAGATTTCTTTAAGATGAGATTAGTTGTATACATAGATTTGAACGATGATAAACACAAACCAATGCGTACCCTCCATCCCGATGTTATGTCAAGCTCTTCACCATCTGATGACTGTAGCAGCAGCATATCATGGGATACATAAAGTGGGATAACATGGGAATAGGACAGGCATGGTAGGAATCAGGTGGTAAAGGGTGTGACATATTGAGACAAGCAGCATTAATATACATGTACCATCACATTCAATTCTTGTAGAGTTTGAACATTGTAACATTAAGATTCAATCAGCGTGTGTAGTAAAGCATTGTACACTCTTAAGCTTGGGATTGCATTCAAAATAATAATAAACGTACACAGTATCCTGCATTGATCTAAAACCTAAAATATACTGGGAGCTTGTGCAGTTTCTTTTTCATTCAAATTAAGTATTTTGTCTTCATAATAAACCTGATGGTGGACTATGTGAGACATTGTTGGATGCAACTACATGCTACTGTGGCCTACCTCAGGTGATGTAGATGTGTCTTGACTACTGGATGAATCTGTTTCAGGGAATGAGTAAGCAGAATCACTCTGTGACATCTCTGTAGGAATCTGCAGTGTATCTGGTGGATGGTAGATTGCAGTCTCATCTACCTGACTCTTTGCTCCTGCATTCTCTTCATTATCTGTAGCAATTATTACATTCAAAAGCTTGTTTGTGAAATTTGAACAAAATCCACCACGTTAAACAGAAGTTATGTCGAAGGTGCCGTTTTCTGGATGAATGAAAAAGCACATGTTACAAAGTCCTAGAAAGACCATTGCATTATGCTGTCACTGGTTATTCCTTCAAACTCTTCTCTGCAAGAAATTTAGCATCGTGAAGGTCAACTAACTTTCAAACTTAATAAATACCAAGACCCTAACATTTGTTAGCATATCATGATGACGCCATCAGGTGTTGAAATACAATACATCCAAGTTAAATAATTTTAAAAATCAAAACTTGAATTTGAAAACTTTCACATCTTACGGAAAGGCCTCTGATCCGTAAACAAAAACATTACACAGATGCAACCCAACTATGTATTCAACAAGAAGTGAAATTCCGATATGGTTTCTGTGTAACAAATAGTACGCAAACCTTGACCTCATCATAAAAGTAAGTGATATCATAAAATTCAACAACAATCTGTGTTAATAGATTTTTAAAATGTTAAAACAAATAGATTGCAAGTCAAAATCTTTTTGAGTTATGAATAAGAATGATTAAACGTTGTAGCTTTATGTTTTTTGAGTAAAACATGGATCCAAGTTGTGAAAATTTGATATAAATTGCCCCATCCATACACAACCTTGCATATAAAACAAACTACAGACCTATGACATCTCCCTGGATATCACTGTTCATCATATCAGTGACAAAGTCATTCAGAGATGAATAGGATGAGCTGCTACTACTTCCAGCATCAGACTCTTCACCACTTTCATCGGTAGGATTAGAAGAATCTGACCAGGCCTCATTCCCACTACTCAATGGAATACCCAAAGTACAGTTCTCAAAGTACACCTGCAAATACCGAGAGGTTAGTCAGTCAGGACAGACATGGCAAATAACATGTACACAAAGCAAGTGAGTTTAATACTGATATGCCAATGAAGCAGAACTTCATACATTAAATAAAAACATCAACATTGTAACTTTCACAGCTTAACTTCAAATAGTATTCTTCATAATGAGTATTAAGTTGTCTTACTTTTCAGATTGAATACATGTAGATATATGTATGTATGTTACTCAGGCCTGTGCTAAACGTCACACTTTTGCAAAATTGAAGGCAAAAAATTTTGCATGGCAAAAGTGCGGCAATTAAAACAAATCAGTGACAAACATCAGATTTCGTAAAATGGTTCCCCACCTTAAATTTTGTCATTATACCAAACATTGTTGAGTGGCGCTCATTGTCTTTATTTTAAAATAAAAAACAAAACGCAATTAGCTCAATTCTGAAACCTACAGAATATGTTTGCTCTAGTCAGAAATTGTTTCCACCTCATCCAAGAAAACTCCAAGCTACACTATTAACAAGGAGAATGTTCAAATTGTTAAACCTTACACATTTCTTTACAATGAATGCCAGGCGCATGTTCAAGTCATTTTTTCCCAACAGAAGTATTTACATGTAAGTACGCAAGGATTTTGATTTTGATATTATCAGCTGTTGGAGCTGAATTCTCAAAAGCTTTGTGCATGTGTATTCCATTCCATTCAACACGGCAAGCGCACAACATTTGTCACCACATTGTGCAACCACCAAATAGCATGGCAGAGCGTTTGCACTAAACGCTGCTCTTTTGTCAAATTTAATTCATCATTTTCTAATAACGATTAGCGCAGGCCTCACTAACACAAGATTAAGTATACATTTCTGGTTGGGTACAAAAACTTTGTGATGAACAATAAGTACATACAACTTTGTAAAGGTGAAGAGTACATCAAAGCTAACTAAACTTGGTCGTCTTATTGAAGATTTTTAAAGTACGACTTCCTTTAAATAATGATTTGCTGGGCTTGGACAAACCTTGAAATTGACTGGCTGCAGCTGCTCCTGGTACCACCTTGACTTGTCACCAATGAGTTGTGGGTCAAACACTCCAGTGTGGATTCTTAAAAATGTCACATTTACTGGGTTCAAGCAAAATTCACCAAAGAACTCAACAGCCTGTAAAATGAATCATTATTATGCTTGAGTTTAGTATTGAAGCAAGTCTCTTGATTCGATAAGACTTATTCCCATTGCACATGCACACCCACTGTATAGATGATACATTTTTACATAGAAGCTTACTTTTTATTGCACCTTAACTCGTCTAAATAAAATTCCAATTTGAAAAGATGGTAAGCACCTTTGTTTGAATGTTCTCATGCTGTGTGTGCAAATGTTATTGGTCAAAGGTCACTGAGCAAAAAATTACCAAACTGTTTTGATTGTAAGCCTTTCTGAAACGGCTTAGTCTTTGATATCAAATAGTTGGTCTTGAGGCATTGTATGGTGAGGTACATGTATCAATGCATATTCAGTTTGTCATGTTTGTGGTAACACCATATGTATATCTACTTTGCTGTGTAGATTTGTTCTTTGGGAACTACATGTACATGTGGGTCTTGCTTTTTATTCTACTGTCGAGGAGTACATGTATATATTGGAATTCGGGAGACTACTTAGTTCTGAAAAGAACTGTCCAGCTTATTAACTATTACCTGGGCGTAAGGTAGATCGGCCGAACCTACTTCTTTCACTTAGTATATGGAGGGGACTTCTCATTATTAACTTCATTGCCGAGGAGTGAGTTCTTAATTGGTCTAAATGTTTCAACTAGCCTGCTCTAGTCATTGTCAGGAGACCAAAGTACACACACATGTACATGTATCTATACAGACTGATGCTGTTTCCATTGGCTTTTCTTGGTAGAACAGCAACAAGGTAAACTGTTAAGGAATTTCACCTATTACATTACATTCTCATCTGATCATAATTTATCAAGTGCAGGCTCAAGATCAATAATCAGTGATGAACATATGTACATGGATTTACAGGAAACAATCCACTGTACACTTTCCAGAAGTCCAAGCATATACATAAATACCACAAGTTAGTAAATTAAATAGGTTTTAAAAAGAATTTGAATGAACTACTGTAGCTTTAAAAGGATGTTAAAAGGATAACACAGGGGTCGAAATTGCCGGTAGCCCGCTAGACCGGGACTACCAGATTGACAGCCGGGCTACTGTTTCCCCCAGTTTTAAATAGCCCGGCGGGCTAGTGGAAAAATTGTTCCTTTTCACAATAAATGAGGGGTACAGTGGTAAAATCCCAAAGATAGATTTTTTTTAAAGTTCGTAAAATGGTTTGGCAAGTCTTTACATTTGTTAGATTTAATGTGGCCGCGATCACGATCGTTCATAAGTAAAACACGCACGCACATAACCACATGGTAATGGTAGTGAGTATCCACAGGCCCCACAACGTTCGCTCGCCCGCCTGTAGTCCACGCATGCACACAGCACATGGTGTGTATTGTACAGTACAACAGCAGGTCCTAAGTCCATCCTAACCAACATTCCGCACGCTGTGATTGGCCCGTTAAAAAATACCATATTCATAAGCTTGGCTAGCCTCCAACTCTGTACACGTTCACGAGTCGAGTAAAGAGTTGCTGCACAATCTGGCGCACGCCCGCGGATTCTGTACTTTTGCCGATAGAGGGCGTTGTAGGGCAAAGTTCATTGATTTTTTTCTCTATCGTGCGTCGTCGATCGATTGTTAGCACGAAGATTTCATTGCAAAAGAAGTTCTATAAAACCGATTCTCAAATCACAAATCCATGAAAATGGTTGTTGATGAAAAAAGGATTATTAAGGGGAAAAAAAACGCAAATTTGGGTGGGGGTGTGGGTGTGTGGGTTTGTTTTTTTTTTTTTTTTTATGCTTCGAAAATTGTGTGCATCAATGCATACGTACGGCCCCGGGCGAATGAAAAAAAAATTGCGGGCGACCCACAATTTTGGTTGACTCGTCCAGCGGGCGAGTGAAAAAAAAAGTTAAGGGAAACCCCTGTAGAAGAAATTAAGTCATATAATCCGGCCAGGGCTACTGAAATTTATTCAGGGCTAGTAAAAATTCAGGGTTACTAGCCCTGTGGGCTACCTTGAAAATGTAGTTAATTTCGACCCCTGTAACATACCTGAGTTTTGGCAAGTTGTTCCACATACTTGGATAAAACACCTCTTGACTGTAAAAAGCTATGCACCTGGAAGGCAACCACTGGCCTTGGATGTAACCTCAGAGTACGTGTATGCTCGTTATGGTGTGCTAACACATTAGGCGAGTTGAAAAACTTGACCATAGCTACTCGTGTAGCAACATCAACAGAGTCAACATCATTGCCATAAATAAATGGGTTAAACCCCGTCTCGTCAGAGAAATTCTCTCGTCTTCTGCTGATGGCTTCAACTTCACCTCGGGACTCTTCAAAATCTTTGATTGGTGGAGGGCTTAGGCTCATGCTTGTCAGGGCCTGAATACATTTTTAAAAATCCATACTATATAAATTAAAATTACATCACAATGCTAAGTGGTGCACAATATACTGAATGTATGTACGCATCAGGTGTACTTCATGGAGTCAATAACAATCTGGCAATAGTTTGTGAAATCATTGATACTGCAGCAGTAATTACTGACATAAACATGATAAATAATACAATAGCAAGAATAAGTGACTTGAACAATACTAAAAGTAAAAGTAAAACAACAAGTCAGTAAGGACATTAAGGTTGGTTAGTTGTTGCTGTATTAATAAAAAAAATTGCAATTTATAAGAAGTTGCTGACATGACCATTAGCAGAAGTAGTTTGTGATCACTTCGTCAGAAAAATCTTGTTATTTGCATGCTGCTTTTTGGCCTTAAGTGGTCATTGATATTCCTGTCAGTAAGGCAGTAGTTGATGACAGCACTAAGGTTGACACCAGTATTTGTTCATACATCACAGCAACAACGCAATTCTTTACCTGTTTAAAGTGTTTCTTCAGCACTGATCCTTCTGGCTCAGGCAACTCAGGAACTTCTTCGGCTTTACCACAAAATGTTATCTGTGAAATAAAATTAAAAACTTTTTAACCACAAAGTAATGAAGATCCCACTGAGTACCCACATAGTGTGCAGAAACCTTACATCATTCTCATTTTTCTATGACATGATCAGTTTGAATGTTAAAGTACCAGAGGATCTTGAAATGGTCGGTCACTACAACTTTCTCTGGAAATGGTCGTACCATTATCCAAGCACTTGGACACCATACTTCTACAGACCCCAGTGAATCACCTTGGCCAACTTGTCATGTCTTCCTTTGTACTGGGCCATCATACTACATTCGCTGACAATATGAAATAATACAGTGGCTCCTGTCTTATTACACAATGTACACATAGAAGAGAAGTTTGCTTTCTCTATCCTTTCCTTCATTACATACTTAGAGACTGATTTTACGCCGCAGCAATCAAGCCCTCAGTTTCCTTCTTCAGTTCTCTGCTCTTTTAACCCATTCCAAGACCTCCAGCTCTCCAATTCTTCTGTACATCTCAAGAACCGGCCATGAAGGGTTTGGTCCTCCAATCCTGATGTCTTTCCTCTTTCCTTTCTCTCTTGTACTCCTGAGGTTCAACTTGTCTGCCTTTGTGTACTTTTGTGAAATTTTGAACAAGTTCTCCTCAGTGTTCCTGACATGATGTTGACACTGTCTACTACGCTCAGTATTCTTTTTCCCCCTCTGAACTCAGAAGAGTCTGCTGAAATTTGCCATTGGATGTCGCATGTCATGCATCATCAGATTTCTTGTCCTCCTGTCAGCGAAATCTACATGTGTACATCATCCTTAGTCCACTCAACAATAACCGTACTGTACCTCATCAATGACACAGCCCATATCACCATGACCATGTTTCCGCCGCTCACTTTAGATTTCAAACATTTCTTTATCCGCCTGATGTATTCTGCCCTCAGCCTCACTGTACCTTTGATTCCTAGTGAAGGGCATGGTCTGATTCCAGTGCACTGAGATACCGATAACTTTCTTTACTCCTCAGCCATACCCTTTATCTGTGCCTGATCATCCTGACTGATCAACGCCATCTTCACTTGGTGGTTAACAATCTCTATTCTATCTAACATTGCTCTATCCTGCCATCGGTTAATCATTCTCCTTCAGTATCCTCTCTTGTCCATCTCACTCTTAATATGACAATCCTTCACTATTTCGTTAATGTCCTTACTGTGAGCAGTTTGAATACATTCTGGTGGTACCTGCTCACACCAACCAGATCAGGTGAAGGACTTCCTCTCTGGAAGTTGGCCACTCTTTCACCATTGACATGATGCTTCATAACACTCATTTTTTACATCACAGAATTGTGAAAAAGTTTGTAGTTTTAGGGGAAATTACATGTATACAACAGTGCTGGAGAGTATTCCACCCTCCAATGAGCACTCAACACGGGACGCAGATGACAAGTGCATCCTTTCTGTGTTAAAATTGAACTGAAATCTTAATTCACAAAATACGTACATTCATTTCTTTCAAATAGTACACTTCACTTTTTTCAATAACTGATTCATATTGAAAGTTAAAACATGTTATTTTAAGTTAGTTGTTTTGACAGAACTTGGTCAAAAAAATGTCAATGGATATTCTCTTTTCAAAATACACTATCAACTAAACTATCTAAAACATGTAACACCATGAACTTAAAGCTAAATATTGAAGATAGTGCCTCGGTGTTTCCGTGGTTTGTGCACACAGACATGACAGATAAGCTATAGTAAAGACTGTACACAGGCAGCCACTGCATACAACTGCTGGTGGTCGTCTTGCAGTTACGGCTGCTTGGAGTAAATCATGCAGTGAACAAAAACTTCAATTATGTTCCAGAAGCCTTGAATGTCAACAAGTCTTTCACTAAACTCTCGCTAGCCTACAGTCAATTTAGTAGAGTTCAAGTCAAGTGCAAAGTCCAAAAATAGTGCCACTCAAGTTCAATCCAAGGGGCAAACTCTGGTATTAACATTAAGGTACATCAAGCTGGAAATACAATTAAGAGTGCACACAAAATCTAAAATTCACTTACTTTGTTTGTATCCAGATCAACAAACCAAACATCTTCTGGAAGTTTGAAATAGGGTTTATATAGGAAGAAACTAGCAGGCACACCAATGATGAATGGAGTAGGTGCCAGAAGCAACTACAAGCAAGAAAATAGTGTACATGTAACTCAGTTTATAAGAATTCACAATTTTTTAACCAATAGCAAATATTTACAATTAAAAGTTAATATTTAAAGAAATATTTGTGTCTGAAGTACTGTCAAATCTTAAAAACAACATTTGGAGTCTTTCCACATCATTACTACTTTTATGTTAATGACAGAGGTACACATACATGTAATGTAGGCATGTAAACAAGTAAATGCACAAAAATTTGAGACAAAACATAAACCACTCTAGGTTACAATGTATGTTTTAAAACTACATGTAACATGTGACTTCATTTGATGAAATTTTCACAAGATGTGAGGCGTGTGAATTTGTGATACTCCAGGATGGGAATGCTTTTACTCTTCCAAAAACCAATGATGTATTGTCCCTGCATTACGCCTGTGACAGGTTCCCGGACCGACAATTCGGGGAACAGGTTCAAATTTGTTTGTTTCATTACCTGCTAAAAACCTTTCGCCCCACATTTTGTCCCCCCAAAAAGGAATAAAAATTAAAAATTAAACAAACAAAATGGTTGCAAAACCTGAATAAGTGGTTTGCAGTTTTTAATGACTTGTAACCAAATTGCATAAATTTTTATACCTTGGGGTTTGTTGGTACACACAGAATACATCATTAACAACGATTGTACTTCCCCCGTTTTGTTCATACATTGTACATTGTACATCTACAAACAAACAAATACTCACGTAGAGTTCAATTGTTAAAAACATTGAAAATTCAACTTAAACAGTGTTAAATTGGACAACTATCCTTCCTGAGTACAAATGTACCTTACCTGTTCTGCTGATCCCATACATGTTGGTAACAATGGAATGACAGGAAACATGTACTCCAAGGGGTAGATCATAGCAACAAATGCCATCACACTCATTGACAAAGCATTATAATCACGAGATTGTAGAACCACCTGTAGCATTTCAAATAAATACCCAAAATAATCAGACCATCACATTCAGCTTTACAAGTTAATCCTAAGTAGTAGTCCAAAACCTCTTCAATTATTTAGTAAGCGACTACTGATACAGAAACCCAAACTTTTTTTGCTCGTGTTTTATTGAACTTGGTTCATTGGTGCTTGAGTATTCATACAAATGCTGAAGACCTTACGCATATATATATGTACATGTAAATGGCTATTAACACCAGCTAAATTACATGTACCTGTAAATGTACATGTAGGGAAAAAATGCCAGAGCTAAATTTCGTCAAAAGACTGTCATACAAACATTAGTCACAAGCCAAGTTCGCACAAGGACCATTCAGCCATTTGTCTATTAGAGGTCGATATTGCCTGGTATCCAACATGTGTTTTTGAGCATAAGCACCAGTTGACATGGTTGATATCAGCCACTAGTCCACAAAAGGACCTTCTGCAAACTCGGCCAACATTGCTGCAGGCTATTGTAACTTATTCCAAAGGTAGCCCTGCAGGCTGGTGAAATCAGCTACATGTAAATGCACATAAACATACTGTACATGTATATCTGTACCTCGCCTGTCTGTGTGATAAACATTTAGATTACATGTAAAGTGTACTATATATTATGGCCAGATTTGTAAAATGAGGTGAAATTTTTGTCAATCTACTAAGTGTATCGCAACACGTACATGTACACGTACACGTATACATGTGCTATTTTGCTTACATGTACCTTATTTTCTAGCATGATGAGTGTGAGTACTTTAAGACAAGTATCTACTCCCAGTAACTCCAACGGTAGATGTAGTGGGAAGTCTGCCAACGAGAAGCGTGTGTGATCTGGAAGTGCAAACACCAGGGGTTGTTGTGTTTCAAGAAGCTGAATTTCTACACGTGTTTTACCAGGTACAGGAACTGGTGCACTGAGGAAGCGCAATATCCATGTCTCAATCTGCCGCACATCATGTCTGACTAATGGAGGTATGTCATTACAGATACCAGTCAGAACACCCCATACACAATCTCTGTAATCAATCAATTATCCTTGGATTACAAATAGCTCCCATTACATTTCATACAAAGTTCAACTGCACATCTACACTGGTCTTTGTCATCACACATGACACACAGTCACATGAAAATAATGAAACCAACAGATAGACAATACATGGACCACATAGGGCCTACTGTAAAAGTTTCCTTATGGTGCTGATCAGTACATGATGATAAACAATACAGGTGCTCTCTACAGTTAAGGCCATTTTCCCCAAAAGCGGTAGACTATGTTAAAACATCACATGCAACTCAGCACCAAAGCACAATGGGAGTTGATTACTAACCAAAGCACAAAGCACTAAAATTTGAACATTAAATGGCTCACATGAATGTGAAAATGATCATTAGCCTCTTCAAATATAAAAATTTATACCATACACACAGAAAAATAAAATATAAACTAGACTTTCAGTTTTTGTTTACCAGTTTACTACAAAAATAAGGTGTTCGTGATCGATGTCATCAATGATTTAATTGAATTTTAGCCCGATTTGAGGTTCAGGAGTAAAATTTTGTTCCAATACAAAATCTTCAACTTCCGGTTTGAACCAAAAGTTAGGTCAAATGAGGTCATACTGTGTAGCGCTAGGAAAGTCCTAGGAGCCCTTTGTAATGCCGTGTAGTTAAAAAACATCCAATGTGTGGTTCATTATTTCAAATATTGAATTTGATCATCTGGTTTGAACCGGAAGTCAAAGTCAAATTGGGTCGCATTCTGTGTGTCATTTCTTAAGTTGATAAATACATGTACTTTCCCAATGATGTAAAGATTGTTAAAAAAAAACTAAATGTGTGCTTTAGAAGTTATGAATTTTTGAAACATAAATTTTTAACTTCCGGTTTGAACCAGAGGTCAGGGTTAAATGAGGTCACACTGTGTATTGTTTGTTAAGTCTTAGGAGCTATTTCTGATGACGTATACTTGATAAAATTACAATTAGTGGTTGAGGAGTTATTTAACTTTTTTTTTAAATTTCATCTTCTGGTTTGAACTGGAAGTCAAGGTCAAATAGCATTTAAACATTTTGTGTGTTTTCGTCACTTGTTACACACCTTCCCAATGATGCATACAGTGTAGATTGTAAAAATCCAATGTGTGGTTCAGAAATTATGATTTTTTTAAACGGGGCAATTCCACACCACAGTGGACATGTCATCAGAAAATTGAAATGCGTACCCACAACAAATTAGGTGTCAAATGAAAGCTTACAGTCTATATTTTCAAGATTTATACTAAGAATAATGATTTTGATACATTTTGGTACCCAAAACTTTTGATAAATCAATAATCAAGTTATGAGCCAAAAATAAGATAAATACTGACCTACATGTAAAACTGTTAAAGAATTAATGCATAAAATATGGGTGCAATATCCATAAGTCCATGTCTATCAAAGTGTCTTGAAAAAATGAGTGACAATTTTTTTTTTCAGAGATTGCGTACTTAGTTACGCTTCAGTGACTTGACATGTTTTGGTTAAGTAGAATGTCCTTCCGTTACCAAAAAACTTGATATTTTAATTTGTTTTAGTTGTAGGATAAATGCAATGAATCTAATTTTTTAAAGCAAGTTTTAATAGGCCTTTAACATGGAATTATTAAAGACATCTAAATTCTTTTTGTTTATTAGTTATAATTGATTAAAACATGTCCTTCCATTACCATATTGGTAACGGAAGGACGGTAGGCCCTAAGGGAAGGACAAATTCTACTTTCATCAAATAGCCACTTGTAGCATTTGACAAACAAACACCCTTGTAAGCAATGTTTCTGTATTGATACTGAAGGTGTATACCCTTTGACTGCGTCCTTAGAAATGCTACATTTATGTTTTTTAGGGCAATTAAAAACAGTAACGAAAGGACGTTTTCAGGCCTTGATATTCGCTCTTGAAGGGGCACAAAAATTTTCCTCTGGTAAGGGGCACTCTATGACGAAAATGTAAATTTGTATTGGAACTTTGAAAGGGCACCACAGCAAAAGCACAGGGCACCACGGCAATTGCTGTGGGTGCCGTGGGTTATTTCGAGGCCTGCGTTTTGATTCATTAAACAACATTTAAACCATGAGTATCATTAACAGTTTATAATTAGTTATATCAAGCTTTTTGCCCCGCCTAAGTAACTAAAATGCATGTATTTATGTGACCCATCTTCATAAAAGTGATAAACAGGGCCAAACTGTTCTTTGCAAAGGACCGTGCCCGAAATGAGCGACAAGTACATGTAGGCCTAGATGTAATTATCACAAGAAATCAAAACATAAAGAGCTGCTTCCATCATCATTCATGGACAATGAATTGAGCTGGAGCTTTGAAGCTATTCCGGAGGCAAAGTTCTTAACTCATGTAAAGCTGGACAATTTAGCACAATTTAAGAAGTATCTATGTTTATTTTAATCTACCTGAAAGATTAAAAAGCTATAGTTCAACTTACATGTAAGTAGCCTTGATAGGACCATTCATTTTCCAGAAAAACTGAGTGCTCCTTTTATCAATAATAAGCAGTAATTTTTCTTACAATCAACATTTTCTTAATTGATACCAGGTCTGATGTTGGATAGATGTCACTTACATTTTGTACACTTCACATTTCATTAATTTTCTATTTGAAAAAGTTAAGTTAAATACCTTTTTTGCAGGGTATAATTGAGTCAACTTTTTGTCCTTCCGTTACCGTCCTTCCATTATGCACTAGTCAATTGTAACTCCGGCCCCCCAGGACCCGGGCAATAGTGGGGCACTAGCCGGGATATGGCCGGGGATGTAACAGCCCAATGTGCCCCGGCCCTGCGGGGACCTAGCCAGGACTTATGCAGGGCCGTGCAGCGTCTCAAAAGGGCCGGGAAATGAGCGGGGATCTACCCCGGGAGTGTACCGGGGACGTACTTACAACTGTGCCGGGCCGTACATCGTCTCAAAAGGGCCGGGGAATGGGCGGGGAAAAAAAAACCGGGAGTTTACCTGAGACATACTCACAATTGTGCCGGGCCGTATGTGGGTTAACACTGGTCTGCACAAGGACTGAACAGAGGTTCTTTGACTATGATTTGAGTGTAAATGAGAGTGAGCCCAAGTTTTGTGATGTTTCCAGGGCTTGATAGAGTCGTTACCCATCACCATTATCACAGAGCAAGCATTTTTATATTTGAGTAGACTGGTCCCACATCTTGGTTTGACGTCTCCTTGGGCGAGTCTGCGCTGTCGAGCAGTATGTTTCCGGCGGTCACCATTTTTAGTTTGTACAGATTGAAAATGGCATTCCGCACGTAAATAAAGCCCGGATGTCAGACAAACGTTTCACCATCGACAGTGCTCTGTGATCTGGGACTGTCACGTTTCTTCATTCATAGTTCTAATCCATGAATACAAACCAACATTCCTCAACTTGTCCAAAAAATATGTATGGTAGGCCTACACGTCAAGAAACAATTTGCGCAAGCATCTGCTTGTTTGTGTTGGCTGAGTGCCGCCATGGTTCTACCATGGTTCTATCTACTGTACTACGGACGGACAGGTAAATGCCTTCCTTTTCTGTCATGATAGTTCGACTAAATAAGGCTACACATGATTGTTAAAACATGTTGCATAGATCTTTTCCTTGTTTTGGCTACTGGTAAACTTGGTTTACAGTGTCGGATTCGTACTTTTTTTATTTATTTTCAAAACCACTCAAGCTTTTTACGCATGTTTTTTGGAGCAATAGCGCGGCGCGGGAGCCTCGACACGGAGCCAGGCGGCGGCATGGGCCGGGTAGTATGCGGGGATTCTTACACGATGCCCGGCCCCGGGGGGCGGGGACTTGGGCCGGGGTGTACAGAAAAAAACTGCCCGGCCCTGCGGGGACTTAGCCGGGACTGAAACACGTTTGTAACAATTCACAAAATCACATCCCGGCCCAAGTCCCCGCTATCCCCGGGTCCTGGGGGGCCGGGGTGACAATTGACTAGTGCATTACCAATAGTTAATCCACAAAAGGCATTGTACTTATAAAATGTATAATATCAAAAGGAAAAATTTCTAATGAAAATTGGTACATGTAAATTATATCTAAATCCAAAAGTAAATATGCATTTCTCACCTTTAAAACAAAATAGTAAAAAAAAGGTCACAGAAATTTAGCAAAACACATGACATGCATGATAGGTGGAAAATCCATGTCTGCTTTGCTGTCCTTCCGTTACCAACCTCATTAATATTCATTTTATAAATTAAATGAAATTCTGCCAAAAAAAGTAGGCAATTTCTTAAGTTATAAAACTGTGACACTTGCTTGGTGTAACTAATTAAATTATTAATGATACTCATGATTTTAAAGTTGTTTAATGAGTCAAAATGTCCTTCCGTTACCGTGGAATTGCCCAACATTAACATTCAACTTCCGGTTTGAAACGGAAGTTAAGGTCAAACGGGTCACATTTTGTCAGTGTAGCGCATGTTTAATTTATCAAGACCATTCAGACGACATATGGATTGTAACAATCCTATGTGTGGTTAAGGAGTTACAATGAAATTGCGAGCGACGCCAATGTATTCCAGTACTCAATACAGTACAGGTCAACCATAAAGGGACCATGCCTTGGCTCGGGCGAGTTGGTCTATAAAAGCGTTTGTAACCGTTTGTATCTAGACCAACTCGCCCGATCCAAGGCAATGTGTCCCTTTAACTGCACATGTACAAAAACATGTACGTACACGTGCGTGGCTGGTACAGGTTTGACATACATTGTATTGACGTGTAGTCTACACTACAGCATGGAGCTCCATGACTACAGTGTGTTGTCATACAAAATGGTTCAACAGACACGTGCGCTTTGACGTCCAGTTTCGACCCGATCAAAGGTTTAAATGTTATTGCCTCTGTGCAAAAGTTTGAGCAGGATCACTCATGTATAACGTGATGCAAAATTTGTGTTGAATTATTACGTAGTTTTTTGGATCAGAATTTTTGCAATTTTTCAACTTCCGGTTTGAACCGGAAGTCAAGGTCAAATGGGGTCACGTTCTGTGTAGCATTTGTTGATCTTTTATCGTCCTGTTCGATGATACATGTATGTAGATTGTCCAAATCCAACATGTGGTTCATGAGTTATGATCTTTTTAAAATAATAAACTTTGATTTATTGTAATTCCATACCCAATGACGCCATCATGACATCATCAAGGTGGTCTTGATAATGCGGTTCAATTGTCTAATGAGTTTCAATGTTCAATTCAATTTCAATCTTGAGTTATGACAAAAATTGAATTTTGTTTACGAAAAAACACAAAGGCAGACTTTGACCTTTTGGTACGACCGGAAGTAAAGGTCATACGATTTCGGCACAAACTTTTCAAATGTTGCTCCAATCTTTATCTATCATATGCTTAGAGCATCATAGCTTGGAAATTCACAAAGATACAGCGAATAGCATAATGGTCAGTTTTCAACCTGATGACGTCATCATGATGTAATGACAACTGTGCCGTCTTCATTTTAAGGTTCATATGTCTGATGAGTTTCAAGGTTCAATTCAGTTGCAATCTTGAGTTATGTTGTAGAGAAGAGTTCCGTGGAAGAAGAAGAAGAAGAAGAAGAAGAAGAAGAAGAAGAAGAAGAAGAAGAAGAAGAAGAAGAACTAGACATTCAGTTTTTGTTCACTACAAAAGGTGTTCGTGATCGATGTCATCAAATTATGATTGAACGATATTTCATTTTATCAATCCGATTTGTGGTTCAAGAGTAAGATTTTGTTTCAATATAAATCTACAAGTTCCGGTTTGAACCAAAAGTTAGGTCAAATGAGGTCATACTGTGTAGCGCTAGAAACCCTTTGTAATGCCGTGTAGTAAAAAAAAATTGATTGTGTGGTTCAGGAGCTATGATTATTTCAAATATTGAACTTGATCATCCGGTTTGAACCGGAAGTCAAGGTCAATTACCCAATAAATTCTTTTGTGACATCATTTTGTTGTCACAGCTTCTGTTTAAGAGTCACTGCCTGTAAGAATGTACCAAATTAGGGGGGGGTGTGATTCATGGGTTCTCAGATCTTCTTCTAAAAAATCAGAGTGATACACCTTCATACCAAACTAATATATCCAAAATTTTAGCTTACAGACTCTTTCGGTTTTGGAGTAATAAATTTTCAAAGTTTCAGCCAAAAAACCCTCGTGAAACGACAAGTACATTCCTAGAAAACGCAAAAATGTGCGCCAAGCTTGTCCCAAAAAAATTTAAACATTTTTTAAACCTCCAGTTGGGTGTAAAACACAAGTAAAAAAAAAAAATGGGATCTCGTTGGCGCGTCATGTTATGCGGACCTGAACCTTTGACGAACAGCGCCCTCGTGCTGTTTTCAAGGCCTCATAACTCGATGCGCCTTTAAGATCCCAGGAAATAAACAAGTTTACATGAAAGAACTTGCAGCCCTAAAACAAATTTAAGCACAAAGTGGATGGGATCTCGTTGGCGCAGAGAGATAATAGAGGTCAAAGGTCAAATTTTACCAATTTCTTGCGTTTCCGCACCTCCGTAACCTCGCGCGCCAACATCAAAAAACTTTTAAAATGACAACCAGGTGTAGAAACAGTTTTCCTCTATGAACAAATAAAACAAGAATCTTGGGATCTCTACAATTTTCATGTTAAAATATTTTTTGAAACTTCTCTAAGCATTTGCATTTCACACATATTAGCCTAGAATTAGCTTCGAACGGCACAACATGCACTTTTCTCATTCTTGTAAATACTTGCGCCAACAAGATCCCATCAATTTTTTCTTGTATTTGGTTTAGTTTAGTGTTCCTAAACAGATTTCAATTGGAAAATAATTGGGATCATGTTGGCGCACAAATATAACAAAGGTCAAAGGTCGTACCCAACAACAAATTTTTACAATTTCGGGCGATTTTTGCGTCATCACGATATATACGCGCCAATATGGTCCCATTAAATTGTCTGCATTTTATGATTATATAGGTTCTCAGCAACACATAACAAACAAAAACTGTATGGGATTTGTATGGCGCTAAAAAATATCACAGGTCAAAGGTCACAACAGCAATGATGATGTTGCTTCGTGCAAATCATGCAATAGAACTCTGTCATACGCGTACGTGTACACTATTGATCCCAAAGTGTTGTAAAAATGACAATTAAACCACTATTGTTATAAAATAATGATTTAATCTGACATTATTGTGTAGCCTATCTTTAAGACACAATTTTGTAAGATCAGATTAAATCATTATTTTATAACAAAAGTGGTTAAATTGTCATATAACAACACTTTGAGACAATGTACACGTGTATTACACAGTGTGTACATGATGTACATGCATATCCTTATGCATTGCTGTGTGGCAACCGAAAATGGGCAAAATACCCCAATTTCAAAATGTTGCCTAACCATGAAGGAGATGAGTCTCCAAAACGAAATTTAGTCCAGATATAGATTGGACTTGTATCTACAATTGGTCTAAGTTTAATGTTGGTGGGTAACTGTTGCCAAGGTCAAAGGTCACCAAGAATGTCGGTGTTTTTTTTAATATTTTCGGTCAAGAACCAACTTTGGAGCCTTGCAAACTTTTTATTAAATGAATAAGGGCTCTATCCTTGTTTGAGGATAGCCACATGTGCCTAGATATAATACAATAGCAATATCAAGCTTTTCAAACTATCAATTGTGAATATGAGGGGGTCTGAATATGGAAATTAAATTTTTTTGGCAGATGAAATTAGTGTTTTCAGCATCCTGTAGAGAGAAAAGGGGATGTGATGCTCCTGTTTTGAGGTCAGATTTGAGCTATTTGGGTGACAGTCACCCTAGGTACCAATTTATAGCTTTGTATCTTTTTTTTAAGGCGCGTTTAAGCACATTACAAAACGCAAAATATTCATTGTCGCAAATCGCGTTCACTGAAAGGGGGTTGCCACGCCCACTTTAAGGGGCCTTAATTTTGGAACGACTTGGAGTTGGAATTTTCTTTTTTGCATGCTCATTATACACATAGATGAACTTTAGAAATGAATTTCAGCCAAATCTGAGAGGTGACCTGCAACCCCATTGGTTGATTTGACATGGAATGACCCAGTTACAAAACACATGCATATTATACTGGGTCTACATTGTGTGTACTATGCAAGTCCATAAAGTCATGAACTGAAAGTGTGAAGTTTCAACTCATCAACTTAATGTTATATAACATTTTTAATGTTATTATTGTTACCATATTACTGTTAACATCCATGGACAATTCAGGTACTTTGTACCCCTTCAGGAAATAGCTGAAAGAAACCTGCAGTAATTGTCTTTTTTATTTGTTTTTAAATATTGTTATTTTGTTCACAGTTTCTCTAAAAAAATATAATGCATGTGCTTTTGTTTGCCACCAACTCCGAGTCTTGATAGCCTCAGAACTTATAAAGAGATAAAGGTTTGTGAAATCATTGATTGAAATGTCTGACAGAGTTCTATTGCATGATTTGCACGAAGCAACATCATCATTGCTGTTGTGACCTTTGACCTTTAATATTTGTTAGCGCCATACAAATCCCATACAGTTTTTGTTTGTTATGTGTTGCTGAGAACCTATATAATCATAAAATGCAGACAATTTAATGGGACCATATTGGCGCGTATATATCGTGATGACGCAAAATCGCCCGAAATTGTAAAAATTTGTAGTTGGGTACGACCTTTGACCTTTGTTATATTTGTGCGCCAACATGATCCCAATTATTTTCCAATTGAAATCTGTTTAGGAACACTAAACTAAACCAGATACAAGAAAAAATTGATGGGATCTTGTTGGCGCAAGTATTTACAAGAATGAGAAAAGTGCATGTTGTGCCATTCGAAGCTAATTCTAGGCTAATATGTGTGAAATACAAATGCTTAGAGAAGTTTCAAAAAATATTTTAACATGAAAATTGTAGAGATCCCAAGATTCTTGTTTTATTTGTTCATAGAGGAAAACTGTTTCTACACCTGGTTGTCATTTTAAAAGTTTTTTGATGTTGGCGCGCAAGGTTACGGAGGTGCGGAAACGCAAGAAATTGGTAAAATTTGACCTTTGACCTCTATTATCTCTCTGCGCCAACGAGATCCCATCCACTTTGTGCTTAAATTTGTTTTAGGGCTGCAAGTTCTTTCATGTAAACTTGTTTATTTCCTGGGATCTTAAAGGCGCATCGAGTTATGAGGCCTTGAAAACAGTACGAGGGCGCTGTTCGTCAAAGGTTCAGGTCCGCATAACATGACGCGCCAACGAGATCCCAAATTTTTTTTTTTACTTGTGTTATGCGTCCAACTGGAGGTTTAAAAAAATGTTAAAAAATTTTTGGGACAAGCTTGGCGCACATTTTTGCATTTTCCGGGAATGTGCTTGTCGTTTTACAAGGTTTTTTTCGCTAAAACTTTGATAATTTATTACGCCCAAACCGAAAGAGTCAGCGAGCTAAAATTTTGGATATATTAGTTTGGTATGAAGGTGCATCACTCTGATTTTTTAGAAGAAGATCTGAGAACCCATGAATCACCACTTGGTACATTCTTACAGGCAGTGGCTCTTAATCTATTCATCTGGTGTAAAATTGTTGCCAAGTTTTATGACCATACGAGCTTGTGAAAAATGTCAAAGTCTGAGGAGAACGATTGTGTGTATTTTTTAACAAACTCATGAATAATTCTGAAAATCTCAACTTCCGGTTTCAACCGGAAGTAAAGGTCTTATTGGGTCACCCTTTGAATGTGATTTGTATAATTCGGCTGGAGCTTTTTTATGGTGCAAGTACCTAACATGTAGCATTTATGGTTCTCCGATTATGATTTTTTTAAATATTAAACATTTATTTATTGTTATGACGTCATCGATGATGTCATCGGACCGAAACAATTTGGGTGTCATATACATACTACGATCTATATACATGTACATAGTAAGTTTCAAGACAAAGTCCTTCTTGGTTTATGAGAAATGAACGTTTGAAATCTGAATTTTGAACTTCTGGTTTCAACCGGAAATAAAGGTCATATGGTGTCACAATCTGTATGTGATTTGCATAATTTGGCAAGAGCTTTTTTATAGTGCAAGTATCTTACATGTAGCATTTGTGATTCTCCAATTATGATATTTCTAAATATTAAAGGTTGATTTATTGTTATGACATCATCGATGACATCATCAAACCGAAATTCACATATTTATATTTAAACACAAAGATCTAAATACTTAGTAAGTTTTAAGTCTCAAACATTTATAGTTCATGAGATATGACGAGTTTTCTTTATGTAAGAAAATTCAACTTCCGGTTTTGAGCGGAAGTAAAGGTCACATGGGGTCACACCTAATGAAAGATTTGTAGAACTGCTCAAGGGCCTTCAGATGATATAATGATTAAAGGTGTAGCATCTTTGGTTTATAAGATATAGTGTTTCCCCAAAAAACAACTTCAACGTCCGGTTTCGACCGGAAGTAAAGGTCACATGGGGTCACATTCTGTTGTAAAAGAAATGTTGAACTTTCATATGAAGCAAAGATCTTGTATTTATCATTTGTGGTTCTCTAGATATGACGATTTACAATATTTCTTGTTATTTTTCATTTTTTATGTTATGACGTCATCGATGACGTCATCATCCCGAAAAAGTTGCGGTTTCGTCTATACACTAAGGTCCAAGTACATGATAAGCTTCAAGTCTCTGCGAGTTATACTTTTTGCGAAATCTTGCCGAGAAGGTTTGGTGGGAAGAAGAAGACACAGAAAGAAAAAAAAAAAGAACAATAATAGGTTTTCGGCCGTTAGCCGAACACCTAAGAAGAAGAACTAGAAAGCACATATGAACTGTATTTGAGCAAATACGGGTATCTCTGCCCAGCGGGGGCGGGGGGGGGGGGGGGGGGGGATTGGGAATGGGGCGGTGCGGCTGCATAATTTTGCACGGGTTGGTGTTGGTTTTGGGGAAAGGAATATTGGGTATGGTTTGGGGGTGATAAAGACAAATTGTTAAAATTGAGTACAAAAAGTACCTTTTCTTAGTTTTGTATATTGTACATCTAGTGTAAAAAAGGTAGTAGTAGGCCTAGCGGTTGTGGGCAAATCAAAGCGGTTTAGTCAGTAAGTGAGAAATAGTTGGTCGTAAAGACAAGCTTTTTCTCCAGCAGCGAAAATCTTTTCTTTGAGGGTTGATTGAATATAACAACAAAATATAAGGGTAAGTTTTTTCGTTTTTTTGTCAAACATTTTCTTTATGTTGTTTTAAATGTTCTAGATTTAATTTGTCATACAATAAAGATCAACTGATAAATCCATGTTCTTAGAATACACATGTATGTGCCATGATTTTGAAGAGTGGAAAAAATTTGATAAATCTGATCACAAGTCTGACAAAAAGTGTAGGAAATACTCAGTACTACTAGACAACCACACGGATTTCACCCGCCATGTGTCAAACCCTCCGGTCTGCGACCGTCCGGAGAAAGGAGGGTTACGAAGATTATCACAACTATTGTTTTATGAGTTCTACTTCTACATTAATTTGTCATACAATAAAGATCAAATCCGTGTTCTTAGAATGTGTGTCATTATTTTGGACAGTGGAAACAAATTGCTGATTGTGATTATGAGTCGGACAAAAAGTAGCCAAAAGGTGTCGGAAATAGACATACGCGTATGCTACATATATGAGGAGTTGTACCCCTGGAGTATCATATTTTTATTAAAGCAAGGAGGTAGAAATAAGCCAGACAACAATGTTAACACTGGTTAAGAACAACTTGCTTATTCCCCGATTTATTGTGAAAGAGAGTGTTTAACTTTAAGCAGGCTTACAGCCAGACTATGGACACAAAACTTGCAAGTTGCAGCTCTATTTTTACTCACCTACATACAATAAGCTAACAATCCTTGTTTTAAAAAATTTAAATATGAAGTAAAGAATACAAAGACGGTGCTTATAAATAGATTTGTTTTCCTCAAAATTGAAGAAGTTAACAATGATCTTGTCCCTCAAAGCTGCAGAAAATGTTAATGTATTAAAAACTTTGATTCACTCAATATTGATAATCTCTAACTTTAAGTCAGGAAACACGATTACTTCTGTCAACAGTAGGTAGTGGCGAAAGTTCTTGAGCTTTTTCTAGCCTGTATTTTAGCTGTTGTTTAGTGGCTAACAAATGAGCAAATAAGGGCATTAATTTGCTCTCTGCTACTTTTACAGTTAGATTTGAACTCTATATCATTATCAACACAGGTGATATTTCTTCTGCTGAATCACAGGTGATACTTCTTATATCATTTTGAAAAGAGCTGACAAAAGTTTTTGCTTTGACGAAACTGGTTAGCACATCAGTATGTTTTTCTCACAAATTAAGCTTGCCTCCAGATTACTGTATGCCTTGTAACTGAAATGAGAAAATGTTACAGTGTTATGAGTATGATCAAATAATCAATGCAGCCCTCGTTACTATTGGTTTCAAAATTATAGCACCATAAGGATGATCACTGTATTTTTTTAAACAGTTTTTACCTCTTTCTATAGGATTGGATGATGGTTTGATGAGATTTGTCTTTCTCTTCCCCCCCCCCCCCCCTAAAGATAAAAACAAAGGTCAACATGGAGGGAATGTCTTGAGCCTCTCTCCAGCTCCAGATCACAACTGAATAGCGGAAACATCTTAATATCAGAAGGTGTCTGTGTATTTTACATTGTGACAAAAATTCTTATAAATTCAAATGTACACAATTCTTTACTATGGGTGGTCAGTCTGAAAGTATATTTATAACAATGTTTTGATAAATTTACAAGGTTTTACTATTATTCATACCTGGTAGATTCATGCAGTGGTCGAGAACCCTTTTGCCCCCTGGGACTTGAACTTCAGCCTTGTGTTGCGGTGGCTCTCACACCAAAGTCATTCTTCCAACTGTGCATCGTAAAGAAAAATGAAAAAAATTTACAATGAAAGTTAGTACAATAAATTATAATGTTGACGATTGCCACTCCTTGCCTCCAACAAAGTCTGAATCTGAATCCCAAAAAGGTCTTCTTCTAGCAAAGTCCCCAACCCCAACTCAGATAGTCCCCTGCTTGATACAGCACTATCAGTGGTAATGTATCATTGATCCTGCCCATGTTTAAGTCTATGTTACAATTCAGAATCATATCAAGTAATAAACCACAATTCACAATCATGTAACCTTTTTTTAAAGCCATTGTATATCTGTCCTTCAGAAAAATCTAATTAAATTACTTAATTCATACATGTATTGCTATCAATTATCAACATATGAAATCTAAACAGGTCAAATGAATTTTTTAATATTTCTAGAAAAAAATAAAGCGAAAAATTATTCAAAACAACAGTGTGCAATGTACATGTGTGTGGAGAAACAATACATTCAGCAAATACAACATGTACAATATCAGCCCGGGTGGGACTAAAAACTAAGTTTTTAAAAAATCAGCAGACAAGTAATTTGGCATGTGCCAATGAAAAAGACCCCCAAACAATTCAAGCAGACAAGCCCTACTTGACAAAGATTATCCTGTCAAATAATGCTATGGAATGTAGCTTATCTTCATCAGTAAATGTGGGGAATTAAACCAAAACACAGTTTTCACGAATTAGATGCAGCACTAAGTTTTTAAAGCCATATAACCATCTTTTGAAACGAAGTAAATTATCGTTAAAAAGTTACATTCTATTTGAAAACTTACCAAAATATCATTGAGGCAAATTGTTCACCTTCTCAGGTGGTGATACGTGTGGGCACTGCTGACAGAAGAATGTCCTCCGAAGAGCAAAATTTGTCAAGTTTTTGTAACTTTGTAACTGTAACTGAGGATTTTAATGGCTGCCGCACGAAAAAATTTCTGCCATTATGAATGTGACGTTGGCAGCCAGCAGAAGTTGACTAAAAAGCAGACAACAGACGACAACTGTCAACAACCGAAGCCAAGTCGTCTACGTCTATTGAAGTGCAATGAAAACCCAACATCTTTGAGGATTGTGTTTTTGTGCAGGGATATGATACACGACACATTACTGTTACAAAATGGACCAAAAATGGACAACAAATATTAACATAATTTACTCTTTCAGGACGTTTAGTAAAACCATAAAAAGTAGCTGCTGGAGCAAGGCGCTACAAAAGAAGAGATATACCTGCATGTAAAGTGAGCCCCAAAGGGAAACTTCTGTACATAACTTGGTGTCCTTTTAAAGTATTTTTCTCATATTGAGCCAGGAATTTTTAGGAACCTCAAAGTTGTCCTTAAAGTACATGTACATACATGTAGTACATGTATGTCCAAATCATTGCAATTTGACATAGAAAACAAAAACAAGACTAAATTTTAAACCCCCAAAACGAGTTGTGTTGAGGTGGACACCGTTGTGTACAAAAAAAATTTACTAGTCGTTTTAAATTCGCTAGTAAAAAGTGGCAAGACAAATTAAAAAAGTTTCTTAAAATGATGCACTGACCCATAAATATACATGTAAGAAAACATGGTTAAAAAAACCACTGACTTATTTGTAATATTTTTAGGCGGGTGAACTGTGGCAAATATTACATGAATAAGTGTACATAACATGGACACCAAAACTGTATACTAATTTTGGGGGGAAAATTAAGGGCTTTACCCACTAGTGACTACTAAGGACCTTTTCTAATACTAATCTACATGTAATTGTAAAAACCCCACTGATGCCAATAAATACAACAATTTGTTGCATCATATTTCGTACATAACGCGGACACGAAAATCGGGTGCCATGTTTAGAAATCTTTCGGCTTTTCAACTAAAAAACTACGATTTTGCAACTACATGTACTGTGATTGAACACGCCAAATTGTTCATGCTAGTCAACAAACGTTGTTCAGCTTTGCTGCTACATTCCAAGGACTTTAGCAATTGCGGTTTTCAAGAAATGTAGGCAGTATTTAGCGAGAAAACTTACCTCCAACCTCCAACTTCCGTACATAACTCGTGTCCTAAAAGTGGACACGAAGCAATCGCGTGATATGTCAACAAAGGCAACCAGTCGCAACCAACCTTGGACATGCAACACGTTAGATGACTCCACTAGCTTATTAGAAATTTGCACCATGAGTCATTCTGATGACGTAGGGTGCGCACGATCGAATTGCATGCGTACATAACTGATGGACATGAAAATTAAAGCCGCCGTGAAAACAAAATTTGTAGCTCTCCAACATTTTCGAAACCCTCTATGACGCTGATATTTTGTGAAGTAGTGTATGCTGCACATGATCTACATGTACACGCGTGTGGTTCAAATTACTGCGAGCTCAACTGCTATTGATCGATGTGTAGCAACTGAACTTTGGTGGACACCAAGAGTTATGTACGAAAACGATAAGTTTGATTTCATGCCAAAAATAACCAACATTACAAACAAACAAAATTTTGCCATAAATAACTTCATGGGTATATAAAAGGCTTTAGGCTGATTTTTGTTTTAAAATTTCATACAATGTTGTAGAACACTAGTTTACAAAAAAACATTGCCGCTGATGTAACACAGACATTCTGTTTCGGGGGCCTTACTTTTGTCTGCTTAATTGCGTAAAAAAAATTTTTATAAAAAAGCTTCCTTATTAGGTACACTTAAGGTTCCTAAGGTTACAAGCTTTAACATTCACCTGTTTTCATTGAAATTCTATTGCTAGAAATTAAAATATATTGAAGCAATCAAGGGCCACTTTTCATAAACTGAAATGTGTCATGTATCATAATCCCTGCACTTTTAAGAGTTTCACTTCTCTTAACTTTCTCCATCTGGGTAAAATTGCGCTTTTTAATTCATAAAAATAACGTATCTGTACAAAAATTATTTAAACAAATTCAAACTTGTTGGTAACTTTGCATAGGGGGGGTAGAAGAGTTTTGTGTGAGCTGCGACTTGCATTATGTTAAACAAGTTGTCAGCTGTTGTCGCCAGTTGTCGTTTTTTTTTAAGTACGACTGGTCGAGAGAAAAATACATTGTAGCACACAAAATGCCATTGCGATATAGCCGACATCTGGGTACCATTTTTTGTTCCAATTGTGGCCGTTAACAAAACCACGACTTGAGCTTGCACTCCCACTTGGGCTCCGGCTTGGGCTCTGTCTGCCTATTTGAAGCCCCGTACGGCGGAAAGCACACGTTTTTTAAATAACTGACGGAGCCAAAGCCCAAGCCCAAGCCCAGGCCGTGGTTTCGCAAACGGCCTGACTGAAGAAGAAGAAGAAGAAGAAGAAGAAGATGGAGAAGAAAAAAACCCCAAAACAATAACAAGAGGTGTTCGTGTACATTTTGCATGAACACCTTATAAGCTTTGCAAACTACGAACAAATTGGAATGATCGCAATCATGCAGCGGGCGCTGTGAGACAAAACAAAAACTTTGTCGACTTTTCCCTTGATGCAAGGCCAAAATGACCTCTCCATAGCAAGCTGTACGGGGGGTACTGTATTGCGTAATTGCCTGTATTTTGACAAACAATTTGATGTAAAATGTATTGATGGGTTTTGGGAGGGAGGGTCGCCCTCTTAAAATTTCAGGCCCCCCTTCCGAAGAGTTTGGTGCCCTTTCAAACTAATTGACCACCCTGCCAAAAAGTTTAAAACAAAGGGTGAACGCAACTTCGATCGCGGAAGACTGGTCTAAGTTTCCTTCTAGTCTACACAGACTTTTTTCTCGCCAGGTGCTCACTCAAACGAGTAGCCGTGTTGGGGAGCTTGCAGACCGCCTAACCGCGGCATTGCCATCACCATAGACATGATAGACTGACCAGCCGGCCGTGCACACAAAACTAGTTGACGGCCACGGTCGGTAAACAGTACATGTGTGGCATGCATCAATGAAGCCTAAGTCAGCACCTGGTTGCTCCGCTTCCGTGAAAGGTTTTGTTCTATTCATGACACTCACAGCTTGTGTACTGTGCAGTGTTGATCAGAGACAGAACCGCATGCTTCGAGTGTTGTCGATTTTAAGGCAAGCATAACAGGTATGATACACGCTACAATGGTCTGAGCTTTACTGTACAGTGTATGTGAAAGGTGATTGGTCAGCGTATTTGCTAGCAATAAGCAACGACCAATGAGGTCCTCGCTCTAATAAATACTTGCAGATTGTAACATTCTTGAATTCTTCCAAAAGCTAAGCTAAGAAATGCAGGTTTTTTAAGAAGCTCCCGACTGTTTCACAAAGTGTCAAGATTATCATCACTTTTCAACAACCATGATAAAGATTTAAGCCATGTACAATGTAAGTTGTTTCTGCTGGGGATTTCTGAAAGTAAAATAAATCATTTTTCAGTGACCTTTTGAAGTTTTGTCACATCAAAAATTAAATTGTCTTTGTTTTCGCTCAACAATTTCTTGAATCAGTCTACAGAAAAATTATTTAGTGAGTTATAATGTCAATTTAGCTCTTCATCTCTGTTTTTGTCTTAAACAAATATTTGTATTAGTTTAAATGATTTTTCAAAATGGGACGTCTGGGCTCATTGCCGTACCAAATCGAAATCAATGGAGCGTCTTTTTAGCGGGGACTTCCCTGAAACCCCCTCACAATCATTGTGATCGTCGTAGTACTGACAGCCAATTACATGTACATGTATGAGGTCATACTGAAGGGCGCCCATCTAATGGTGCATACCGCCCTCCCAACAAAAGGGTCTGTGGAAAACACTGAATACTAATTCAACACAAACATGTAACTACATGTATCTATGGACATTAAATGCAATGACGTCATCAGAGCTGTGTATAGAGGGACCAGTTTTCTTTGATCACGTGGTTGCTGGACCCCACTTTTGGTCAAAATGCAGCACAACCCAATGTGCAGTCTGGTTTGGCACCCTGTGTGTGCACTACATGCATTTTTTTGACCAAAATGGATTCTAATCGCAAGTTGTCATGTAAATTTCTGAATACACAGCTCTTGACGTCATCTGCATAGAGCGCCTTCCGCTAGAGGTCAAAAGAATGTTCCATTGGCCTACTCTTTGCATCGCACAAGTGCGTTTTTTCATTGTTACGGTACATTTAGATGACAGTGTGATGACATCAATGCATAAAGGTCTAGATTATGAACAGGTAAACTAAACCAAACTGGGTTTTTTCTATTCAGTCACTCAAAATGTTGTTTGTCATGTTTGTTATAAATGGGAAAATTTGGGAATATACATGGGTCTACATTGCACAGTCTTGGATTTAAAGTCAGCCAAGTTTATTTACCAATTACCAGTTCAACTACATGTATTTTGTTAATATTTGTTCTTGTTTGTATATTACAGTTGAGTATGCTCATTTCTTATTTCATTTATGTTTATGTAATATCGTGCACCAGGAGCTACATGTACATGTGTACATTGTAGGCCGAGAGTCCATTCCTTAATTTACACAATGTAAGTTATCAACTCCAATTGTAATTTGTGAAACTACATTGTAGGCCCCCTTCCAATGCCCCCCCCCCCACCAACAACAAAAAAACGGAAGCAAAAATACACATCTTGCATCTTAGTTTTCAGAATCAGACCATCTTTATGAAACAAACACAATTTTATTGTTAGTAGTCCCCAAAATGATTTCTTACCTTAATGATCCTTTGGATCCACCCACTTTACGGCTACAAGTCCTCTCATTACATGAGTCAATGAGCCGTTTCAGAATAAATAAACACTCTCTGAATGTAGAGATGAATGGATGATGACTCAGAATACAGAGTGATGTCAGGGAATTATTGCGAACCTTCTTTGCTTGCTTGAGTCTTCTGCGAGTTCGTGGTGATTTTCTCTCATCAACATCATCTGATGGCACATTCAATGTATCATTACTGCTTGAATTCTGTCTGTTATTGACTAATGTCTTTTCACCTTGATTCTCAATTGTTTTTCTTTTTGAAGATTTAAAGGGACGATAAAAGTTGACACAGATACCATACCGCGCTCGGCCACTGTCCTTGTCAGTCAGAGTGAAAACAAACGATGTATTTTCCCTCAGACTTAATTTTTTCCGTCCGACTGTAAGACATCCTTCTGGTTGACAAAAGAAGACAACATCTTGGGGCAAGGGAAAGTCAGAATGATCTTCTTGTGGATAACGTCGAAGCAATTCAGGTGTCTTGGCAACATTATTATTTCCATTAGGATGACGTGTTCCTACGATGAGAACATAATCTAAAAGACGGGGACAAAAGTGCTTTCTGCCAGCTTGGAATGAGTCCATGGTTAAGATGTACTGAAAAACTTAGTCTAAATTAATACTTTGTCTGTACTAAGTTAAGCTACATGCCGGTACAGTGGCTGTATAGCTTGTAATGCAGGACTATCAAGTAGATTCTGCCAATAAATAATCTGGGGGCAAGAAAAAGAAAGAAATAAACACATGTTAAAAATACATGTAAGATTGACAAGATTTGATGTCTCAATATCGAAAGTCAGTATTACAATTAGAGATGTCAAGTATTTATTATTTATTGTGCATCCTATTATACTTCTAGATGTAGACCTCCATGCAGGGTTCTGCCCACGGTGGTCAGTGCTGGAAAACCCGCCCGGCACTCTTGATTCCCCAACCACCACTGACAGAATTTTCTCTTTTCCGACCACCACAAATTTTCAAATATTGTTAATTAAATTAATTGCCAAATTAAATTCTTGCCAAAGTATTAATTATTTAACTGATTATGTAGGTTTTTAAAAGAAAATCTACCTGTAAATTCAAGATATCTAGCTCGTTCTCTGACAAACGTATAGCCCCACTGTCATAAGTTTGCCACCACACACCGATGTGCACACAACTTAGTGAGTTAGACAAAACCCATGCATCAAAAGGATGAAGTCTGGCTCTGTGATACTCTACATAATGTACATAGTCCGATATACAGTCTAGACACAGACACAGTATACATTTGTACAGCTATTGGTTCTATAGGCTAGAGTCTGGCTCTGGAGTTTTTACAATGCTTTACTGATGGGATGTGGCAGTGAACAGACGCTGAGAGAATTTTGTCTGCAACTTGTGCAAGCATGGAAACAGCTTGAAATAAAAAAATGACAACACACAACAAAAAGTTTGATCGTGATCGAGGCCAAGATCTAACAAAACTTTTGATAAAGGCATAAAGAGTGGGTGGAAATGGACTATTATTTGAAAAACAAGTTGATAAAAGTCTTCTTGTTTGAAAAAAAAGCTTGACCAACCTGCACATTAAGCGTATAAAGATATAATACCACAAAACACAGTTCCTGTCTGTAGCATTTTTTATTTCCTTAAATTTAATATTTTGCATTAAACCATGTAAACTACTGTTAGGTTAGGTACAATGTATAGTAACTGCTGTGACCTCGTCTTATATTTATGAGTGACATTTGACCCTGTTTTTTACTGCCTCTACCCCACCCCGCCCGCCCATCCATTTTTTCCGCCACTCAAAAAATCCTGGGCAGAACCATGTACATGTACCTCATACATGATCGAGAGCCAAATTCTCACGTAAAAGATGCTATTTTGCTGTTTACCAAGAGTGCGCACCAGTATTAATGCACAGGGTAAATACGCACACATCCATAGTTGATTATCAAGCAACAGTCTATTTACTAAATGTATTATGGATGCGCTTTACAAATCAGGTGTAGTATAGGCCTACATGTACAGGTACATGTACACATGTAATGGTAACTGTACATGTATTGTATGTACCTTACACACATTCATGAACATCGCTAGCTACAGACCCATACACTAATACAGATACAGTACAAAGATGGTGGCACTGGAATGTCAATCGGTGATTTTCCAAGCTCAATGATACTATAGAGAAGGAAATAATGGATAACATGTAGGCCTATGAGGTACAGTAAAATAAATACAATGGTCTATTTCAAGTGGATATTCCGTATTAGCTCCCCTTGGTATTAGAAGTTGACAAATTAGTTCCTCTCGGCTTCGCCTCAGAATATCGACTGTCCACCTGAAATAATGAAATGTAAAAATAGACAACCACCTTGTTTATGAATTTGGGATCCAGGTTATAGCGCAGCATTTCACATTAAAGAGTAAGGGAAACGACCAATCCAATTTTGTCATGTTTGTGATACTCATTTTCCAAAAGATAGACACCTACATGTATGTGAGTCTCTAACCTCCTATAAAAACATGGTGTAAATTGCACCCTGTATTCAATACCCTTTTTCCAGTACAGTGATTTTGTGGTTTTACCTCATCCAAAAACATCTGTTCACATTATTCTGAAAAAATTTGTCTCAACATTTTTGTATGAGGATGTTTATACGAGGAACAATATCATGCCAGACTTTTTCTTCAGCTGAAAAAAGTAAAAACCTTAATTTAAACAATTAAAAAACCTTGGTTCAATGGACAAAATGTCTGACTTTGACCAATTTAAAACATGTTTTAAACAATTTTGAAATAAAAACCATAAAACCATCAAGAACAATTTAACAATATCTCTGTGATTTTAGTCTATTTTGTGATCCACCTGGTCGTGTAACCAATTATCTTTTACAAGCAAAAAATACCCATTGATCTCGCAATACTTTCCAGTCACACTAATCATTAGACACCATTATTATTGCTGAGTTGAGACAAAGTACAGTATATTGAAATTTGTAAACTACACATTGTCTTCACAAGTATGACCAGCGATGACAAATTTGTGTTCCTTAATTTGTACATGTATGTCCTCTCAAGAAAAAAGAATTGTCACTTGCGTTGCAAAATATATTTTCATGTTTAATGAGCTGAAAGAGAGGCAAAATGATTGAAGTAAATTGTGTATTATTTATCAATGTTTTCACGTTACTACCATGTAAACACTTCCGTTTATTATTCAATGTTATTTATATCATTGTTGTTACCCTCCCCCGGGTTTATGGGGGTACATACAACATGTATTATGTTCCTGAATGGAATTTAACAGTCAGTAATCTGCTGACTTTTCAAATTATTCGGCACCTTTGTGCGTGGCCTATAAGAATTTTTCCATAAATAATCACATTTTTTATTTTACTTCATTTTTTGTTTACTTATTTCAGAAAAATCATCGCTACAAAACCATTAAGAATGCTCCAGGTTGCACAGTAGGGCTTTTAAAACCAAGATGAACACCAAGCAGAAAACATTTTGCAGACTTCATTTCAATTCAGCGTGCTACACATGTATGAGACCAGACTTCAAAAATTTGGGTCCAGAATGCCCAACATCTATTACATCTTTGAAAAAACCTGGGAAGAACCCTGCCACAGATGCGCACAATTTTTCCCAACATGCAGATTGAGCTGCCAAATCTGCAGCCCAATCTGCAACTTGGGCAAATCCATAGAATGTGCTCAACGCAAACACAAGATTGAACACATAGCCTAACAGAAGTCTCGTGCAGACCATTTTTGGCATCATTTTTGCAAAAAAATGTATCTTTTTCGAGAAACATAGAATGTATCTGATACAATCAAATGCTATCATATTAACTGCCAACATCTCCTGCCTACATGTACATCATGTGAATTTAAGTCTAATTATAGAGGTCTTTGATGGATTTTTGAGAAGTTTTTTTGTCACTCACTGTTTTGGGGGGTTGTATTACTTAGTTTTTTATCAGAAAAAAAATTTTAAAAAATAAATCCTGGCCTACTGACCCTATTTTGAAACGACGTACATCCTGTAAATAGAAATGTAAATTCTTTTTGTTGCCTAACAAACATGACAAACGGGCATGACTTATTTTGTGCTGGTGAAACAGAGCGAGCATGTGGTATATTGCATGCCGCGCCTGTGCACGCTATACAATGGAATGTCCAATATGGATGTCAGCAAAAAATTGAGGGTGCTCTGAAATTGTTCCAGCTATAATAAATCGTCCACCTCGAGCTTATCCGGAAAAAAATGACATAGTATGAGTAAATATGGCATTCTGAGATTCCAGCATACAGTGTACAGTGTATACATGTATGTACCATGGTACAGATTATCGTGGGATGACGTCAAGTGGTTCAATGTTAGATAGCCTACAAGTCAAATTTTCATATCAAATAAGAAATATGAAAGAAACTTGATTATAGGCAACAAATCATTTGATCGAGGCACATAATTGCCTAGCGGGAGCTTAGTCCTTTTGGCTGCCAGGATGTGGACGAAAAATTCAACAGTAATTTATAACATAATTATACTGTAGACGACCCTGCTATGCGAGAACATGTCAGAGAGGGTACTACACGATCTGGCAGTGAAATTGCGTTTCGGTTGTTTTCTTTACCATTATTGCCAGTAAACTTTTAATTGCCAAAACTAAAAAGTTGCAATGTATGATTATAACTATTAATAGGCTAACTGCTACAGTGCTAATAGTTTGGTGAAATCGTTCTCACAATGCATTGCAAGACACGATGTGTAATGTGTCAAATCTTATGTTGCGACGCATTTCAGTGCTTCATGAAATCGGGCCCAGATGGTATTGCCTGGTAAGTGGTAGTGCCCGTGATTATTGATGAGCATGATAATCATGCTCGTCAATAATCACTACCACTAACGCTATGACTATCTGACTATGAATGATCATTTACAGTCGACAGTAGGTGGTTCCGTTAATTTCTATGCTCGAACTTCGGAGTCTTTTATGATGGGCACTGTATTATATTTTTTCATGACATACTGTAGTGTTACTGTTTTTGTTAGTGTTAGAATTTTAAATCATACCTCCATAAACATGATTAAGAACTGATAAAAAAAGGCGTATACTCCGATTACTGTATCATGAATCAAACAAACTACCAATCATACAATACATTTGTCATTACCATTTACGGGCCATTCATTCATTTAATACATATCTGGTATTACAGATTCGTTTTACATGTTTTTAATTTACCTCTGTCTATGGAAACCGAGAATTTCTTTTCTGCATCTTCTGATGACCATATGTACGCCCTCCGATTAATGTCAGCTATTCCAAGCTTAAGACAGCCATGATCAAAGCAGCACAAACACACTGTCTGAAAACAATATGTCAATCGAAGTCTGGACTAAAATGAACGTACGGCACATACCGCCATAGTCCTATACTGTACGCGCTGTTTGGTAGTACATTCATGTATGACAGAGAGAGTGGTAAAGGTGTGTAAGGTGTGTGTATGTACGTTGATGCCTATAATGCACGGCAGTCGCACGCAGAGCCCTTCCCACTCATTCCTACGTCAAAGGGAAAAATGTTAAGTGCGTTGTGCATGCGTAGATCGATAAGTCGGATTGAGTACCCGTAGAATATCAAGCTGCATTGTATACACATTAGCTCTCTGCTGCATAATCAGTGACAGCAGTATCGTGAGGTACACGTTATACACCGTAGAGTGTAAAGAAAGAATTACCGCGTTTTCATAATTAATCCAATAATTAAACAGTTAGACAATTATTTGTTTTTTTCATGAAAATGTGATGGAGGGAGTGTATAGGGAATAATTGTATAACTCTGTTTTTTGTCTTGGTTTAATCATGGAGGTAGAATTCTTTAATTTTATTTTAAAAATAATTTAGGGTTGAACAAAAAAGAAGAAAAAGACCAATAAACTACGGATCAGGCGCTTTGGGCTTTAAAAAGCGTTTGTTGTGAAATTGTTGTGGTTGGAAAATGTATACAAAAAATTATGATTCACACAACCCTTGAAATTGTGTGGTATTCCTTTTACTTCGGTCTGTAATTTTGAGGAGTCAAACGTTTGAATAAATCGCATTTGATCTGTGTGTAGTTGCGATATCGTGCGTCCATTGAGTTTCCCCTATAGCCAATCAACCCTTACCGGCCAAAATGTCCAATTCATTGGATATCCAGTTGGAAAGAATTGGATTGAGTTGTGAGTTGGTTTATATTGGAATACTGAGTTTCCGATTGGAATACAATCTTAGACCAACTCAGTCCAGTTGGAAATCCAATTGGCCGAGTCGGTTGGCTCATGGAGGTATAAATTTCTACCTCCATGGTTGGCTTGATTTAACTGAATTGGAATTAGTTGGAATTTGTTTCTACCAATTGGAAATTCTACCTCCCAATATTTTTTCAATTGGACATTTTATTTCCCAACAGAGTCCAATTGATTTAATAGATGTTAATTTTGCATCAGGGATAAAGAATATTAATTTTGGTTTTACCCTTACACCGATGTGTGTTAGCACTGTATACTCAGTACTTTCCCGAGTTCTGTGAAAAAAATCACAGGCATTTTACTCGGGTGGGATTCAAACCCACGACCTTTGCAATTCTAGAGCAGTGTCTAACCAACTAGACCACCGAGATTGCCCGGTAGCTAGAGGCAGTTCGAATCCTATATTTTAGCAGCGGGTTCCGCAACGATTTAATAGATGTTAATTTTGCATCGGGGATAAAGAATATTAATTTTGGTTTTACCCTTACACCGATGTGTGTTAGCACTGTATACTCATGACTTTCCCAAGTTCTGTGAAAAAAATCACAGGCATATTACTCGGGTGGGATTCGAACCCATCTTTGCAAAAGGTGCGCTTTCCAAGCCAAAGCCGTTTGTTCCGAAATTTGACTTTTTGTTAAACAGTCTTTGGAAGATGAATGGTTATTGTTAGTTTTGGCGGTATAATATTCCTTAATAGGGGTTCAATTTAAAAATAAATAAATAAATAAATAAATAAAAGCCGAAAACACTTGTTCTGACTACTTTTGAAGTTTCTTGAATGGGTTCAGTTCATCTGCTCTTGGCATTGTTTAGGGGTGTGTTAATTGGAGAGCCATATCAAACCATTTTTTACGGCTTTGAGACGACTTTCAGTGGCACACTTTCAAGGATGTCTATTGTTGTATGTATTATGTACATTATATAGATGCATCATGATGCTGCCACTGCTCAAAGCTTGAGCTTCCTTCCTAGGACTTGCTGAGCCTTTTTTTACGGAGACAAATTAAAAGGGAAGGGAAACTGGTACACTTGTATGCAAAAACACATATTTTAAATGATTATAAATTTTTGAATAGGGGGCTTACTTATGTTTAAAGTATGGAGGCATGTTTGGGTTTTTTAGTTTGTTTTTTAATTTATTGAAATATGAGATTCAACAGTGACACACGGGACGTCAATTTGCAAATTTCATTGTATTTTGATGAACAAGTTTTCCCTTTCTTCAGATAACCGTTTAAAATTACACAATCAATCAACACCACAAAATACATGTTAATATACACAGGAAAATATAAAAAATCTTTCATATAAAAAAGATTGAATGTAACAACATTAGGTTCTACCAATCGAATGCCACTGAAAAATGAGCGTATACATGTACTTATCAAAACAAGTTATTGCAAAAGTGGATTTTAAACTCTCAAGAAATAATGTAATCTCGATACAATTAGCTCATGTTCCAATTGATGTACTTTTGCATTCTGCATGGGTTTGTGAGGTAGTACTTCAAGGATGTGTCACTAAAGTTTCAACAGATGCTTAGCTTTTCCCTGAAAAAGGGGAAAACAGCCTTAAGCAATTTCTCAGGGTTTTCTTCATAAAGAAATCTGAAGGTTTAGATAATAAGTCATTTATTGGTTCTTCAGAGAACAATATCCTATAACGCCCTTTCACAAACTGATGATGGCATATTGTAGCAAGCTGTATTTTAAAATTAGTTGGCTCTACATAATACTGGCTGGTCAAGCCTGTTGAATGGCGAATAAGAGCCATTGATATATTCCACACTGACTACAATTGCCCATTAGCACAAAAACAAACTTAGGTTACCTGCTAAGAGGCTTCATGAACAACATCAGCATGTCATCCTCTTTGATCACTACACACTTAAAGGTGCAAGTGTGCATCTGTCAATGTTAGTGGGTTTAATGATGAACCAGACACTGAAGGACTTACTGACCCCATCAAGTAAAATGCCTTGATATACTGTTTTGTTTGATAAAATAACTACAAATTCTGAATGTTTTTGCTCAGGTCTTGATCTTGGAAATCAATGAACGTTTGAAAATATCCATTGATCCAAAAGCACTGCACCTATGACAATATTGTTGCAAAAATGACATGCATTTGGTGGACTTCTGTTACAATATTGATTACTTCCTAACACAAATTAAACAACAGGATTAAGAACAATTAATATGTACATACTACTAGCAACAATGTAACCAATGCTGGAAAATGAAAAGTCTTTGAAAGTTTTAATCCAACTAGCCCTATAAATTAATGGTATGGCTTCTAAAAATCAGATCATTAATTTAAAGGTTTGGACTAGTTGGTATAACAAATTATTCCGAACTTATCTTGAAAACTATTCGTTTCTAAACAATAAACATTGACACAAACTCTGCTGTAACTTCTACTGAAATATTGTAATGCTATCTAGACAGTTTCAACTAAAAGCTGCACTGATGATGGAACAATTTCCAAGCAATTTGTGCACTAAAAAGTTTACAAAATTTACTAGTACTAATTCAAATGATACATGACCATATACAAGTAAATGTATTGTTGAAGACAAAAGCAATTATTTGTTAAAAGTGTCTTGTATAATGTAGGTACAAGTACCTGGAAGCTCTCTGTTGAGAATTAAACTTTTTGTAATGAAAATTATAAATGACAAATGAAATTCATGATTGGTAGTTATTGAATTATATAAAGTTCATACCAGTACCAAAAAACTCAAGCTGAATTCATGTAAAGGTCAACAAATAACTTTGAACACACACCCCCCCCCCAAAAAAAAAAAAAACAACAACAACAACAACACCACCACCACCACCACCATAGGTTTTTTCAGTTGCTGCAATAAACCTTTTTTAAGTTACTGGCTTTAGCATGTGGCCAACTAATTTGATGAAACCATCAGAGATTGTTTGCATGGCATGTTAATTGAAAACCGGAGGATTGACGAATGAGAAATAATTTTTACTTCCCAAAATCAACAATTTATTATACCTTTAGCTACTTTTCATTATCAGCAGACATGCAAGTTGTTTTGTGGAAAACTGTGTTTTGTGGAAAACGAGAAAACTGACAAGGACACAAAACTGTGTACAATGTTTTTCAGCACTAAACAGAGGACATCAACCCAACAGCTCAGAATATGAATGGCTACAAGTAAAAAAAACAAAAGTATCTAGTCTGTCGTTAAAAAGTATTAATAAACGTTACACTATACAGCATAATTGATACTTTTTTGGTAAAATCACAAACATTCTTTCAATGCTTTTATTTTGGAGACTAATTCATCAGAGGAATAAGTACACTAGGATAAAGAGTTATGTGAATATTCACGAGTTATGAGCAGCCACTGCACCACAGGTGTGAAAAGTACTAATAATATACCCAATATATAGTTCTCACAGTCAAGTTTTTCAGAATTTGGATGTTACTCCAAACTTTGGGTGAAATTTTAAGACTTCAAAGTGTTGTTTGTTACTTAAAACTGCCAGTAAATGGTCAGTCCACAAATGTGAAAATATGAGCAGTTACTGTCCATAAGAATATTGTGTAAAAAAAACACCAGAGACTGAAAACTCTTCACAGGGGTTGAATGGTTACAGAAAGCGCACTACTCAAACTAATGGCAGTTGATTGCCATAATGATTGCACATGGTTAGCCACTCAACTGGTCAAGGACTGCACTAAACAAAGGAATGTCAATAATGGTCTTAAATTGACAACAATTCTCCCACTGACACATTTTTCTCCAATCTTAGCTGATGTAGGTAACAATTATAAACCTTTTTCATATAATCCTAAGTACACTTTTGAGAATGAACTCTTGTTTATTAACCACACTCATTTTAGAAAACCCAGCACAAAGAGTCATAAATGCTCCTCATACACAGTACCATGATGGGTCAATACATACTAATTTCCAATTAAATGATAGTTGTAGTATTTTAGCCAATGTTTACTGGGAATTTGTGTGTATGTACCATATATCATTAAGTACACCGAACTGTACATGTATTTTAAAAATCTCTTCAATAAGTCATGTTATTACTATAAATACAGTTTATGACACACCATTGATCTAGCTAAGAATATTTGGGGATATCAAAGAGCTTATAATGCTTATGGGCACCGTCTTCTAAAACACTAAATTTAATGATTTAAGAAATTCTCAAATTTGTTTTTGAAAATAGTTATTATGTAAGATTTCAACCAAATTCAAACATCAATTTTAGCTAAATTATAATATACCCAAAAATTTACTGTGTAGTTGAGCAATGACAGTGTAGTTGAGTAATGATACTGTGTAGTTGAGCAATGCCACTGTGTAGTTGAGCAATGACACTGTGTAGTTGAGCAATGACACTTTGTAGTTGAGCAATGATACTGTGTAGTTGAGAAATGACACTGTAGTTGAGCAATGACACTGTGTAGTTGAGTAATGACACTGTGTAGTTGTGTAATGATACTGTGTAGTTGAGAAATCACACTGTGTAGTTGAGCAATTGCACTGTGTAGTTGAGCAATGACACTGTGTAGTTGAGCAATGACACGGTGTAGTTGAGTAATGACACTGTGTAGTTGAGAAATGATACGGTGTAGTTGAGTAATGACACTGTGTAGTTGAGCAATGACACTGTGTAGTTGAGCAATGACACTGTGTAGTTGCTCAAGTAAACATGATTCTTTTTATAAAGCATTTGCTTTTGTGTTACATTTTTTCAAAGGGAAAAAATATGTATGAAACCAGACTGCACAATTTTCCACACATTTCACAACTTGGAGGATGTGTTGATGACCAGAAAAAAGTAGTTATCTGAATAGACCGATTGCGCAACAATGTCACGTAACCTATAGTGGGTGTAAATCTTCAACAAACTTGGCATCCAAGTACATGATGTTTGTTGCATTTGTTTTGATCGGGACTTTTCTGTCTTGAAATATCGGTATGTGAAGCATATTCCAGAGTCTGTAACACACTGGAGTGGCTGAAAAAGTCAGAAGGACACGGGTTCCAGCAAGTCTTGTAAATTCTACAAGGAAGGAATGTTATGTTCACGATGTGTTGCTTACACGGATGACTGCGATCACGTGCTGAAAAGAATGTCAAAATATTTTGAAGCTAAAGTTATCCAAAGGAAAAGGCTTTCCAAAACTGTATGATTCCTTTGTCTATTTGAAATTCTGCAAGACTAAACTCTCACCTTTCCCACGCTCTACTCAAACAAAAGACCAGGTGGCCATAACGCAGTTTGGACTCCCCCGTTGCATACAGAGGCGGGGTGGCTACAGCACTGTGGTTGACGCCAGTAGTGCACAACTCAAAATAAACCCCTCTGTGCTTGAATACCAGTAATTTATAAAACAGTAATGGGTTTTTTATCAATGTCACAACATACAACTTTAATACAAGGGCTTAGCACCTATGTTATTATTTACTACAAATAAAAATAAAGCCGACTCTCGGTGTATGGATGGGTCACAGCATAGTCTTTGCACGTCTTTGCCATCAGCTGTGATGACGTAGCACCCACTATACATCACGTAACAACATGTAAACATTGGTCACGCAATCGGTCTATTCTTAAGCTCCTGCATTAAATTTAAATCCCCAAAGTAAAATGGCAAAAAACTCACAGCACCTTAAAACTCTTTATACTACAACAGACTCATTTTAAGGGAAACTATAGAAAAGCATCTGAAGTTGTTCAGAAAGGATAAGCAAATCCTTATTGTTACTACTGAAATGATATATGGGGCCATCTGATCTGCAGACAATGCATACATTAATCTCATTGCCAAATCAAGATTCATTTGCAGAACTCATCACTTGTATCCTGACATATGAGAGGAACGGGAAAGAAGGGATGGATCGTGGGCCAATGGTGCTCCAACACTACTGGGTGGCTGATTGCTCAATACTGAATTCCCCATACCATGCTGTCAAAACAAACGCCAAAAGAACATTTTAGATGGAGATGAATGTAAAAATAAAACTCCAATACAAACAGGCACCCCTTAAATACTGAACAAACATTTATGTATATTAATGCATTGCAGCAAAACAAACCTTTGTTTTCAATCAATAGCAATCACTTTGTTAAAAACAAATAAACACATTTCTTCCAGACAAGCCCGTAACTTGGGGGACGCCCCCCCCCAAAAAAAAAAAAAAAAGTCTGCTAAAATAAAAGATAAAAAAGTCTGCCCAAAATAAAAAGAAAATGGTGCAAAAAAACAAAACAACAAAACGCAAAAATGGACCAAATGGCTTGAGTTGGGCCTTCATTTTAAAATTCAAATCAAACTCCCCCACTAACGCACTGATGTACTTTTTTTCATATTGCCTCCCCCTCCAAATTCATATTCACCCCCCCAAAAAAAAAAAATAAATAAATAAATAAAAATTAAATTAAATTAAATAAATAAATACAAGTTCCTGGTCACCGGCCTGCTTCCTGACCCTGTGCTTAAAAATTGCTGGCCCAAATTTCATCCAAACTATAATTTTTAACCCTCCTGTCAGACCAATCGACATCTTCCATTGTGGTTGTGAATACGTCAGCATGCAATATGATATGAAGATGTCATACACCTTGCTGATAAATTGTCTAACATATCATTGGTCAACTCTCTAAAATTTTCCACCAAGACTTAGGAGGGTTAATCGGAATTTAACCGAAGGAAAATGAATGACATTTTCATTACACCTCAGCAAATTGGGATACAAGACAATCGCATATTTACAAACAACAATAGTACAAAGGCCCCATCATTCACAATAAATGTAGGATAGACATGCAGTACATTTTTAAATACCTGTGTATAAAAAGCCATATCTGGATGTGTACGAGTTGGTCGTGGTGTTTGATAAAGTCCTCCAGCACCCAATCCTGCTGCTCGGTGATGCAGGTGCTGCTGATACTGCTGTCTCGCTAGCTGATCTGCCTCTTGCATATACTGTGGATAAAAAGAGTGACTAGGCCTCTGCATTCTAAATGCAGACTGCCTTGAATATGGGTCATGAGGAGTGAATGCAGACGTAGATTGGTCCGAGGTCATTTGCCTACTTGGTAATATCAAGCGAGAGGCTGCTGGATAACCGTAAGAAGCAGCAGCTGCCTGGCTTGCATGCATACGTAAATGATCAGTGTACAGGGAGGCAGTATGGCCTTGGTTGAAACCAGCTGGTAAATAACCTTTATTCAGTTCATTTATACTCTGTGCTTGGTTTGCTCTTTCAAGATCCATGTATTCTTTCATGTTCCTTGGGTCACTTGGAAGCATGGATAAAGAGTTATTCCTCGAAGGTAAAATTGTCTCTGCACTTCTTGGCTTGCCCAAGTAAGAAGCACCGTTATCATACCCCGTCTGATTAATTGCTGCAGACTGCCTAGAGGTAGTATGAGGGTACAGTGGAGTAGATGCTACTTTCTGTTGCTTAGCAACCTCCCGCAATGACTTATCTGGCTGTCTTACTATGGATTGGGATGGATCCGTTGTCACATCATTTACTGGATTATGATATAACTTCACATTTCCCTGTTGAGGATGAGTATTAGGTGATGTCATATATGTTTTGATACAATTTGTTTGAGACGGCAAATTCTGTTTACCATGTGCAAATGGCTGAGGTGACCCATAGCCAGCCTGCTGTTTGTGTGGCTGACACTGCCCATGAGACTCATGGTACTCAACATTATCATGGGTTACAAGTTTGGGTTGCATTGGATGTTTAGAAGTAAAGTGTTGCTCCTGATTAGTCATACTATCCCCACGTTTGTTTTCCATATACATTGCAGAAGTACTTGGTAATTTAGGATGGTTAGTAATTTCACCTGAATGTTGGTATTCTGATACATGTGACTGTTTATGAAGAAGGGACTCAAGTATATTGCCACTTGATGAGGAGTGTAAATGTTGATTGTGACCTGCTGGTGGTAACTTCATTTGGTGGGGATACAGCTGATTCGATTTAGCTATTGTATGAGAACTTGACTGATGTGTCTTTTCATGAGTAGCGGAGGTCATTTTATCTTCGCTGCCCAAAGGGTGCCAAAGCTTCTGTGATGGATCATGGCACATAGATTCTGCTGCATTGTTAGCTTTGTAGTCTGCAATAAGACCCGACTGTTGAAAGGCATTGCTTCTCATATTGGCACCTTGTTCATGATGAGTAGCTTGCATTGTGTAGTTTGCAGAGGGCAATAAAGGTTGTACTGCTGGAACACATATTGAAGACTCATGATTTACATGTCTATCTGGCAACACTGTCAGTGGTGCAGGCAGCTCAGGTGCATTGCTGGGCTTGTTTCTTTTATGCTTAATACTACTTCCTGAGTAACTGAATTGCTTGGAATGATTATCATCTGAATCTTGACTAAGACTGGAAGGTCGATACAGATTTCCCTGAGGTATAACGTGATTCAAGCCACTATTTACTGAGACAGTGTTTTGCTTATGAATTGACATATCACCATGTTTTGGAGTCTCATTAGTAGATGGCGTCAGTGGTTTTAAAACATCTGGACGATTTAAATTTAAATCTATCATTGGTTGTACGCCCTGAGCCATCGGTCGAGTTCGTTGATACTGATCATGTGATGGAGGCGCCAATATATCTTTAGTTTTTTCAGACTGAGTATCAGGTACATAGGGACTCACATTCTGAATGGGTTTGACACGATTCACCTTAGAAATGGCACTCGGTCCTTGTGATTGTGTGTTCAAGTACTGCCCAGGATTCTCTTTCCTTTCTACCTCAGTTGTACTAAAGCCTGAAGCCTGTATGTGACTATGTACTGGTTCTTGTGCCCTAGATGAAGGGCTTTGATCATTCTTTGTGTCTTCATTTTCTGCTGGTTGCAATACATCCTGCGTTGATACCCCAGGAGCAAATGCTATCACACCCACTGGTTTGGAAGCCCATATATCTCTTTGTTTACCTAGTCTTGAAGTAGACAGTTGGCTAGGTTGGGCACTCTCTCCATCTGAAGTCTGTGCATCCCTGTCATCACTGTTACAATCCTCTGATTTGGATGAACATGCCTCATATGCTTTGTTGTCATTACTATCATATGAATGATGATCAGATATACTAAGAGGAGAAGAACTCTTGGAGTCAATGTCTTGATGGTCAGGTGGTTCCTCTTTGGGTTCTTCTTTAACTATTTCCTCTCCGTCATCATTGCTCTTCAGCTCCTTATTATAAGGCTGCAAACCATCGTCGTCATCACTCATCATTTCTGAACTATTGTTACTTTCCAAAATACTAGATTCACTACTGCTTAGTCCCCTCAGTCTAGCATACACCTTGTCCTCCAGTTTTTCTAATCTTGTGTTGGCATTTCTTGCCGACTGCCGTTGTGGTGGTCGATGATATTGCTCTAATGCTGGAGTTTCATCTTCACTGTCTTCATCTTCATTGTCAATTTCTTGTTTCACAAATACCTGTTCCATGTTGTACTCCAAACAAGATTTCAGATTCTCAGCCATCAGTGTGTATTCTAAATAAATACATAAATAAATGAATAAATTAACTAGTATACTAACCTGTCAAGCTGTTCATCATGTTTAACTTAAACATAGTTATTTATTGGCTTTTGTAATAAAGCGAATGTTCTGTGAAAAGTAACATGGCCAGATGTCAAAACTGAGGCACAGATTATGCTACCAATACGCCTATAAACACATCACATCTAAATTTAAAAACGCTTCTTTCAAATCAAAGCTAATAGAGCATTACCATAAACTCAACTACTGTACTGTCCTCATTTTACTGGCTGTCATAAATAACTATGTAATGACATTGGATGTAAATTCTAATGGCAGTCAAACTGCAGTGCCTGTATATTATCAGGGTCTTCCAGTCAAGGTTTTAAGCTACACTTTGGAGGACTTATTTTACAGCAAAAATTGGTAAAATGAATTTTTCATAGGATGGGAAAATAAATTGAGAGTCAATGCCTTCTTGGATTTTGTACAGACCTTAACCCCATCATTAGACTTACTTTATCAACATGTTGAAAAGTCAAAATTCAAGTCACACCAACATGTCTTAGTAATACATAAAATGTTTTAAAATATTACAAAATGTATAGACACATATTGTGGTTGACTAACATACAAATACTGCCTGCAATGAGTTGACTAACACACAAATACTGCCTGCAATGAGTTGACTAACACGCAAATACTGCCTGCAATGAGTTGACTAACACGCAAATACTGCCTGCAATGAGTTGACTAACACGCAAATACTGCCTGCAATGAGTTGACTAACACGCAAATACTGCCTGCAATGAGTTGACTAACACGCAAATACTGCCTGCAATGAGTTGACTAAAATACAAATACTGCCTGCAATGAGTTGACTAACACGCAAATACTGCCTGCAATGAGTTGACTAACACACAAATACTGCCTGCAATGAGTTGACTAACACACAAATACTGCCTGCAATGAGTTGACTAACACGCAAATACTGCCTGCAATGAGTTTACTAACACACAAATACTGCCTGCAATGAGTTGACTAACACACAAATACTGCCTGCAATGAGTTGACTAACATACAAATACTGCCTGCAATGAGTTGACTAACACACAAATACTGCCTGCAATGAGTTGACTAACATACAAATACTGCCTGCAATGAGTTGACTAACATACAAATACTGCCTGCAATGAGTTGACTAACACGCAAATACTGCCTGCAATGAGTTGACTAACACACAAATACTGCCTGCAATGAGTTGACTAACACACAAATACTGCCTGCAATGAGTTGACTAACATACAAATACTGCCTGCAATGAGTTGACTAAAATACAAATACTGCCTGCAATGAGTTGACTAACACGCAAATACTGCCTGCAATGAGTTGACTAACACGCAAATACTGCCTGCAATGAGTTGACTAACACACAAATACTGCCTGCAATGAGTTGACTAACACACAAATACTGCCTGCAATGAGTTGACTAAAATACAAATACTGCCTGCAATGAGTTGACTAACACGCAAATACTGCCTGCAATGAGTTGACTAACACACAAATACTGCCTGCAATGAGTTGACTAACACACAAATACTGCCTGCAATGAGTTGACTAACACGCAAATACTGCCTGCAATGAGTTTACTAACACACAAATACTGCCTGCAATGAGTTGACTAACACACAAATACTGCCTGCAATGAGTTGACTAACATACAAATACTGCCTGCAATGAGTTGACTAACTCACAAATACTGCCTGCAATGAGTTGACTAACATACAAATACTGCCTGCAATGAGTTGACTAACATACAAATACTGCCTGCAATGAGTTGACTAACACGCAAATACTGCCTGCAATGAGTTGACTAACACACAAATACTGCCTGCAATGAGTTGACTAACACACAAATACTGCCTGCAATGAGTTGACTAACATACAAATACTGCCTGCAATGAGTTGACTAAAATACAAATACTGCCTGCAATGAGTTGACTAACACGCAAATACTGCCTGCAATGAGTTGACTAACACGCAAATACTGCCTGCAATGAGTTGACTAACACACAAATACTGCCTGCAATGAGTTGACTAACACACAAATACTGCCTGCAATGAGTTGACTAACACACAAATACTGCCTGCAATGAGTTGACTAACACGCAAATACTGCCTGCAATGAGTTGACTAACACACAAATACTGCCTGCAATGAGTTGACTAACACACAAATACTGCCTGCAATGAGTTGACTAACATACAAATACTGCCTGCAATGAGTTGACTAAAATACAAATACTGCCTGCAATGAGTTGACTAACACGCAAATACTGCCTGCAATGAGTTGACTAAAATACAAATACTGCCTGCAATGAGTTGACTAACACGCAAATACTGCCTGCAATGAGTTGACTAACACACAAATACTGCCTGCAATGAGTTGACTAACACACAAATACTGCCTGCAATGAGTTGACTAAAATACAAATACTGCCTGCAATGAGTTGACTAACACACAAATACTACCTGCAATGAGAAGACTTACATACAAATACTGTATTAATATCTATTAAATACACATACTGCCCACTGAGTTGACTGCCATACAAATACGGCCCGTAATAATTGAACTGTCAAGTTAGCCTCTCAATGCAGTCTGAAGTTTTTTGCTTTCCCAAGATCACAGAGGAAGGCCAAGATGTACTTTCTCAGTGTCAAAATCTGTTTTAGCTCACACAAAGTGACTCAGTAAAAATAACACACATCATACTCTCAACCATTTAAAAGACAATTGTTACAGTTTTGCCATTCCAGTATGCACCAATACATCAGTGGTTTGGACATGTTCTATGTATACGTAGATCATTGAGCACCTCTTGGTGGAACTATGCGCAAAATAAATCTAAATTAAAATTATTATGTCATGAAGTCCAGATCCTTTTTTAATAAATGTAATTTGACACATACATGTAATTGACTTGTATGAACTTGTTGAATACAACGAAATGAGTCAGCAATGAGTCAGGTGTCATTATGCTGCATGAATACGCCATGTGACCAAGGTGAAATAGGTCAAGAAAGTTGATTCTGACCTTACTTTATTTTTGTGATCTTAAATTCAGATAAGAATTGAGCTTTAACCATTTGTGGGGTTTAATCATGAACAAACTATTATGAATATCTACTTTTAACAAAAGACCTGGCACTAATGTCTACTCTGAGATAACAGTGATTAGCACAGTTGTTTTAAGGGGATTTCGTTTCCCTTTTAACAAAAATAGGTAATTTACGAAGCACTTATATGACTGGACCTAATGCTTGATACTGTACATGATACATGTACATAATGTAAGAGAATAATTACCATTTCCAGGGCCGTTGTATTCCAAGCAATTTGTAAACAGCTGGTTCATGTCTCGTTCAAACTGTCACAACAGAAAATATCATGCAGAATGCAGATAGTCATGAGAAATTAAAATATCATACTAAACTACACATGTACTGCAGATCTATGGCAATACATTTTTATGTAATTTCATTGACAGTTCTGAAAGTAAATATCAGATATTATATAATGAACACATTCAAAGGTTCCATAGACTTGCTAACATTGTTAAGAAATAGAGTCAAACAACACAGGTTCTTTTCAAACAGCTGCCAAATTATATAAAGGTCTTTATACTAACTTCAGTCCCAGATTCCTCATATCAATTAACAGTGTAATTGGCTGTATCATCAGGAGACACTTTTAAAAGCTTTTTACCAGCAAGCAAACTGCTTAATAGCAGAAAATATGTATTCATTGGTTATAGCGTTGGATTAGCTTATCATGTCAAAACTGGCAGAAACCACTGACCAAATCAAAATACTGGTCAACAATACATTTTTAATAGAAGTTTTTATTATTAGTTTTTCAAGTTCCTGCCTGCTTTCAACTTTCAGAGTCCATTGAAGAGTTATGACTTTCGAATGCATAGGGAGGCACAATTAACAAATCCTGTTTTCTCATTTTATCATGTTTATAAGACTTGTCTTTTTGTTTTTATTAGCACTGTTTTATTCTGAAAACCCACTGATTGTAAAGTGCCAGTTGTCTGACAATGACATCATGTTAAAGTCAAAACGTTAGTCTTTGAACCCCTTTTGGCTTGTTTTGATTGCCACACTTAAAATAAGCAACTGTATGAAAATGCACAAAGTCAATAAGAAACATAACCACTTCTTCACTTCACAAACATGCGTCGGTTGTACAGTGTGCTTATTGAAAACCAGACAATGTGAGATAACTTACTCCTTTTAAACTTGATAGTGTAAGATATGTATTGTATGTTAAAGAGTTATGAATTTTGATTGCGTATATTAAAGAGCACGATTGTATTGTTAAAGATTAGGCAGTTTCCTAGTTTTACTAGTTTATCCCAAGCAGAGGTTTAAACTGCTGAAATACATGTTATAATGTAAATCCATCTTTAGAAAATACAACTCAAGAGACACATACAAACAGAAAGTTATGTTTAATATGCAAAACAAAATTTGAGTAAGTATGCTCAACTAGAAATCAATTTCACAGTATTTTAATTTTGCTTTCAACTTTTTCAGGATGATTAGTGTCAAGACTTTGTTACATTTTTGTCTCATCAACTCTCCCTGACTTTTCCATCTTATTGTGTGCAAACATTTAACTTGCTGCATAAACTACTTCCCTATGCTTAAACAAACCTCATCTTTTGTCTTGTACTCTTTCTTGTGGAGTTTCTTCTGGATGAGAGCAAGACACATTGGTTTGATGATGATCTGATAATATGCAGGAGCATATGCCTCATCTACAGGATCACTGAATGGCCAGGAATCCTCATGACCATTGACTGCATCGAACACTAAAAACATCAATAAGAAATTATGCAACACATCCCAGCTTGAATACATGCAAGGTTACAGGTTGATTGCCCTTGCTGTTCGGTATAAAATCTTGTAAGACTGTACCTTTGTGGTAATATAAGGTAACATTTGATGACATCATGAAGATGTCACTCCATATTTCATGCATATACAACCTCCAAAGCCTGGTGCAAGTAGAAGGAGAGGGTGACCAGTAGAAACAGTACAATAACAATAGAATTTCGGCTATTAGCCGACACCTACAATAATTTGTATTACCTTCATTGTGTTAGACTCTACCCATTGAGCCCATAAGTCATACACAATGTTGTGCAGAGCTTAACAGTTCAATGCCATATCCAATTCCAATACACTGGCATGACCAGTCACCGATGGTCCATGTGGCATGGCATTTTGGCTGATGACCTTATTCTGGGCCCAATTTCATGCAGATGCTTAAGCTAATTGCTTAACAATAATATGCCAAGCAGAAATGAGCAGGTTACCAGTCACAAATTGTAGATTTAACATACTAGTTTGGCTAATAAATGTATTCTGGTAAGCATAATTTTGTTGTGCTAAGCTACTTTTTATACTTGATCAGCTCTATTAAATTGGGCCCTAGTAAGGATTTGTTCGGCTACTTTCTGTACAAGCAACTCTACAAAATTGGGCACATTTGTGTTTGCTTAAACTTCCTGACCAAAAGTTCCGCTGTGGAAATTTACCTTAAAAAAAATATATACAATACATATTGAAATGCACTGGGTTGCAGTTCAGAAGTCATTTGATCAATGTCGGTGTGGTCTGGTTTGTCTGACCAGTTGACCACACATTCATTATTATAGGTTTACCAGATAAAACAAATACGTGAAACATTGCAGTAGTAAAAACACAAGTTTACCTTACCTTGTTGTAGTTTCATATCAATGCTGTCTCGTGTTTTCTTTGTCTTCTTGGTTTTACACTTCTTAGTCTGTTGTTTATCAGGACAACTCCCTACAAACATCAAAGTAATGGTAATTATGTTGAACAAAGGGCAACTTATACATACAGAGGTATTGTATGTCAAAGCAATGCGTGTGTTTTACTACCTAACATTTTTAAGTGAGTCACATCAACTACAGAATTTATGCCCTTTTATGCTTCATAAAATAACTGTAGATAACTACTTTTGTTTGTAGCCTGTTCTTGAAGTTTGTTGCGCAGTTTCATCTTTTCTCGTTTTTCTTCCTCAGCTTTTAGTCTCATGGAAGTTTGTTCTGCCTCTTCAATGGACTTCATTCTCTCCTGTGGACAATAAACAAGTAACACTTAGTTATCTAGAGGTTCCACTACACATTAGTACAACAACCTCAAAGCTCTCTTAAATTCACTCTTGAGAAACATGCTTTCCAGATCTTACACAAATCTGAACACTTTCATGACAGGATGATGAACCTGCAGTCTGGACATTCACAACTGTCCAAATCAGTTTTTACAATTGAACCCCCAGATGCACAAATTGCTCCAAATTGTTTAAAGCAGAATATGTATAACATACATGTAACATCATTGAGTAATATAGATTACATGGGTGAGTATAATCAACTATTTTGAGAAACATAAAACAAATAATAAATTACAAAATTGTTTTAAAATTAACATTGAATAATAAATTACTAACGTCTTCTTCTCTTTTAAGCTGCATGATGACAACACGTGAAGATGCTCTACGTGGTTCTAACTCTTGGAGTCTCTTTCGAAGAGCTTTCTCCTGTATCGAGCAAAAAATAAATAATATCCTAGCATTAAGGGGAGAAAAGCTGTACATAACTAGATGCACAATAAGCAACCACAATACTGAAGCAGCCACAAAATCTACCTTGCCTGTGAATGTGCCTTGTTAATCATCAGTTTTGTTCCAAAAAAAGAGATTTCACGGTCTCGGCATCAATACTAACCAATCTTTGAACACATTTTTTTTTTTTTTACATGGCACTCTTAACATAAATATATAAATCACAAAAATGGGAAGAGCTTTGGAAGACCAATGTCAAGCAAGCTTGGTTTCTACATATATGTACATAATTTGATTTGCAAGGCGTTACTTACATCTATTTCAATGGAACAGACTGTCCAATTCAACCACTGTACTAGTAAAAGTATTTTTAAGACAGTCAACATATAAGATACAAAGATTGATTAACCCTTCTACCTTAGCCCAAACAATAACCTTTACATTTATCTCTGACCTAAAATGCAATGGATTAACATTCAGATAAAGTCCAGACTATTACCTTGGCTGCAAACAAGCTTTGTATTTCAGGCAGGAAATCATTGGCAAGAGTCTTGTATAATTCCTTCTCACATTTGATTTTACTTTTCTTGAAGAATTCGGTAAGTTTTTGCCAATCCTCTTGAGTATGACACACTAAATGCCATCGTGGAGACTCCATGTCATCTTCACTGTCACTATCAGTGGACTCTATGGTACTTGGTACAGACGACATCTCATCCTCACTACTCATCTGTTTCACCTCGTCTTGTGTCCTGACATTCATTGGAAGCTTCTTTTGTTTTCTTTCTTTCTTGGCATTTGCTTGCTGTCCCTCCTCTGATTTATTGTTATTGCTCTTTGCTTTAGTGTGGTTTCCCTTACGTCGGTCAAGTTTACTTGCTGACTGGGATTCCTTTTTGTTTAATTTTTGCTGGTTTAATGTCACCTTGATGTCATTTTGTGATGTTTTGCTCTTTGCAACTTTCTTTAATGGTTGGTCTTCTTCGTCACTTTTATCGCTCTCACTAATTATTGCTTTGGATTTAATCACTTTACGCTTCCTTGTTTTGGTAACACAGTTTTGCAGTTTTTTTTCTTTGCCATCTTTATTCCCTGCCTTAGTAGATGAGGAAGTAGGTTCTTTTAGGATTTTATTCTTGCTTTTACTAACCTCCTTCCCATTTGATTTACCAACTTCCAGGCCCCTTTTCTTTGATTGCGTCTTTTGTTTGAGAGTATTAGCACTACTTTCCTTTTTCTTTCTACTGACTGACTTCTGGGTGGATTCCTTTCTCCTAGTTTCATTGCTGGATTTATCATTTGCTTTTGATTTACCCTGACGAAGCCCCGTAGAAGAATCAACTTGTTTCTTACTTTTAGTAATTTTTGGAAGTTTGTCAGTGGTTCTTGATTTAACCTGATTAGAAACGGTCCTTTTGACTGGCTCTTTCTTTAGATTTGTTTTCCTGCTATTGGGTAGAATGTCAAGCTGTTGTTTGCTGTTGATTGACTCGCTGTTGCTTTCTTCATCACTGTCAAACCAGAAGGGAAAAAGGAAGATGGTAAGTGCATTTGTATGTCAATATGACCACACGCAAAATAAGGAGAAAGGATAAATAAACAGAACCCTCCAATCACAGATTCAGAACTACTTTGCTGTTTGATATAGTAGGTTTTCTTGGTAAATTTAGAGAAATAAGCTGCCAATTTAAACAATTTAGACAATGGGAAACAATCCTATCAGCCTATTGTTCTCTCATAATCCAAAATGACGAAAGTCTGGAATTGGGGAATACACAATAGCTGAAAACAATGGTTGAAGTAACTCTTTACTGAAGATGTTTTTGACCATTAATTCCATGGGTGGATACATGGTGCACATTAAAACAATAGATGCTGAACTTGTACCACACAGAATGCTCAGGACTGTCTATCATGTCACCACTGCACACCGAAGGGCAGTTTAAATATGACTTTTCAGGTCTATGTGTCTGTGTCTATGAACAACTTCTTACAGCACTACAGCCAATCCAATGCCCTGAGTGCCACAAGCCTTTCTACGAATAGGTCAACCTTTTATCCATCCAAACACCAGACTGAGCGGCAGACCGAGCTGCAGACCATGCAGACTGAGCTGAAGACAGCCAAACATCTACATGTAGTGGAGGACTGTCAATCCATCATCTACATGTAGGAGGAGGCCAGGACTTCCTCAACCAGTTCAACCCCAGGCACAGCACTGGCTTTAGACTGCTGACTTTGATCTACTCCTAAAGACCATTTAACCCTTCAAAGCTGATTATTTTTTTTTTTAACCTGCTATTTGTTTCTCCCAAAGTAATAAAAACACATTTTAACTTTTTAAAAGCTCAGACTCAGACTAGCAGAATCATGGAGGCTAGCAATGTGTCTGAACTTTAGGCTCTCCACTTTGGCAACCCCCCCCCAGGGCTCTGGGATTGGCCCACAACTGTTCTTTTTGTACATTGTTAATATCATTAAGCAACACAGGGATGTGTGGCTACCATTCTTTATGTTGACAATGTAAATTGCTGTTGACCCCAAGGATTCTGAAGCCATACAAATTGGTATTACATCACTTTCTTTATGTACTGCTGAGCTACAGAAGTGGATGCTTCAGAAAATGCTAAAACTTAAAAAAAGTTCATGATCAATCACAAATCCTCGGCTGTCAATTTTTTCTCTTCAAATCAACATAGTAATCATACCATCCAAGACTGTGCAGTAAAATGCATAATTGGACTAAACAGAAAAACACCCAAGCTTAAGGGCAAAAGTTAACTTACTATAAAAAAGAGAAAGCTGGTCCTCAACCTTCACTACTTACATATAATGTCAGGCGACATGTGTAATGAATTCCACAGACACACGAGCAGAAACGGAGGCCTGATAAAGCCATTCTGAAAATGTCTATGCAAGCTGCCAGCAGACGTGTATCCCGCCAGGACATTCCATTGTGCAGCATGCACCATGTTGTACAAAGAGAACAAAAGGTTCTGCAATTCATGCACAAAGTCTACATTTTACCGAGGACTATTGTGTAATCCCATTCCAGACCTTTGTCCTTTGACTGACAAACAAGGATTGTAAGAGATCGATAGGCTGCCACAACTGTTTTCAAATATATTGGGCATTGGAAGTATGTAAGTCCAGGATTCTAGCACATTATGGGAAATTATTGCTCATGGTTTAAACCAACGGCATGGCTGATTTACAGTGATTAGAAAAAAAGAACTCATAGAACATTTTATGAGAACAATTCTTGTCTTTACTTGTTTAAGTCATGGTTTCATTGTGTCACATATTCTAAAAACAAAATTTATTCTGGAAATTCAAAAGAATTAATCCTGCAGATGATCCCAGACTTTTTCAAAAGAAATTCCAAAATCCAAAGCTGATAAAAGAACCCTGATACATTTCATAAGTTATTGAAACATTACCTTGTTTTGGAAACTTTCTTCTTCTTCTTCTTTCCTTTGCATTTCCTTCCTCGTTCTTTCTGCTTCTGTTTCTTACGCAATTCTCTCATTTTCTTAACTGCCCTTAAACGTTCCCTTCTCCTTTTCCGTTTTTCTTTTAACCTTTTTCAGAAAAAAAGAAAGAAATATTATGTATTATTTTTTCAAGTGAAGTTTACTGTTTGTTGTTGAACAAACAATAACTCATGTCATTTAATGGTAACACATGTATTTAACATATAACTAACAAATATAATTATTGTGGGAATGTATACAGATATGTATAAATTCTTGACTTTAATTTATACTGCCTCTATTAACTGGAAGAAGTTTTCGATCAAAGATTACTTTTGTTTGCGTTTGATCTCTCTTTCCTCTTGTGTAGGCTCACGATCTTCTTTGTACAGTCGTGTTCCATAGAAATACCAGTATGTAGCGCCTGAACGATCTGTTCCAAGTGGTTCAACACGCAGGTTGTCACCATCATAGTCCTGTAAAAGCACACATAACAAAGGCACTATCACCACTTACATGTCTGTCAACAAACCCCTACATGACATGTCTTTGACCAATTAGAGGTAAAACTGGAAGTATTTTTAGATGTGTCATTTTTATATAACCTTCTGCAAAATCTGGAAGAGTTTGGCAGCTCTTCAAACGTTCAATTTTTATTTCAAAATAACCACAATGCTACATGTACATGCACATGATCAGTGCATTTTTGTGATGTAGAGGATTTATTTAGGCATGTTAGGGGAAAGTTTGTTTGTAGTGTAAATTAATTCTCATCCTCTTGAAAAACCTCACATTGGTCATGTACATGTACACCACATCAGGCTGATCCTGATTGCTGCAATCCAAATAAGTAACAGTGATTTGTGGGGGCTTCAAATGACATTCTCACAACTTTCTGTTTGAGTGTTTAATACAGAACAATGTTTATGTGTATATTTATGTAGAATTAGTACATACAGGTTCAATCGTTGAGCTTTCCGACTCAACCTTATCAGTAACCAAACCTAAACAACTGACATGAATTGCCTTTAACTCATCTAAAAACACAACAAATCAAGTTATTGTAACAATTTGTTCTGGTCAGCAGGTGTCTGAACGGTCGGTCAGGGTCACAAATAAACCTTTTTTTCAAGGGAAGCTCCCCTTTGTCATCTCGCAAAATGTCAAAATGTTTGAAATCAGTGTCAAAACATGTAAAACAGTGATGCAGTTTTCCATTTTTTTCTCATGACTTCATTGACTGATTGAGATGATTCTTTCCTAGGTTAGGATTGTTATTTCATGTTTAATTTGGGTCTAACACAGTGTGGATACACGTCTTGGACAATTACTTTATGTACAAGAAATATGACATTCAACATAACTAGTTAAGGCAAATTTTGTCCACTATTACATAATGTAAACTACATTTCCTGTTGTTTCTTTTCTGCCCTTCATTGCATCTAAACATAAGTGTTAATAACAAATATTTTTTCTCATTTCCCTTCTTTTTTGTGGGACCTGTTCATTTTCTACCTGGTCCCCCCCCCCCAAAGAAATGAAGAATGAAAACAAACATTCAAAGTACACAAAGTAAACAATGCAGCCAATGGGTACCTGTGTTTTGTGTATTTTAGCGAGCTGAACTTACTTGCTATGTTGAAAAGATGAGGACACTGTATTTCCCAATTCCCATTAGATGAGTCCACTTGAACCACCACATTTTAGATCTATCCATAAATTACAGTATTTTTAAACATGTATGTTTGCTTTTGCTTTGATTTACCTTGAGCACAGAGACATCAGTAGCATCTAGTCTATAATCACACAATGCATGTAAAATCTCTACTTTAGTTAGAGTAGGAAGCACTTTGAAGGTCACATCTTCACTGTTTAGTGGATTCACTCGATTCTCTCCCAATTCCCACCTTTTCTTCATTACACAACGTAGCCATTTCAAGTAATTCTGAGACCTAGAATGAAGGAAAAATCAAAACAATATATAAAATCATTAAAAAAAGTATGTATGTCATCACAACTAATGAATGTATAAAAATGTGGAACTTTTTAAAATTAAAAATTTAAAAGTTAGTGGCCTGACGTTTCGACCCTAGCAGAGTCTTTCTCGAAGGCCTTTTTGCATTTATACCATAGGTCCTTTTGGTTGATAAGCAGTTTGCAACAGCCAAGTCTATTTTCTTGTTTAAAATTTATTGTGAGTGAGTTTACTGCACTACATGTATCATGAAAATGTTTCTAATGAGTACCTGTGTGATGTTCAAACTTACAAAATATCCTTGCGTCCATGTATTCCGCATAATAGTTGTACAACAAGGTTAATAACAAAATCACTTTGTTCAACTCCTGCATCCAGAAATAATGCTTCCTCCAACTCCTGGATTAAAGACAGTTAAATAAAACTTGTTCACAATCACATTCCTTGATAGTTGTTTTTGTATAGTGTCTAACAAGTAATTATTAAGACGGCAACCAGTGAATTCCACATACATGACACAGGCTTGTTAGAGTCGAGCTAAAAACATTCTACAATACATGTATATCAACACAATATTCATGCTCATATTCATCCCCGTGGATGGCTTGTTTTAAGATAGGTTCATTAAAATTTATTACAAAAATTAAAACACAGCATTATTATAATTTTTCAAAACAAAGGGACAAATACTGTTTTGAGTTTTGGACACCATTTGAGTTAGCCACTCGGCACTCAGGCATGTCAGGGACAGAAAGCTAGCAGTAAAACAAAAGGAATGCCGGTGTTGACTTCTCAGCCCCTAGACAGCTAGAGAGTCAACCCAAACAAACATTTATAACCAGCCAGCGTTGTCACTACGCCGGTCGGTGCCGGTCGGGCCTGCCGGCACTCAGAGATACCCGACCGGGACTTTGCCTTGCTAGGAGCTTTACCGACCGGCACTAAATTCCACCGAAAATGCTGAATATTTCATTATTTTGTCATCAGAAGCCAACAGTAAATTTTCATATTTATGACAAAATACATCAGGTTTCGTTTTAGTATCCATTCCTGACAATTTCTGACAAATATACTCACTGATCTAGGCCTGCGCGACTAGGGATAGAGCGACTATTAATTGTGTCGAGTCGAGTTTAATGTGGCTGCAATCGCAATCGCGATCACGATCGTTCATAGGTAAAACACGCACGCACATAAACCACATGGTAATGGTAGTGAGTATCCACAGGCCCACAACGTTCGCTCGCCCGCCTGTAGTCCACGCACGCACACAGCACATGATGGTGTATTGTACAGTACAACAGCAGGTCCAAAGTCCATCCTAACCAACATTCCACACGCTGTGATTGGCCCGTTAAAAAATACTATATTCATAAGAAAGCTTGGCTAGCCTCCAACTCTGTACACGTTCACGAGTCGAGTAAAGAAATCCTGCACAGTGTGGCGCACGCCCGCGGATTCTGTACTATACCACAGCGTTGGGTTAAGGCTATTCAAGCATCGACAACTTTTGCCGATAGAGGGCGTTGCAGGGCAAAGTTCATTGATTTTTTTCTCCATCGTGCGTCGTCGATCGATCGTTAACACAAAGATTTCATTGCGAAAGAAGTTCTATAAAACCAATTCTCAAATCACATATCCATAAAAATGGTTGTTGATGAAAAAAGGATTATTAAGGGCAGAAATTAGGGGATAAGATAGTCCAAAAACGCAAATTTACGTGTGTGTGTGGGTTTTTTGTTTTTTTGTTTTGTTTTTTTTAATGCTACGAAAATTGTGTTTATCAATACATACGGGCAAATGAAAAAACTTGCGGGCGACCCAAAATTTTGCAAAAAATATACCGCAATGTATCTTCGGAAAAAAATTACCGACCGGCACTTAATTTGGGCTAGTGACAACCCTGTAACCAGCGTGTGAATGATTCTTGCCCCTCACAGTTTCCCAAAACAAAGTTGACCAACAGCTAATCTAAAAGCTCAGATACAAAAGAGAGCTTGTGAGAAAGGTAGTTATTTTAGTTATAAACTTCGAAAAAGTTACGTTTCACAATTTGCCAATTGTCAGAGATCTCAAACCACTTTTGCATTCTTCTGCAGTGCCAATGGACATGATTGATTGTGATCCAACATCTATCAGTCTATAGATATAACCAACGCTGGAGTCTAAACTAATGGATGGTCACATCTCCAAACATTTCACAACATTTACTTTAAAGTGGTGGGGTTTCCCTTTGTTAAATAATACATTTCTGCAAAACTTAATCATGGTGAAGGAATGGCAATGTTTGTGAGAAAACAATGCACCTTACTAATTTCTTGCATTGGAACTAAACTATGTGCAAAAACTAGCTGTGATATCATAGATCTTGGTCCTGCCCCTTTAGGATCATGGGCTACAATTATCACACAATGGTAGGCTCATACAAAAACTAGCTGTTCATGTTTTTGAATGATAAATCTACACACAGCCCACACAATATCCAGACCTGCAGTGGTTGACTTTGTTGGTGGGCAGTTATGTCAGAGTTACTACTAGTCCTAGAACTATGAGGTTTGTTCCGCTATTGTCTCGATTGTCTCAAGGAGACAATAACTATTAGTCCTCCTTGTATGAGTATGTTGAGGTGTGGGGGAGAGATTCTTCAAGCAATTATTGAGCATGACGAGGGAAATCTAGCTGCAAAAATAGCCCCATTAGTGCCAATACGCTGGACTCCCTCAAGAAGTGGAGGGAGTCCAGCATATTTGACACTATTAAAGGGGCTACGACAAACCAAGTCTGTTGTGAGGATAAAGGGTGGCAAGTGGCAAAAGTAGCTAGAAACTTTGTTCTGGGCAACCTTGCAAGGTGGTAAAGTGACCAGCATTTGACAATACTATTTCAATTGCCTGACTGCTAAAGACTGCTAATCTGCTAGTGCTGCTAGTGTGAGTGCTAAAAAAAACCTGACTGATTGCATGCTCATCATCATTCTATAACTACTTCATCATAGGAGCTCCTAGCCCAGGTTGGACTCCTCATTTCATACATGTTGCTTCAGTTGAAGCAGAAGTCGATCAGAGTTGCTATGCATTTTGCGCATTCCTAATTATGCTCACATGTCAACCAGTACATGATGTTTAAAATGGAAGCGTGGATCTGTAATTTATTTTCTGGAATAATGTCACCCTTGGATGTATTTATTTTGAGCAAAACATGTAGTTTTCAAGTTTTAAAGGACATGAAGATTACAAAGTTTTAGCTTGTTAAAATAGGGAGTTCAGCAGAAAACGTAAATGCGCCGATCCTATCTGGAAGTGTGCGGAAACTGGTTGCAAACTTCACATTGTTTTCAGTAGTTCCCTTTGCTCAAATTTCACACTGAGTTGTTTTTTGAGGAGATAAAAGGTTTCCTCTTCAAGGTAAACCCTTAAAAAAAGAAAACAAGTAGCCTCATATTGCATATTGCTGCGAGCAACGCTGGTCCATGATAATCAACGGTTTACGTATAAAAGACAAGCCATTGATTATTGTGAACCAGCATTGCGCGCAGCATACCATTGAATACCAGCTTGGGCTTGCATGTTTGAGAGACCAAACTGGTATAGTGCAACACTGGTTCACAATAACCAACGGGTCACGTGTAAAAACATGGGCCCTTGATTATTACGGACGCAGCGTTGCACGCAGCGTATCATTGATACAAGCGGCGGCGACCATATTTGTTATCGGAAGGCGACGATTCTGAATAATGGTGAGAATTTATCATTTTTGTGGATTTTCTGGACCCACGCCGAGCTCACTGTGAAAACAAAGAACACACTGGAGCCTAATTTTGGCGAGCTCCATTTTCAAAAGAGAACTCCAGGTGCATAAACGTGAAGGGGAAAAAGTTTCGAATAGGATTTTGTACATGACAATCCGCGCAAAGTGCAAATAATGCAACGTTGCATTATACTGCAACTAGTATCACAATAATGCAACTTCCGGTGTAAAAGTAGAAAAATGCTTATTCTTTAAGTTTTATTGTGTTGAAAACAAGGTGTAAATATTGTAAATGCTGATCACCTTATGGTCTGTGGTTATCATTAAACATCTTTATTGTTTTATGATAGTTGAGTTGTTGGGGATTGGTGGGGTGGGGGAGTGGGTGTCACCTGGGGGCGCATTGGCATAGTTCTAGGAGTAGGAGGAATATGCAGAAACTAGCAACTAGGCCCTATATATCAAATTCAACAATTTTTGGCATTTGTTTGCCGCACTTTTTAACAAATTTAATGCAGAACTTTTTTTGAAAGTTGACATTTTGATCCTTGACCCTTGAGCTAGCCTGTGAGTGTGAGTTTGAGTAAACTAAATGAACTAATTTATTTTTGAATACATAATTAATACTCAATAGAATTGCTGAAGGGTACCAATGAATAATACTATTACTAATATAAATACCTCGATCTCAAAATCAGGAAGTGAAAACGTGCTTCTGAACAACGAGCAGAAGTGTGCGATGGCCGGAACCTTCCAACATGAACGAATGTCTTCAATAAACACATCCGAAATGTCCTGCTTCGATGTAGTTGCCATTATCTAATGATTATTAAGTATTGAAAAACAATTACTCATTCCAACCATGATAAAATACAGCCCTCCGTAGAAACAATGGAAGCCTGCATGTACATGTACATGTGCATCAACTACATGAAAATGGTTGAGCTGAGTCGAGAGCTACGACTGAATAAAACCAAAGGGAAGTGATCATAGTTGTATAGCGCCCTCACCGACACAGACGACACAGAGCCCGGGCGCCACCTAGACTGGACCAGTTTTTACAAAAAAAGCTTGTTGAACATTCCAAATCACTTCAGGATTTTTCTTAACAAAGAGCAAGACAAATTTTGATGTATTTTAGTAGTAACTAAGGATCATCTTCAAGGTGATTATGTTTGTCACATGAACATGTTGGACAGACATTTCATACATAAATGGAGAGAAAGAGGGAATAATATAAACAAGGTTCACAAAAGTGTTGCCCCTTCACAATGCGGTCCCTGTGGGGAATGTTTCTAGGCAAAACCAAGACGGTGTGGGTAGTCAAGAAACTACAGAAAATTTTCTTAAAATATTAGGTTTGCAACATGAACAGGTGGTTTGTCACAATATGTCTGTCCATGTTACAAACTAACATTCATGCTGTCTTAAAAACCTAAAAGTTCTCTTTGTTCTGTTAAATGACCATTAAAATGGGGATCTCGGTCTAAATTAATTCACTTTTGAGAAACTAATTCATTCATTTTTTTTAAAATCACTTTCAAGTCGATCCCATTACAAAATGTGTGTCCTCGATACAAACAACATGTCTTAAAATTACGTACTTAATTGTCTACGGTACCCAGTATTCCCAGGAGGGCTCCCGTCCAAGTACTGACGGAGCCTTTTGCTGCTTATTCAGTGTTCAAACGAAAACCGGGGATTTCAGCGTACTATTGCCATAATAGATAAACTGCTTATTTAAAATTACGCTCAGAGACGACTGCGTAATTTCTTAAATGAGACATTTTTTACACTGTTTGGTAACCACAATCATTATAAGCTGAGATACAAAACCAAACAAAATGGGAAAATTGTGCTTTTTTAAGACCTGCCCAGTCACCGTTTTTACACGTTTGTGTGGAGTCAACATAAAAACCGAGTCCGACGTCACAGTGTTGATTTGATTCCTCGGCGCTTTAGGGTTTTTTTTAAACTCAGCGGCGTTTTGCCCAGCGTAACGTAGCCTTTTGTCAAGGCCTTCGTGGCTTTGACAGGTTCGTAGAGCCGCAATCCCAAGCAACTGGAATGGGAGACCACGCACGCGAGAGTCGAAGCCACGCTCGAGGGCCTTTTCCAACTTGTTGGATGTTTCAAATGGTATAATCTCGATTTTTGCTACCCAAACAGTAGCAAAAGTCCAAACAAATCAGAAGTAACGGGGTTCAGCGGGTCGGGTTCAGCGGGTCGGCATACATTTAACAAACATACAAAATAGCGAATGTCTCGTCGTGTGTATCATCAGATACTTATTTGCACACAAATTATGAATAATGCACGTTTCATACTGTAACGATTCCGACCCCGGGGATCACCTCGAGTGACTAGTTTTACTACGCCACTCGAAGCAGTCAATATTTGTATACTCAAGAACGCAACATGGCGCAGCCACAGAACCGGAACGGCACGTAGCTGGGTGTCACAAGCCTGCAAAAATATTACTGCAACAATAGAAATGAAACATTGAAATAAATAGTTGTCTATAATTACACATGGCGATTTTCGCCACAATACTTTATGAATTATTCATCCCCCAAAATAACCGCAAACAAGTTGGAAAAGGCCCTCGTGGCTTCGCCACTCGGCTCGCGCGCGTAGTCTCCCGTTCCAGTTGCTCCGCTGTTTACGAAGCTGTCCAAGCCACGAAGGTCTTGGCGAAAGGCTAAGCGTAACACTGATCAAAATGTGTTAAAAAAACATTATGACACAATTTGTATTGAGTTCCATTCATTTATATGTAATTATTACCCACTCGTTTACCTTTCTACACAAAAACCCCAATAATGTTAATTTCATTCAAGTTAACGGTACGCAATGTTGTTTTGTCTTTATAACATTTTCAGCATATAAAATATATACATGTATTAAGTGGAATTCCGTCTCCTGCCCTCACCCTTTCTTTCGTCCCTTTTCTCCATAACGCCATGAAGCATGGTTTAGGGTGTTTGCGGGCGTCCAGTGTTGAGTTTTGGGTTTTGGGTGCAGGAAAATAATTATGTAACAATATCTCCTGCTTTAGTGTTCCTCCGATGCTCAAAAAGAGAAGGTTGCGTGAGGAAGAACGTAGATTGTGAGTTGGTTGATGTTGCTGAAGCCTGTCAATGAATGTTTACTGGGTGTTTCAGCACGAGTGCTATAAAGACATGTGACCGATTTTGAAGTCAACACGCTTAGTGACAGGTAACCAGTGGAGTTTCGTCAAGAGAGGGCTGGCACTATACGACGCTTCATGAACACAATACGAGCAGCCTTATTCTGTAATCTCTCTAGGCGGGTCAGAGAGCGTTTGGATATGCAATACAGAAGGGAATTGCAGTAAATCCAGTCTGGATAATACTAGGGCTCAAACAACAGCATGACAAGTCTTCTGATCGACGTACCTGCGTATCTTCCCAATGTTACGAAGGTGAAAAAGTACCTTGCTATTGACATGTGTTTGGATTTGTTTCAAGATTGCATTGACCAGCAAACTGATGGAAATTTTAACAGGGTTAGGCTTACTGATGCAAGTTGTTAGTTTCTATCTGTTGATTTTAAAACGTTTATTTCTGTATTCCTACAGGTCTGGAATAATGGATTATTAATTCGTTATAACGGATTATTAATTCATAATAACAAAATGCTTTCCCGCTGATGATATATACTTCAGGGGCACGGTGAGACTTCCGTATGCTTTTTGCCAAAGAACACTATTTTCCTGCGGCAACACATGTATTTGTTATATATAATTAGTGGGTAGGCCTGTGTCAACAAAATACAACAAAACCCGAGATAAAATGACACAAACTAACTAAAAACCAAGGAGACAACTCGAAGTCATCAGTCACAAACTTGCTCATTTTCCGGTCAAAAGATGATAACAAATAACTTTAAATAACCTGGGAGCTAAGAGTCAGACAGAAATAATTTCTTCAATCTTTCAATAATGTGACGTCACGCCCCGACGCGGACGAGGGGGTGACTCGGACGGAACTGACGAGAAAGTCTCCGAGCCTTTAGAGACAAGTCCGTTGGGATAGAAGTATACCGTCCCGAGAATGGTCTATTGTTTACTGTTCGTAGGGGGTATTAGAACACCTCAGCCTCAGATGGTTTGGAAACAGAGGGCGACCTGACGTTCAGCTTTCAGTATGAATGTGCCGCAGCAGCAACAGTAACAGCAGTATACCAGCGATGACCCAATGTGACCCACAAGCTTTATTATTGGACAATTGGACCAATCAGGGACCTCGCCAAGGCTGGCAATGAACCCTTCACAAGTTCCTCAAGGAACCTGACTACGCCGCACAACCCAATTGGCCTTCAACTACACTACTACACCTAGTCTTGGTTCCAAGACGCTCCAGTTGTGTAGTCACAAAAACCTAACCGCTATCTATAACCGCTATCACACCACGAACCGCCAGTTGTGTAGTCACAAAAACCTAACCGCTATCTAAACCGCTATCACCCCGATAACCACTCGCCATTAGAGGGCGCTATCATTTATGTAACTGCTATCACACCACGAACCGCTATTATCACAGGAGCTCCTGTGAGAGCGGTTCGTGGTTTGATAGCGGTTACGCAGATACGGCTCTGCGGTTACGGGAATGATAGCGCCCTCTGGTGGCGAGTGGTTCGTGGGGTGGTGAGAGCAGTTTTGAGAGTTCGCTCGGCCCCAGCGGCCTATCCAGGACCGCTGGGATGGGCTAATCAGCTTGCACAGATTCTTGTTCAGGAAGTATGTCATGCGTGCAGTGCTTGCAGTGTGAGTGTGATGCATGATGGGACTGAGCATTAACCAATGAGCGTGCTTGATACGTTTGCCCATCCCAGCGCCTTTGGTTTTAAGGCAAGGCGCTGGGGACGAGCGAATTTTGAGAGCGGTTATGTTTTCGTGACTACATGGTTCGTGACTACACAACTGGAGCGTCTTGAAACCAAGACTATACTACACCGTCCTTAACTAGCTCGTACACAGACAACAAGAAAGACTACCAAGATGACACAATTTCTAAGTAGCATGCACACTGGCAACAAAGATGGTTTATTCACTTCTTCCTTAATTCTTCAACCACCGTAGGTGGCGCCCTTTACACAACAATAAGGAGGTCTAAGTTTGCTACGGACGTGCGCATAAGATTGGAATGACGCAGGTCAATCAACAATACAGGGTCAATAAACAATACAGGGTCGCCCCCACGCAGTTTGCTCTGCTGGGTTCCAGCAACTCGCCCGTAATATTCGATCGCACGCCCCACGGGTAATAGTCTCACGCCCTTTCTCACTCCACTCGATAGCGCAGATGACAGCAATGAACTAGGCAATACCGCCAGCCTCGCACACCGGGACACAGGGTTCTGTTTAGGCCACAGGAGATTATAGAGTCACCGCCCGCGCAACTTGCGTTGCAGGGTTTCGGCAGAGATCTCTATTACCGATCGCACCGTACCGCTAGGATCCTATGAGAATCCTATTATCTCCACACGGCCTACCACAGTTCCCAACGCCCAATACACAAGGAGTTTATAACCTGCCTAACAAATTTGTACGCACCTTATTCTAGCAGAGCAAGGACAACTTAATGCAATGAGCGACGCGCTTTATATAGCGTTTGGTGCAGCCTCGCGCACGCGCTGTACGCCTTACGTGAATAAACGGTGACCTTCACTGTCCATTCATCGCACGCGCTGCTTCGCCTATGCTTTAGCACTACGCCTATGCTTTAGCACAACGCCTATGTTCGCTCGGCCCCAGCGGCCTATCCAGGACCGCTGGGATTGGCTAATCAGCTTGCACAGATTCTTGTTCAGGAAGTACGTCATGCGTGCAGCGCTTGCAGCGTGAGTGTGATGCATGATGGGACTGAGCATTAACCAATGAGCGTGCTCGATACGTTTGCCCATCCCAGCGCCTTTGGTTTTAAGGCAAGGCGCTGGGGACGAGCGAAAACGCCTATGCTGCCAGCGCCCTCAGTGTGTGTCATAGCCTTTACACGTTATTTGTATATGGAATATTTATTAACAAGGTAAGCACCCTGTCGCGTCACAATAAGTTTAAATTTTACGACACAATATTGTTTCTGCGTACATTTTTTTAAAATGGGGCCAGTAATATGACACGGATTATTGGAATAAAAAAAAATCATCGTGACCTGTGGAAAACGCACATTATAACTTTAAAACATAATCGGCTAAATTTGTGATTTCTTTGACAAGTTAAAGACAATTAATTCATCTCCTTTTATGTGCTCATATTTAGCCTCTCTTTGTATACTTTTTATAACAATTTCATTGCCATATTGATTTTAGCATGATTGAATACCAGAACTGCTAAAAGTTGCACACAAACTAACGCGTGAAGTATTATACTGAATATATATTTTTTTGTTTTACTCTTATACCAATGTGTGTTAGCACTGTATACTCAGTACTTTCCCGAGTTCTGTGAAAAAAATCACAGGCATATTACTCGGGTGGGATTCGAACCCACGACCTTTCTAGAGCAGTGTCTTACCAACTAGTTGGTCGTGGTTTCGAATCCACAGAACGTGACTTGTTCACAGAACTCGGGAAAGTACTGAGTAAACAGTGCAACTCACATCCGTGTAAGGGTAAAACAAAAAATAATGTTCTTTATCCCCGATGCAAAATCTATTATACTGAACTTGGACTTTTTGAAGGTAAAAATCTGTTAAACCATGACGGAAATTTTGTGTTTTAACTTGGAGAATACATATATAAATTTGATTCCTACCTCATTTGAAAGTTTGAAGCCAAAAAGTAACACTAAACATTCTAAGAGACCAAGCCACAAACTGCTCAAGCTCTCCTGTCAGTTTGTTTATACGGCTATAAATTGTATTGGACCGTAAACACCGTCCCGCCCCAGATGATATGATTAATAATCATAAAACATCATTTGATGCGTTGAGTTGATTAGTAGGGGATCGTGAAACAAACCAACGCTTTGAAGTAACTTTTGGTTGACTCTGTGTAAAAAAAGAAGAAGAAGAATGATTATTATATTTTCAGTCGTGATGAGCAAAAAATATAGTGATAAATATCAATGCAGAATAACAACGGGGTCTGAAATCATTCTATTATGCAGAGTCAACAGCCTGACATTAAAAGGAAAGGGAGCGAAGTAATACTATTTTGAGAGATCGAAATCTTATTTCGAGGGGAAGAAATAATATTTCGAGGGAACTAACTGGTTTTGAGAAGGTGAAAGTATTTTAAGAGAACGGCTATTTCAAGGGAATTAAATAACTTCCAACTTCTTTTTATCTTGTCCAATATTACCCCCACCTGTCCCCCGAGGAGCTCCGTCTAAATCGGTTGACTTGAAACGCAACATATTTCAAAATATTGTTTGTGTAGATAATTGCACCCACAAAGTCTTTTTAAATCCTTCTTAAAACATTCCTTTTTAGGAAAGCATTCGGTGATGTGCAGTCAGTTTAATCTTTCGGTTTGAGCATGGTTTATATTGTATAGTGTACTTTTTAAATGATGTGGTATGTGAGCTTGTATTGTACATCCACTGTGCGATGCATCAGTTTGAATTACAATTTCAGTGACACGTGGGCCCTGAATTTTCCTTGAACAATTTGGCAAGTTTTGTATCCACCATTGTAAATCATTTATTGCCTCACTGGGTAACTGCATGCGGGGAACTCCTGTCACTCAATTTCAAGGCAAAATCTTTTGCTATTTCCAGATAAGATAGCGGTCCGATTTGTACTGCGGGGAAGCATGAAATTAGATTCCAATGACCTGAGATACAAGCCAAGTTTTTAAAAATGTATTTATTTATTTTTTGAAATGAGATTTCGCCCAACTCACAAGGCCGTACGGCCACTTCAAGGTGAGGGCTACACTTACTGATTTGGGCTGTCGACCCAGATCAACTGTCACCAGGGGCACGTTGCTACTCCTGGGGCTGAAACAGGGTTACTTGTTTTTTATTAACAAGATTGAAACATGATGTAACAGTGCTCGATACCTGTCGTGTTGGCAATCATACTGACATATAAACTTTATTTGTAACAGACCAAACAATTCTAAGTTTTGTGTAGGGTTTCTGATTGACTTGGTTTCGTTAATAACAAACCCCACGCGTTCCATCAAAAAGCATCTATCATTAACATTCCTGCTATATTCGTCTTCTGAGAAAGGTGGATCAGACCCGGGTCTGATCCGGCAATGTGGATTAACGGCTAGTGTAAACGCAAAAAAGCCGGATCAGACCCGGTTCAAGATCCGGCAATTTTAATCCACCTTTCGAGGAGGGTTGAATCCGGCAATTGGTGGATCAGATCCGGCAAAGTGGATTCCAAATACAAGTGTAAACGCAAAGGTGGATCAGACACCGCAATTCGATGTGGTCATTTCCGGTTTCGCTACGAATGGCGCGCTTTTTGCTTGTGCTTTGCACCGCGTTTACACTAGATCCAGAAAGGTGGATTGAGATCCGGCATTTTTTTAACGACCGCAGATCAAGATCCTGTGTCGCGTTTACACCAGCACTTGATCCGGCTCCGATCCCACTTTTGAACCGGATGTATATTGGTCATGACGTCACCGCTCCTCACAAAGAGCTCAAAGGTCACGACTACAGCGCGCCACTTCTAGAAATAATCGTTATCAATGCGAAGGTAGAATGCAGAAAATACAGTACAGCAAATGATACGGATAACAACGACCATGCAGGTAGAATTATTTTGTAGATGGGAGTTAACAAAATACAGCAACAAGGCAAGCTCCGAACGTAACATGTATGTATAAGGACGCTGAAAACAACAAAACGTTTCACACACAGTCCATGTGCACACAGCACACACACAAAATATAAACAGCGACGGGTGTCCCCCAAAGCACAAGCAAAAAGCGCGCCATTCGTAACGAAACCGGAAATGACCACATCAAATTGCGGTGTCTGATCCACCTTTGCGTTTACACTTGTATTTGGAATCCACTTTGCCGGATCTGATCCACCAATTGCCGGATTCAACCCTCCTCGAAAGGTGGATTAAAATTGCCGGATCTTGAACCGGGTCTGATCCGGCTTTTTTGCGTTTACACTAGCCGTTAATCCACATTGCCGGATCAGACCCGGGTCTGATCCACCTTTCTGGATCTAGTGTAAACGGGGTCTTGGTGGGATATCCGTTGCTGCTGTTTATATTTTTGTGTGTGCTGTGTGCACATGCACTGTGCGTGTGTGAAACGTTTTGTTGTTTTTATACATACATCGTTACGTTCGGAGCTTGCCTTGTTGGTGTATTTTGTTAATTCCCATCTACCAAATATTTCTACCTGCATGGTCGTTGTTATCCGTATCATTTGCTGTACTGTATTTTCTGTATTCTACCTTCGCATTGATAATAATTATTTCTAGAAGTGGCGCGCTGTAATCGTGACCTTTGAGCTCTTTGCGAGGAGCGGTGACGTCGTGACCAATATACATCCGGTTCAAAAGTGGGATCGGAGCCGGATGAAACGCTGGTGTAAACGCGACACAGGATCTTGATCTGCGGTCGTTAAAAAAATGCCGGATCTCAATCCACCTTTTTGGATCTAGTGTAAACGCGGTGTATGTGGTTACTTGAAATATGTCCCTTGTTACGTAACATGCCCGTAGCCGGTTTGAATTTGGTAATGCGTGGTGTACTTGAAAGGCCAAAACACAGGCACGTAAACTGCCATAAATTGTTTCTCCATTGAAACCGTAAGTAGGCCTACTTCTGATGCTCAGGAGCTATTGGGACTGTCAGGTAGGCATCTTTTAGGTCAACAGAGGCCAAAATTTAGCAACTTTGCTGTATCAATGTCAGAGTGTATTAAAACGTTTCCATCTTGAAATGGCGGTATTTCACGATTTTGTTCAGTCCTTTGATGTTAATAATCGGTCGCATTGTGCCGTCTTTTTTGGATCGACGGAAAATATTCGACAGTTATTCGCCCTTAAATGATTCGCTTGTTTTATAGCACCTTTGCACAACAGAGCTACTTGCACTTCAGCATCTATTAATCTAGATTCAGCGTCTGAATAAGTAATGGATTTGGAATTCTCCATTGAACGGGAGTTTTATAAAAGTTTGCTACGTCATTGGTTTCGGGAAGAACAAATTAATTTGGCGTGTCGTTGCCGAGAGGTTAAGCGCCGCGCCGGACTCAAGCTCTGTTGTTCCTGTTAAGCAGAGTGTGGGTTTGAGTCTCAGTCGTGGCACTTGTTTTCTGGAGCAAAATACCTTACCACAATTGCTCTGTCTTTCGGATGGGACGGAAAACCGTGTGTCCCGTGCGGATCTTGGTGTAGTGCACGTAAAAGAACCGAGACCACTTATCATGGAAGAGATGGGGTTAACCCTGGTGTTTCTGGGCTTGCGAGCTACAGTGACGTTCACTTGTGAGGCATCCATGGTTTCACACCAGAAATATGTAATTATAACAACTATTATAATGGTAATAATTAATACAGTTCAACACACCTTCTAGCCAACCTGTGAAGATTTGATCAATTTAGGTGACCCTTTTTGGGGGGTGGAAACAACGGAAATTGGTTCATCTTTTTCAGTGGCATCTTTGTAATTTATGCGGCAATTGAAATAACCAATGGCGACTTCGGGATATCTTTCAATCCTTTTTTTTTTAAATTATCGTTTTCGTCAACAAATAATTGAGATAACAATTTCCTTGCAGAATTGGTACAAACGTCAGTATCATTCAGCTTTTAGACTGAGGAGCTTTCCAGCTAATTACAAATTCTCATTCTCAGTAACTCACAAAGAAGACCCTTTACGACCGTGGCTTGGGGGCTCCCATCAAGACGTGCCCGGGAGGCGATATTTTTGTTCCATACCACACGCTAGCTAAGGGGCCGCAAAAAAGCGTTCTGATTGGTCCGTTTCTGCAGAGGTCGTGCATTTTAAATAAGGTAAATTAAGGAAAGCGTTATTACAAATACGGTGGTAGAGGGCCCTGGCCTTGGAGCTCAGCATGCGGTGCGTGTGGTGTTAATACAGCGACACTTGGTACCTATAGTGTGTGCGCTGTCGTATTATTAGTTTACCTTATTTAAAATGCACGACCTCTGCAGAAACGGACCAATCAGAACGCTTTTTTTGTGGCCCCTTAGCTAGCGTGTGGTACGGAAAAAAATTGCGCCCGGCAGATAGTTGCACGCGGCCTAGTTTGGGTATCGCTCCATCCAGTATAGTACACCATTCTCGTAGTCAACGGCAAACGAGCCATTCAACCCCTCCAGGGGGGCTAAGGGTATAGAGGTGTCATACCTGGATTTCAATATAATGTTTATTGTGTTTCCAGCATACGAAAGCGTGGACAGGAAATCGGTCACAAATAATAACCCAGCATTAGTGACAACGACAAACAACAGTCATTAAACAACATACAGTAATTATTCACACTAATAAGGAAGATTAAATACTTAAGGAGTTTCCCAAAAATTGACAGCTCTAAAAACGAAAAAAACTATTAAAAAAACCCAAAGAATGTATAGCTTTTGAAGGTGACGTTTTTCATTCTCAACCCGATTTTTGTTTCGGAACAACAATATTCATCATTGGAACAAAAAGAAGGCAAACAAACGCAACCCCCCTCCCCAAACCCCCCCCCCCCAAAAAAAAAAAAAAAAAAGAAGAAGAAGAAGAAGAAGAAGAAAAACAAAAAGTAACAACATACAAACAAAACATATGTAGGCCTATTTTGTTTTCATAATTTAAACTTGCCAGCATCAGTCAGTCTAAGAGACACTGTCCACCATGAAAATAACAATTAATTACGTCTTCTTCACTTAGTTTCCGATGACAGGTGATTTGTCACCAATAATGCACTTTCATGCAGGCATCTGCAAATATATCACATTAACACTAAAACATAGGCTTGTTCATGGAGCTTATTTCAATTGCCACATGGCGAGATAAGCAGCAGTGAATTAGGGGTCTTCGAAATGGCTAGTTTCTCAACTTTGACTGACGATACTTCAGCTGGATATTTTTGTATATAGAGAGTTGGTACTTTTATGAGCTTGTCAAGTTCTTATCGAACATTACTTTTTCGTTATATAAACACCAAAATGCATGTTCAACTTACCGGGGTAGAACAGTTACGCAAGTCTGTGTTTCCCCTCATCAAGCCACATCTTGAATTTGAAACGGAATTTAAACCGATCCTTAAAATGAAAACAATATTTGTTCCCTTTTTCTTCTTTCGTTGTTTTTGTTCTTCCTACTGGAACCTCCCACGTAAACGTGTAGTTGTTTGGATTTGTGTATATATAATGTGATTGGGCATGTGCCTAGTAATGACTTTCATCAAGACTAAAATGAATGAAAAGTGAAACTTATATGCAATATTTACATAGGAAAGTACCCTAGCCTTCAACAGCAAGTCATGTTTTTTTAAGGTCACAAATCAGGCTGTAATATGGCTTCGTTAGTGGCTATTGCAAGATTGCCGAAAACGCATTCTACAACGTTGTTGTTCTGTCACAACTTGACAATTATTGTCCCAACTATAGTTGGGACTGGTTCCAACTTGAGTGTTAAAGTTGGGACGTCCCAACGAGTTCAACAGGATACCGTGATCGATCATGCGTGGATTACCGACACTACACTAGATCCAGAAAGGTGGATCAGACCCGGGTCTGATCCGGCAATGTGGATTAACGGCTAGTGTAAACGCAAAAAAGCCGGATCAGACCCGGTTCAAGATCCGGCAATTTTAATCCACCTTTCGAGGAGGGTTGAATCCGGCAATTGGTGGATCAGCCGTCGATTTCACCAAACTCTTCCTAACTTAGGATTAATCTTAGGACTTGGGACGAGTCCCAGCCTTGCACTGTAACATGTAAACCTTAAGATTAATCCTAAGTTAGGACTAGTTACTCATCCTAACTCGAGATAGGATTAATCCTAGCGTTTCGTGAAATCGGCTGCAGATCCGGCAAAGTGGATTCCAAATACAAGTGTAAACGCAAAGGTGGATCAGACACCGCAATTCGATGTGGTCATTTCCGGTTTCGCTACGAATGGCGCGCTTTTTGCTTGTACTTTGGTGGGACATCCGTCGCTGTTTATATTTTGTGTGTGTGCTGTGTGCACATGGATTGTGCGTGTGTGAAACGTTTTGTTGTTTTCAGCGTCCTTATACATACATCGTTACGTTCGGAGCTTGCCTTGTTGCTGTATTTTTTAAATTCCCATCTACCAAATATTTCTACCTGCATGGTCGTTGTTATCCGTATCATTTGCTGTACTGTATTTTCTGCATTCTACCTTCGCCTTGATAATGATTATTTCTAGAAGTGGCGCGCTGTAATCGTGACCTTTGAGCTCTTTGCGAGGAGCGGTGACGTCATGACCAATATACATCCGGTTCAAAAGTGGGATCGGAGCCGGATCAAGCGCTGGTGTAAACGCGACACAGGATCTTGATCTGCGGTCGTTAAAAAATGCCGGATCTCAATCCACCTTTCTGGATCTAGTGTAAACGCGGTGTAGAAGTGGCGCGCTGTAATCGTGACCTTTGAGTTCTTTGCGAGGAGCGGTGACGTCATGACCAATATACATCCGGTTCAAAAGTGGGATCGGAGCCGGATCAAGCGCTGGTGTAAACGCGACACAGGATCTTGATCTGCGGTCGTTAAAAAAATGCCGGATCTCAATCCACCTTTCTGGATCTAGTGTAAACGCGGTGCTGGGCAACGGCCCGCGACCGACTCAAGCTCCATCATCAGCTTTGATATGAGTTTGTACAGAGCCGAGACCCGGGTTTAAAATAAGAATCAGCTTGGAGTAGGCCCCTATACTACGAGGTTTGGAATGATAGTGTATCGCTCATAATGGACCGCTAAAACTAACTCGGTGTAAATATTATAGTGTTTTAGAGGGTTCTGACAGCGGCCTCATGCTCATCATGCCGGGTGACGCTTTCAGTCTCAAGTAGGCCTACGCATTTAGTTTCTCTGGGCCTTCTCTCGGAAAAGCAAAATGCTAATTAATCTAAAATATTCTCAAGGGAAAGTGGTCTTAAGAACTTCATAGGATGATACTTACATTTTTTGTAATAGTTTATTCAATTTCATGGGGGGGGGGTGCTTTGCGTTTACTGCGATCCCAACTATAGTGTCGGAAGTGTCGTGGCCGAGTGGTTAAGAACACCGAATTCAAACTCTGGTGTTTCTGATCAGCAGAGTGTGGGTTCGAATCCCCAGCCGTGACACTTGTGTCCTTGAGCAAGACACTTTACCATTGCTTCGTCCTTCGGATGGGACGTAAAGCCGTTGGTCCCATGTGTTGTGTAACGCATGTAAAAGAACCCAGTGCACTTATCGAAAAGAGAAGGGGTTCGCCCCGGTGTTCCTGGTTGTGGCTGCTTAATGCGCCGTAGCACCTTAAACCCTTATACGGTACTAAATAAATGGGTCTCAGAATCCACCACTGCAATAAACCATCTTTCTGAAAGTTTGTATATACTCAGCGCCTTGAGTACCTTGTTTGGTAGAAACGTGCGCTATATAAGACTTCGATATTATAGTTGGGACGCCCCAACTTTTACACTCAAGTTGGGACGATTGTCAAGTTGGGACGGAACAAAAATACAGACGCACAAGCTGATGCGATCGGTGTTAATTTCTTTATTTCAAACCCGGGTCTCGGCTCTGTACAAACTCATCTCAAAACTGATGATTGAGCTAGAGCCGGTAGCGGGCCGCCGTTGCCCAGGACGAAGTTTTGAATGAGAGTATATCCATATATCGCTCATAATGGACCACTAAAACTAAATAGTGTGTTTAGAGGGTTCTGACAGCGGCCTCGTGCCCCCCCCCCTCCCCCGGTTGACGCTTTCAGTCTCAAGTAGGCCTACGCATTTAGTTTCCCTTCTCTCGGAAAACCAACATTCTAAATCTAAAATATTCTCTAGAGAAAGTAGTCTTAAAATTGCATACTATGATACATGTACTTGCATTAGTTTACTCATGGGGGTGCTTTGTGTTTACTGCGACCCCACCAACTATAGTTGGGACGCCCCAACTTTAACACTCAAGTTGGGACCAGTCCCAACTATAGTTGGGACGATTGTCAAGTTGGGACGGAACATTGTCACTGCAATCAACGGCCATAGCCGTAGCTGAATTCGTTGATTCGAACGCGATGGTATACCATGTTACTCATGTATGCGCCTGTACGTTTAAACTCACCTAGTACCTTAACAATGTAAACGATTATGTTTGCCGCGTAGTTTGCGTTTTCCACCTGCAATGTCATAAACGAATGCTTTGGTTCTACTATTAAAGATTTGATGGATGATTAATTTGCTAGATTAATAATGCCCTATCCTTGACCATTTTTATGAACACAATTTTAGTATTTATTTTATTACTCTTTATTATTATTATTTTTTTCGATTTAAACGGCGATTTAGGGCCTATATGATGCCTGCCATAAACCACACTTTGCATTTTGGCAGCGGGTGTTTTTTAAAAACCTGTTTTAAATATATATATATTTTTTTACACAAGAGGGTGCCATTGGCCCGTCATGCAGTTAGGTCAGACTTCAAAGTTTCTATTTCTATTAACCAATAATTATCAAGCACGATCTTACCAAGCGTGACCAACTCCCAAAGGAGAACCCCAAAAGACCATACGTCACTGTCTGATGTGTATACGTCACTGACTAAAGATTCCAACGCCATCCAGCGCATGGATAGAGGCTTCTGCAAAATGATGTCAGATAGTTTTGATGTGTTGTCTACGACTCCCGTTGTTGTTAAGATACACATAAAGGGTTCATTTCGTATGAAATTTATCATATAGCCGAACCCAAATGGGGGCCAATACGCTTGGTGGCAGCAGGCTTACATTTGTCATTGTTCTGGAAAAATAACTCTTGCTTAAAATTAAGAAAACAAGGATTTTAGGAACATTATCCGGTATGTCTGCTTGTCTCAGAGTTTCCTTGGATAAAATTGCCATACTTTGTTTGCCGATCATTCCAGAGAGGCTGAGCTAAGTAATTAGACCATTCTGCATCCCATTAATTTGAAACGAATGTCAAGCATAATGTTGAACTCACTTTAGAAGTCCGGATGTAGATCCGATCATTGGTGATATCCCGAGAGAGGCCGAAATCAGACACCTTACATTAATCAACACATTACGAGCAGCCAGATCACGGTGGATGCACTTTAGAGGGCGAACAAGATTAATATAACAATTAGATAAATGTGCATGTATGTCAAGCCATATTCATCAGACAAGAACAAGGAATGTTCGATTTATCCATGAGTTATGATTGCCACAATGGCGATAGTGGTAACACAGGCTATTTACAACTATAAGGGATTGAAATGCTCTTAAGCAAATATCCTCCTGAGTCCAAAACATTTGTACAGAGCGACTTCAAAAGAATATTAAAACAATCAGGGTAAGTGAATCAAAAAATCTTCCCAAACAGGGTGAAACTGGTTCAAAATAATATTATTTACTTTTCATAAACACTGAACGTTGAGTTTTTACCTTTCTTGAAGACAAGAAACTCATTCCACTCGCCACGTCTCTGGCACACTTGACCAAGATCTGTGAGAGTCTCTTACTGTAGCCTGTCGAGTTGGCATAGACTGGGTCTTGAGTTTGGCACTCGCTGAGGTAGGTCTTGAGATTACCTTTAGCAAGGTATTCCATCATGATATAAATAGGATCTATGGAGTCATAAAACCAATCAAACGTCGAACTTAAGAATATTCTGCATGATGACAGTAGTCCTACACGTAGTTGAACAGCATGGCTGCTCTACAGCTTCACGCCAAGAAGTAAACACGTAAAAATGGAGGATGGTCTCACCGGAGCTGGTCTAATAGTTTGACACGGATGTACTTACAAATTGGTGGCAGCGGTGGGATAGATGAACCTTGCAGTGAATTGTAGGGGTGGAATGATATTGGTTGGAATGGAGTAAACGAAATGTTAATTCGGTTTCAGGAGACTTTGTGTGTTATAGTGAACTATTAGATGAGACACATGTTTTGGCAGAATTAATGGCTAAATCTTTCTGCTGAAAGGTCTTTTCGATAAGTATTTGAGTATACCGGGGGATTGTAAAATCTATCTTACCACCTTGATTTATCTTATTCTTTTGTGATAATCCAACAAACCGACTGCCTTAGTTGATCTCTTTCCTCACGAAGATCTTATTTTGATTCAGTTAAAGTTTGATAACCGCAGTTGTTTCAATCTTAGTAACATAAAAACAAGAGTTTGGTTTTAGAATGCCTTGAACTAATATCGTACAGATGTGGCTTGCAAGGACTGAGAAACACATGGGGTGTATTACCTTCTTCTATACAACATCCCAGCAATCGGACGATGTTTGGATGTGAACCAACTGCTCTCATTAAGTCCAACTCTTGAAGAAGGTCACTCTTGGCCTGAATATCAGCTCCCTCTGTTGTAAAAAAATCTTGGGTGTGATCCCTGGCTACACGGCAGTTAACGGTTGTATGGCTTCTGACTGGCACCCCGAACAAAGATATTGACTAGTAGGGAGACCGCCAACATAGGGCTGGATAGCTCAGTTGGTAGAGCGCCGGTACGTTAATCCGGAGGTCGTTGGTTCAAGTCCCGCTCTAGTCAATTTTTCTTTGTTCAAACCCGAACTATTTAAATAAAATTTCCCAGTCAGTTTCCCTTGTGGTTCATGACTAGATATTTAATATTAAAAAGTCGCATCCCCTTAAGGTGATCCCGTGGCTGCCGCTTCCCAGGTTGAATCGTAAACGTGGGTGTGATCCCTGGCTACACGGCAGTTAACGGTTGTATGGCTTCTGACTGGCACCCCGAACAAAGATATTGACTAGTAGGGAGACCGCCAACATAGGGCTGGATAGCTCAGTTGGTAGAGCGCCGGTACGTTAATCCGGAGGTCGTTGGTTCAAGTCCCGCTCTAGTCAATTTTTCTTTGTTCAAACCCGAACTATTTAAATAAAATTTCCCAGTCAGTTTCCCTTGTGGTTCATGACTAGATATATATATATATATATAGACAAACAATTTCCCAGTCAGTTTCCCTTGTGGTTCATGACTAGATATATATATATATATATATTGACAAACAATTTCTCATTGAAAAAATGAGTATACAAACTCTGTTGCTACCCCTAAATTCGCCACCTCCGAATCTTCGATGCCCTCCTGTTGGTATGGTAGCAACCCAGTCGGCAGGATCGTAGAGTTTTGCCTGATGGCAACCCAGGCCAGTGCACCAATTAACACTAAGAACACCCAGCAGCTAGGTTCTTAGTGGGAAAAATCACCACTTATAAGCAGAGCTGAGCCTGCTGCGTTTGTTTTTGCAAAAGATAGTTGCAATTGCCAGTGAAATAAATCATCACTATAAATTACCTTTATTGAAATTTGTGTACGGAGAATTTGACATGATCTACCTTTGAGTGTTTTAACGGCCACGATGGTACGTTTATTGCTTTCCTCGATGCCTATTGCTGTAGCCAACAACACCCGTCCGAAATGTCCTACACCCAGCTCACCCGTAATCACAATGAGATGTCTCGGGAAACATAGAGTTGTTTCTGCATGGAAAGATGTTCTGTCTGTGGGAATGTCTGGGGGTGAAGAATCACAATGATCGACGTCAGTGCAAAGTATACAAGCATGCATTGCATCATCTTGTTTTATCTGGCAGGTTAACAGACACGCTGATACAACAAATTAACGTTCACTCTAAATTTATTACTGGTTTAACTTGCCACTTAGGTTTGCCACGTCAGGCACTTCAGCGCTTTGGAGGCTCTCGAGCATCAGTTGGCATCTGTCGTGGTCTCCTCCTCTTGCCACTCGTCGCTTCTTTCGAATGATGACACAGAAGGTAAGAGCAGCTGCGAGCACGCCAAAGACCACCACCAATAACGGAACTAACCAAGCTGTCACTTCTGAGTAAAATGCAAAACACTCACATAGCATAAACACACCTTGGGATGGGGGTAGAACAGTATATCTGCGGTAATATAATTGATGCCCTTTTGTAAAGATTGCCTAGTTATGGTGATGACTGTAATAAAATAGTGTTGTTACCAGAAATCTTCGGGGGGGGGGCACGAAGCAGGGATACTTTTTTAAATTTATTTTATTTCATTATTTCTTTTTATCACAGCATGCAACAGAAACATCACATTTCTTTTGTGCCGGTAACTCCTCAAGTCGGGCTAAATAGCCTTAGATCTCAAGGGTCTTTCTCATGATCTTCGCTGTTCCCAAAAGTGCCGTCTTCTGTAACAGATCTGCCCGTAAATTTGTCCCTACTGCAGTTATATGTTTTCCTAGCGCTTTGGGAATTATGCATTTTTTGATATTTTTTTACCTCCTTCGAAGCTACCCTTATACCACCCGGCAATGTCAATGAGATGACACATCTTCTTCGTCTTATCCAACACTACAACATCCGGACCCCTATTATTACCATTATTTCATCCTATCACAGCATGCAAAATAAAAAAACACATTTTCCTTTGTGCCGGTAACTCCTCGAGTCGGGCAACGTATAGGCAATAGCCTTATATCCCAAGGGTCTTTTTTAGAATCCTCGCTGTTCCCAAAAGCGCCGCCTTCTGTAATAGATCTACCCTCACATTGTCCATATTTCCTCTAGATGTTTCCCAGTGGTTTCGGAATGGTGCCAAGTGCTCCAACCACCACGGGGACTACTTTCACCTTCACCTGCCAAATCTTACGGAGTTCCCTGGCCAGGTCTTGGTATTTTGGGATCTTTTCCGTCTCCTTCTTAGCGACCCTTATATCACCCGGCACAGCTATGTCAATAAGATGACACATCTTCTTCGTCTTATCTAAGACTACAACATCCGGACGTCTATGTTCTATAACATGATCAGTCTGAATGTTAAAGTCCCAGAGGATCTTGACCTGGTCGGTCTCTACAACTTTATCTGGAACATGATCGATACCATTTTGCAGACACTTGGACACCATTCTTTTTACACAGATCCCAGTGAATCACATTGGCCAACTTGTCATGTCTTCCTTTGTACTCCGTCTGGGCGATCATACTACATTCACTGACAATATAAAATACAGTCTCCTCCGCCTTATTACTCATTCTGCACATAGGAGAGACGTTTGCTTTCTCTATATCCTTGCCTTCATTACATTTGTCCTTAGAGACTGGTCTTGCGCCGCAGTAATCAAGCCCTCGGTTTCCTTCTTCAGTTCTCCGCTCTTTAACCAATTCCAGGACTTGCTGCTGGCGCTTTCTTCAGTGCATCTCAAGAACCGGCCATGAAGTGGTCTGTTCCGCCAATCTTAATGTCTTTCCTCTTTCCTTTGCATCTTGTACTCCTTGTACTCCTGGGTGCCACCCACCCCCCCCCTTCCGGTATGACCACTGCGTAACTATTGGGGGTAGTATAGTTGCATAATAATTCCCTCCGGAAATGTTTCTGCTTGAGGCTACGGTAGAGACAATGATGCGGGCATGTAAATCAAGTCAGCTTCTAAGCTTCTAACAAATAATTGAGTACCATGCAATATAAGCCATTTCTAGATGACACTGGTACTGGTAGAATTGACTGAGCAGGTGATTCCTTCGAATCCAGGTTTACACTGGCACCTAAAGCCATGCGGTACATCGATGCAGGTGGATCCCTCGGAACACGTGGGATTGTAGCAATAATTGACTTCTGAGAGAACGATTGATAACAGTAATCCAAACTATTAGCATTTGCATTTCGTAGGATATTATGTAGAAAATAACAGACTTATTTCCATCACTTTTCCTGTGTCTTTATGAACCCATATCTTCAACTTCAGCAGTATGAAAACAAGTTTACAGTAACACGATATGTCAGTTTCCCTTGTAGTTCATTACTTGATTTTCGAAATTGTTGCTCTCGGCCAAGTTTGGTTGTCGTTCCAGTACACCATTTTTTCCACGGGGTCGTAGTCAACAGACACCGGGGTTCTTCAGCCCTTTGAGAGGTATCGGCGCTGTGTCAAATAGTTCCTTCTCCATGCTTCCTATGGAGGGAGGAGGATGAAGAGGAGGAGGAGGAGGAGGAGGAGGAGGAGGAGGGAGGAGGAGGAGGAGGAGGAGGAGGAGGAGGAGGAGGAGGAGAGGAGGCGGAGGAGGAGGAGGAGAGGAGGAGGAGGCGGAGGAGGAGGAGGAGGAGAGGAGGAGGAGGAGGACGGAGGAGGAGGAGGAGGAGGAGGAGGAGGAGATGAAGAAGAGAAGAAGAAGAAGAAGAAGAAGAAGAAGAAGAAGAAGAAGAAGAAGAAGAAGAAGAAGAAGAAGAAGAAGAAGAAGAAGAAGAAGAAGAAGAAGAAGAAGAAGAAGAAGAAGAAGAAGAAGAAGAAGAAGAAGAAGAAGAAGAAGAAGAAGAAGAAGAAGAAGAAGAAGAAGAAGAAGAAGAAGAAGAAGAAGAAGAAGAAGAAGAAGAAGAAGAAGAAGAAGAAGAAGAAGAAGAAGAAGAAGAAGAAGAAGAAGATGTCATTGAAAAGTCGACGACTTGTTTTTTTTTGACTTTTCAATGACATCTTTATTTCAAAACGATTGAAGTCAATTATAACAGTTGCAAACAATAAACAGTTTGGGCATAAAAATAAAGACAAAGTATACAAAAGGTATACAGTAAATGGGAGTATCCTTCGTCGGAAGAGACAAAACCCACGCCCATCCCCCCTCCAACTAGGCAAGGTGCCGAGGGAGTCAGACACTCTTTGGAGGTGGTTGGAACCTAACACTCTTATGGAGCAGCGACCGCAGAATGTAAGACTCCCACGACACCCAAAAACCTATACTTATACAGTAATTACAGTAGACTGACAGCATGTGTAATTTAATACTAACCAACATGACAAATGATCCACAGCTATGACGATCCTTTTGTAGTGCTGAAGCATGGAGGTAGAATTCTACCTCCATGGCTGAAGTAAATGACACAGTCCATGTTCCAAAAATCGCAATAAACGTACTTATACAATTAAAATTAGAGAGTGTTGAAGATCGGCAGACGGATACGTGTACTGACTGTTGTTGTTTCCTCGAAAGTTGCGCGCTTTGCCTCGATTTCGATTTGACATCTGACCATTTGGTCCTGCCTCCTACATTATACATGAATTATGCATATAATGTTTTATTCATACTGCCATGACGCGCGGCCTGTACACGGTCTCCTTTTCCGTCTACCCGTACCTTACAGGTGTTTTGGTGGTTGCATACAGTTAATGTACACGTTTCAGTTATAGTTCTATGGAAGCGTATTGCCGCCACATGAAAAAAAAATCTATCATCGTGTACGTACACGATAAGTTATGGTGTACGTATACAATAATTCCAAACTTACCGTGTACGTATATATGCGATAAATTATCGTGCTTATCGTGTACGTACACAATGAATTATTGTGTACGTACACAATAAGTTATCGTGTACGTATGTATGTATGTATGTAGAAAGAAAAACATTTCATGATGGGTCTCCCACCCCTACGTGTTCCTTGTCAACTGACTTCAAAGTTTCACTTTCTCAAAAGCACCATCTTTTTTCCATCATGAAAAGAGATGTACAACTGCAGTGAATTGTCCTATATAAACATCAGCTTCTAAAGAGGGACTTTCACTTTCTTTACGAAATTTTGCAGTAAATCGAAAGCCATTGCGTCCAATCCATGTCAATTTACCCACTCTGTATATTTAACTGTGTTTATGTGGGAGGTTCTAGTAAAGGGGAAAGGCAAAGCATCAAACAGCTTAATGCAGAACGTTCAATTTCGCCACATAGGAAGAAGCTGGGTTGCTGTAGGATAAATCGTACGGATGACTGGTGAGTGTATATTCATTTTGACACCAACTTTTATTTGTTAAAGTGGTTTATAGCACATTTCAAGAAATTCAAAATTCCTCCTCCTCCTCTTTTTCGTGTGGCACGTGTTTCGACCGAGTTCAAGCAGCGACCATTGTCAACCACTAGTCAATGTTCCATGGTTACCTATGCATGAAATACATCCAATAGTCAACTATAGTCCCTTGATCGAACTTGCCCTAGGTTGTAGATTATTGTTTTCTGTTTAGGCTAGACCGGCCTCCCCTTGATTGGTGTTTTTAATTTGCTGTATTTTGAGGTTCATTTTTTCAAAATATCTGCTAAAATTTACAGCTAGGCTGGCCCTCATGGCCAGTCAAGCAGAAACCTCCATTCAGGGGCAGTCGGGCGTGAGCACGGCTGCCCCAGGAAAGACCACCATTCATGGCAACGAGCCTTTCAGCAGTGTTACTAGGAACAATGGGGTTGCTTTTAAGGCTACTGATAATATCCCTATTCAAAGATACATTGACGCTTTTGTCACTCACGTTCCACCTGAAGATGTTGTCTCTGCCTCTCGTACTTCCAATGGCCGAGTTGCCATTTACTTGAGCTCGAGAGCGGCAGTCGTTGACGCTACCAACCACGGTCTGAGACTCGGTGCTTCCTTTCTCGAGCTCACTCCGCCCAATAAACCTACTACTCGACTTACTCTTTCCAATGTATACCCAGAAATTCCGAATTCTGTCCTTATTCACAATATATCTGGTTTCTGTAAGGTGGTGTCTCAGATCCGACCCATACCCCTTGGCTTCAAAAACAAAGAGCTGTCACACATAATGTCATTCAGAAGACAAGTCCAGGTTCTTCTTAACGGTAACGTAACTCCCCCCGATCACATTAATTTTACCTATGCTGGCGTAAATTATCGTGTCTTCCTGTCTACTGAGTCGGTCAAGTGTTTTAACTGTAGGGAATACGGCCACATCAGCCGCTCATGTAAAAAAAAACAGCAGTACAGCACCTGCCAATGAAACTGGCAATCCACTTTAAAAAAAACCTCCAACCTTTATTCATGGCAACAAATCTGATCCAAAACATCCTTCCAAGAACCCCAAGCCAACTGGCCCGCCGGCCTCTAAACACAGTGCTCCGCTGGCCCCCCAGCCCACTACCACACCAGCCAAAAGACCTATTTTGGCCCCCGGGAGGTCCGCCCGAATTGGCTGCGATTTCCAAGAAGCGAACTTTGGGCGCGGCCCTCCCCACAACCACCGGCCCCCAATAAGCGACCACCCCCCTCTGGTCGTCCTCCTCTGTGATAGGATCCACAAAGGGAGCTTCTACTACCTCCCCTCAACCTCCCCCTTCCCTGGACTGTCGACGTCCACTTCAAATGTCAGCAACCACAACAGTGCTACCAATTCCTCTTCCCAACCTACTTCTCCCCACAAATCCCCCTCATGTAATCAGGATTCTTCCGACCCCACCCTCTCGATCTGGGGATCCCCTCCTGCCCCTCAAGACTCTTTTCTGAGGTTATATCTAAGCGGAAACAGTCCCCTCCCAAACCTCAACAAAGCACCCCCAACCTCGCCCCCCTAGAGTCCCCCTCACCACCCCGTAAAATGGTCCGAAAATTAACCACGCCGATGCAAACGTCCTCCCCAGATCTTTCCCAGGCCCTCAGTGCCACATCCCCCTCCGTATCCACGCCCCTCTCCACAGCGGGCGGCCCAGCGACCGACTCGGAGCATTGGGAAGACACACAAACCACTGACGACGATGCACTTCTCTCCGCCGATTCATTACCCACTATCAAACGTGGAACTCATCAAATTTCTCAGCTCCGTCAAAGCCCGAAAACCCCCCAGAATATATCGCTCGTAAATTCACAGCGAGCATTCCTGGACTTGTCAAACAGCTCAAGCCTATGCGAAATAGTCCTCTACTCATAAAAAGCAGGCAGCAGAGGATTCAAAAACTGATAAAAAACTTGACATGTGACTCCTTTTCATAATGGATCCTTATACACGTATTAAAACTTTTGTATTTTCACTAACAATGACACAGTCACTGCTAACGGAGGGAGCTCCTCTTCCACCCGAAACGCTGCCTTTCAAACATATATTGAAAGGCTTCATAATAACCCCGATGTTGTTTTCCTACAAGAGACCAACAGCCTCAGCAAAACTTGTGACCAACAGCCTCAGCGAAACTTGTGGTTGTTGGGAACTCTGGCCGTACACACCCTATTACGCTCCCAGCACGGGTATCGGGAGTAACAACCCTCATAAAAAAAAATATATATAAACGTTTCTGACTACCAACTTGTGTTCGAAGGCCACATTCTGTACCACAAGATTGGTTACAACAATAGCCTTTACCACATGTACAACGTGCTCATTCCTATGGTGTTCTATAATGGACACTCAAACGGCGCTTTTTTTTTACGCGGCGCCTTTTTTTTACGCGGCGCCTTCTTTTTTATAAGCGGCGCCTTTTTTTTAACGCGGCGCCTTTTTTGTTTTACGCGGCGCCTTTTTTTTACGCGGAGCCTATTTTTTTAAGGCGGCGCCTTTTTTTACGCGGCGCCTTTTTTTGGGGTCAGCGACTTTTTTTGGGCGGCGACTTTTTTTTATCCCAGCGACTTTTTTTTTGGCGGCGACTTTTTTCTGGCGGCGTTTTTTTTTTTTTTTGGCGGCGACTTTTTTGGGGGGCGGCGACTTGTTTTTTACGCGGTTCTTTTTTTTTGGGCGGCGACTATTTTTTTTTTTTTTTTGCGGCGACTTTTTTTGGGGGCGGCGACTTTTTTTTGGGCGGCGACTTTTTTTTTTAAGGCGGCGCTTTTTTTTTCTGCGGCGCCTTTTTTTTTACGCGGCGCCTTTTTTGGGCGGCGACTTTTTTTTACGTGGCGCTTTTTTTTTAAGGCAGCGCCTTTTTTTGGGCGGCGGCTTTTCTTTTACGCGGCGCTTTTTTTTTTTCTGCGGCGCTTTTTTTTTTACGCGGCGTCTTTTTTGGGCGGCGACTTTTTTTTACGTGGCGCTTTTTTTTACGCAGCGCCTTTTTTTGGGCGGCGGCTTTTCTTTGACGCGGCGTTTTTTTTTTTTCTGCGGCGCTTTTTTTTTTACGCGGCGCCTTTTTTTGGGCGGCGGCTTTTCTTTTACGCGGCGCTTTTTTTTTTTACGCGGCGCTTTTTTTTTTACGCGGCGCCTTTTTTTTACGCGGCGCCTTTTTTTTACGCGTCAACTTTTTTTACGCGGTCCTTTTTTTTTACGCGGCGCCTTTTTTGGGCGGCGACTTTTTTTTACGTGGCGCTTTTTTTTTACGCGGCGCCTTTTTTTGGGCGGCGGCTTTTCTTTTACGCGGCGCTTTTTTTTTTACGCGCGCCTTTTTTTTTACGCGGCGCCTTTTTTTTACGCGTCAACTTTTTTTTACGCGGTACTTTTTTTTTACGCGGCGCCTTTTTTTTTACGCGTCAACTTTTTTTTACGCGGTACTTTTTTTAGGCGGCGGCTTTTCTTTTACGCGGCGCTTTTTTTTTTACGCGGTACTTTTTTTTACGCGGTACTTTTTTTGGGCGGCGCCTTTTTTTTTACGCGGCGCTTTTTTTTTTTTACGCGGCGCTTTTTTTTTTTACGCGGCGCCTTTTTTTTACGCGGCGCCTTTTTTTTTACGCGGCGCCTTTTTTTTTACGCGTCAACTTTTTTTTACGCGGTACTTTTTTTTTAACGCGGCGACTTTTTTTGGGGGGGTTGGCGACTTTTTTTTGGCGGCGACTGTTTTTTTTTTGGCCGCGACTTTTTTTTGGGGCGGCGACTTTTTTTTTACGCGGCGACTTTTTTTTTTTGGCGGCGCCTTTTTTTTTGGGCGGCGACTTTTTTGTTTACGCGGCGCCTTTTTTATTTGGCGGCGCCTTTATTATTCCCTTTTCTAAAGAATTCCCTTTTGGGGTCCATTGTTCAATTCTTGTCAGGACCCCACAAATGCCCTTCCGTGTGTCCATACACACACACACACACGCAATCATAACCCGGAAGGCGTAAAAAAAAAGGAAAAAAGTTGACTCTAACTGTCGTCCGATTTCAACTTTTATTAAATATCAAAACAGGTTAACATTTTAACTGCGGAGAAATTCCATATGGAAAAATGTATCACTTTTTATCCCCCCCCCCAAATTTGAATCTGAGAAGCGTTACGACCGTAACGCTTCTCAGATCGCGTATTCCTATAGAGAAATATTCTTCCTTCGTGAAAATATTCGCTCCTGTTTTTCGGTGATATCTAAAGAACGCGACTACCTTTTGAAGTGAAACTTTCACAGGTTGGTTTTTATAAAACTATCAACGGTTCAAAAAACCAAAGGTATAAAAATTATTGCCTTTAAGTAAAAGTTTTTGGGTGGATACATTTTAATAAACTTGCCTTTTTTGTTTTATTTGTTTTATCATAAAAGATATATATTAAAAAAACGCAACATAAAAAAATGTCTATCCTAGACTCGTTCAGCCTCAGTCTCTTTTGCAAGTGTGTGGCCCTGAGAAGGACCGGTGGTGTTACTTGGCTCTGCAAAGAACCGTTTGGTTGTTGGCTCACGTGGCAGGACCATGGAGATGGCTTGAGGGTCCCGGCTTGGTATGCGTCCCATAGCTTCATATCCGGCCTTGGACTTGTGCAAGTGTGTGGCCCTGAGAAGGACCGGTGGTGTTACTTGGCTCTGCAAAGAACCGTTTGGTTGTTGGCTCACGTGGCAGGACCATGGAGATGGCTTGAGGGTCCCGGCTTGGTATGCGTCCCATAGCTTCATATCCGGCCTTGGACTTGTGCAAGTGTATGGCCCTGAGAAGGACCGGTGGTGTTACTTGGCTCTGCAAAGAACCGTTTGGTTGTTGGCTCACGTGGCAGGACCATGGAGATGGCTTGAGGGTCCCGGCTTGGTATGCGTCCCATAGCTTCATATCCGGCCTTGGACTTGTGCAAGTGTGTGGCCCTGAGAAGGACCGGTGGTGTTACTTGGCTCTGCAAAGAACCGTTTGGTTGTTGGCTCACGTGGCAGGACCATGGAGATGGCTTGAGGGTCCCGGCTTGGTATGCGTCCCATAGCTTCATATCCGGCCTTGGACTTGTGCAAGTGTATGGCCCTGAGAAGGACCGGTGGTGTTACTTGGCTCTGCAAAGAACCGTTTGGTTGTTGGCTCACGTGGCAGGACCATGGAGATGGCTTGAGGGTCCCGGCTTGGTATGCGTCCCATAGCTTCATATCCGGCCTTGGACTTGTGCAAGTGTGTGGCCCTGAGAAGGACCGGTGGTGTTACTTGGCTCTGCAAAGAACCGTTTGGTTGTTGGCTCACGTGGCAGGACCATGGAGATGGCTTGAGGGTCCCGGCTTGGTATGCGTCCCATAGCTTGAATATCCGGCCTTGGACTTGTCTTGTGCTGAACGTTGTTTTCGTTGGTAGTCGTCCCAGTGTGTACGGGAAATAGCATTTCAACCCAAAATTTAAATTATGTTTTCTTGGTCTTAATAGTTCCCGTTCCCAGAATTGGAGTTTGAAAAGAGTTCAACAAGGTCTTCCACATTGCAACTTTTTATGCCCAGATGGTACAACAACGAGGGGAGCACTGAAAAAAACCTAACTTTAATGTCACATGGATTGCAAAATGACTTTCCATTTAAGTTATTGTTATCAAGGGCAGTGATCCTAACGTTGGTGTTGTAACACATATCTTCTCGCCCCAACATTTCCGCCAGTACCGATGAAATTGCATGATCTTCTGCACAATGATTTTGTTTGAGAGCTTTCTCAAGTTTCCGGATAAAATCGTTCTGAGTTTGTTTTAACTTTTCTGTTTTATTTCTCACGATGCTTGTAGTTATTGTCATTAACTCTTGCCCCAAATGTCTCTCCAGTTCACTGTCAAATTTGTTTGGATCAAGGATGTGAACTAAACATCTTTGTCCCAAACCTTCGAAAACAGTTCGGGCACATTTCTTAATGCAGTTTTCAATTTCTGCTATGGCGTGTTTTTTCTTTTCATCGACCTGCCAAATGAAATGTGCATAATTTATTGTCCCCAAATCCCCCCGATTGTGCTTTAATAGGGAAATTGCACTTTCGCAATCACCTACTAAAATCCAAGTTTGCAACCTTTTGCAATCTTCCAATACAGATGGCTTGATCAAGTCCCAGACAACAAAAACCATATTGTGTGCAAGTCTGTGGTGGAACGCAGGCTTGGCAATGAACACAATGTCTACATTCTCACTCAGATATCGAAAGCTGTTCTCTTTCCAGAATTGCACAACTTCATCTCTGAACTTTTTCCCTGAAAAGGCGACACATAAAGTGTCTCCTCCCCCTTTTACAAAACGGAATGCGCCCATTGTCCATGTATCACTCATTTTGGACGATAGCTTTTTTTCAATGTATCCCCTCACATCACAAAATAGTTTTTTTTCTAAGTCTGTTGTTGCTTTAAAAGGCGTGTTTTGTTGTCTCCAAATGCTCCCCTGTTGATTTAAGTTGTCTGCTTCTGACCGTATAATTTTAAGAATGGCGAGCTTGAGAATGGGTATTTGATTATACCTGCCTATGTCTTGAAAATTAAACAAAACTCGGATTTGTTTGATGATGGGCATAATGACCCAAATTTTGAGTAAATCTAGCAAACTCGAAATAGGGCAGACAATCAAATCTAACTTTAGACTTGCCCCAGGTCGAACTTTCTTTGAGTCCTTGGTCGTCTGTTCCATCTCAAACGCAGTTCACCACTTTGTTGTGCGCCCTCACTCGCCAGGAAAGTGCTGATCTGAAAGTTTCGCGATCCAACTGTCTGGACTGGCAATTAGTTGACACTAGATGGCGTACGTTAAAAATGATATTCAGCTCTGTGTCGTTTTGAATCGGTAGAACAATATAATTTCTTCCTACAGAGCGTCTGCCTCAAATATAAAAATTACGCGAGGCATCACAGCGCCAAGCCGCAGCCGGCCCCGGTGCATGCCTGATGATACAGTTTGGGTAGTGGATTTATTATTTTTTTTAAATGGATGGTCTCACCGCGTGTGACTTAAAAATCATCAATTTGGAGCACAAAAATGATCGTGAGTACAATTTCATGCCCGATGTTGCATCTTAATCTTATACATATCGAGAAACCATTAGGCGGGTTTTCCAAGCTATTTCGTTAGGTCTTTTTGCCATTTATTTTTTTGGGTGGCTTGGTGTGGTGAGAATCATACCCATTCATCTGTTCATAGCATTTGGAGGTTTGCAAGCGTCCCTGCAATAGTTCACTGGGGGGCTAGTCACTTAGAACGACCATGGGAGGTAGTTCTTCTTAAGTTCTAGTCTACCTCCATGGTGGTACGACCGAAGATGAACAATAAAAAAAGAAGAAGAACAGCGCCCAAGTTTACTTGCTAGTTTAAACAATTTTTTTTATAGAAAAAACAACCAAAAACGGAGCCCCTGGAAGGTGAAAAGAATTAAATACAAAATTAAAAGTTGGGGAAAAAATATCTCCCTTGAATTGAAACACTATTTCATCCATTCAATTACGTTATTTCATTCCCTCAAAAAATATGTTATTCCCCCCCAAATTACTTTGTTTCCTCCAACATTTCTTTCCCTCGAGACACACACAATCCAAACAAAATCATTTTATTCCCTCAAAATAATATTTTTTTTACTCATGTTATTTTGTCAAACAAAATATTATTTTGTATTTTGTGAACAAAATGTTTTTTTTTTGAGGTAACAAAATAGATTATTTCTAGAAATACATGTATGCCTCGTAATTCATGTCATTTCTACCTCCAGGATATGAAATATACTATTTACAGTCCCACACATGCCCATCATGCCCACCAGCATGATCTTGGAAACATCAATGTGGTAAATTTTACCCTGATTGAAGTCACAAAATTTGACTTCAAATTTCGTGGTCTGTGCTAGACCCAACTGGGCGCTGTACTCCTTTTGCCTTTTTAAAAAATGTTGACATCTTCGGTCATACTAGCGCCCCCAGTGAACGGTAACACTATCAAATCAAACCCCAATTTTGCTATGATTCTCACCACACCAAGCCACAAAAAATGTCCCAAAGTGACAAAAAGACCCAATAAAATTGTGTACATGTGTGTATTTCTTTTTCACCTGTCCCTTCAGGGGCTCCGTTTTTGGTTGGTTTTTCTACAAAAATTGTTTTAGATCTTTTCTCACTAAATAAATGTAAATCATAGGCCTTCTCCGCGTAATTGTCAGACTTCACAGGGACCACGGGCAAAGGATACCAACAAAGCGGGCACAACTGCCTCTTGATGATCCTACGCTCTTTTCACATGACATTACACGTTTGCACATTGAAATCGAAATATAGAGCAAGGATTGAAACATCCCTTGCAGTACATGTGCGTTACTTTGTTTAACCACTTGACCCTTCCAGCGAACAGGTAGTGATTGCTTGGTGCCAAGTTTGTTAGTCAAAAATAGGCCGGTGCTGAGTTTGTATGGTGCCGACATTCTTGGTGCCGAGCGGGTGCCGAATTTGCAAGGTACCGAGTTTGTAATGTGCCGAGTTTGCGAGGTGCCAAAGTGTCCTGTATTCAAGCCTTCTGTGCATTATTTATGTCCAGGCTCTTGCCATTAAATGCCTGTGGAGCTCACAAGGAAAAGCGTTACACTTTATTTATAATTCTTGCTTGAACCTTGAACGGATTACTAATTCGTTCGAACGGATTATTAAACCGTGCATACAGATTACTAATTCGTTCAGTTGTCCTTTGCTAATTCGTTCGAGCGGATTACTAAACCGTGCGAACGAATTGGCTCCTGCGTATTTTTTCTTCCACTGTCCCTTCCCGGGCTCCGTAAGAGACCCGTATATTGTTTTGGACTGTACAATGCTGACGGAAATATACGTGTGGTGTTTAATTCTTTCCATCTGCAGTTGGAATTACCAGGATAGCCCTGTGATTACGTGGAAACATGCTGAAATGAGCTCTGGTGGGAATTTTGAGTGGCAAACACTGAATACTCATTAAAAACAGCACTGCTGCAAGAATTGGTCTTCTCGTCCTGCTCTCCCGTTCTTACACAGTAGGTTGTCATAATGAATCATAATTTACAGGAATATAAAAGAAGATCAGACAGTATGGATGTATTGTATAAAAATGCATGTATGAAGCCTTTTAAACATACATGTAATATGCGTGCAAGATGCAAGCAACACCTTGATTGCAGCCATTCTACTTATTTTAGAACCAGAAGTGACTGCGACAATGCAAGAAAAGAATCGTTTTCAAATACATGTAGACCCAATCATTAGAGATTGCTCCCCCAACCGTCCTTTGCTTCCTTTGTTCAACAAATCAATTATTGTGCACGCTTTCAAATGCTTGACCACGTAAACCAAACATGTCAAGCCGTTTTAAGTGGGGAACAAAAGTGTTTGGATTGTGGCACCCAATCGTTCACTCTTCAAGAGGGAGCCAAGAAGTTCTTTGAGTCAATGTAAACACTCAGTTACTGCATAAAGTTATGGTAGTGGGTGCTGAAAGTGTGGAAAGACTGATTTTAAATGCCTCTACATGTATCTACATATTTTGCTTATTTCTCTCAGTTAAAAAGGGGGGGGGGAACACCCCAAAGTAAGTTGCGTAAACGACATTATTATTTTTTGCCCCCACTTTCAAAAATGTAACTCTGCCCACAAAAGGGAAAGAAATAAAGATATATTTTTGTTTAAACATAGATACAGTTGATTTCTGTAAAAAAAAATGTGCCAAGAAAAAAAAAAATAGTAAAAATTTGGTTTCTGCTATAGACGTGTATTGGAAGGAGAAAACACGTCAACCGAAGAATGTATATTTTTTCTGAAACCAACAGAAAATATGAAAATACTCATTACAATTTTGTATAAAGTGTGTTTTAGCTTTAAGACACAAATAATTTGTTAAATATTATTGAAACAAATTTAAAACTTTGGGACAAGGATGCCTATTTGGTCTTAACTTTTTAGAAACAGCCTCACTACCATGGGCAGCTCGCTGTATCTATACCTCTCGTCACTATCCCCTGTTAGAGGTGTACTGAAAAACAACGCTGATTAGCTCCCAAAAGTGATTACTTTGCGTGCATACTTGTTAAAAACTTTTGAGGGCATGTATGGCGCTTGCAGGACGCTTAGTACACGCGTGTGAAAATACAAGTATTTTGAGGCGATTCCATTTCAAATGAACCATGTTTTTACATGGTAACCCTAAACTGCATGTTAGACATATCAGAAGATCAAAGAAGAATGAGAGGGGACCAGTTGCTCTTCAGCCTCGCTACCATGGGCAGCGTGCCGTATCGATACCTCTCGTCACTTACCCCTGATTGAGCAAGGCATTCTGGTAAAAAATGGTACGGCGAGATCGATCATCCCTGGGAATGAGGCTGGTTGCTAATTGACTTGATGCCTCTTTTGCGTGTTACCATACTTGAGTGGGTGCATAGAGTGGATCGGCCACAGGCCTAATTAAAAAATGCTAGATTCTAGCACATTTTAATGAATCAATTCCAGGGGTTAGAAGCGAGCAAGGTATGCTGGGGAAAAAATGGCGCGGCAAGATTGATCACCCCTGGGAATGAGGATGCATTGATCTCTATTATATTGACTGGATAGGACACGTGGATTGTGTTTGTACACGTTCGATGATCATTGGTGCGACACGCAGTGTACACGCTCCAGATGGTTTACAGGTGAAAACATGCACGCGCAAGGGACTTGAGCACACATGAAACCTTAAAAATTAACGCAACGTCTGATGATCACTTCCTTAAAACATTGAGTTTGCTGAATAAAATACACATGCGGAGGAATCTATTCCAATGAAGGTATTGGTGTGCAATTAGGATCTTGCAGTGATCAAACAGATCTGAAAAAAGACAGTAGACAATGTTAAACTACATGTAGGTTAAAGCGATGCGTGTAGCACATAATCACTACAGACTAAAACACTTATTCCAATTATTCTGATTATCTGAGCATCTGGCGTTCTGAGAACCTATAACTGCCCAACAGTTCACCAATTGTTGTTGTAGTTAAACCTTTAGATTTGAATTAAACTTCTTTCACATCTTGTTCAAAAACTGAGGAGAAATGAGTAAATTTTGAAGCAAGTTATTTTTCTCCAGCACAAAACGTCATTTGTTTGCGTTGCGTACAGAATGGTGTGACGACACCCACATTTCAATTTTCAAACCGTCTTTGAAATACGCGCGCGTTGACGTATATGGGGCAACGTGTCCTATCCAGTCAATATAATAGAGATCAATGGAGGGGAACTAGTTACTCTTTCTTGATTTTGTACATACATGTATGTCACTCAATAAAATGAGGTTCATGGCAATGATAGCGGAATGAACGTCATACATTGTAGGCCTTCTAACTGCTAACTATGGGTTGACCAAATTTTTTATCATCTTGTTCACTTGTGGACTAGTTTGCAAGAGTGATCTGCACATTGAACAGACATGGAAAGCCCTACACACTGAAAGTACTTGTAGAAATCAGCTTGTCAGACTTAAGCATCTTGGTACACGCATACCATATCATGTAATTATGGAACAGCGATTTTTTCAGCTTGATATCCTCATATCCGGTGATATCAGCTCCAATCCTGGCCCTTCACAACCCGAACATGGTCACATCATTAAACCCAAGCTAGTCTACACATCGGACCAGCTCCTTGGAATAAACCCTTTCACCAAACAGACTAAATCGCTTAATCGACTACCTCCTGAAGTTTGGAATACAATAACCTCTCTTGGTATTATCTCATACCGCTCAAAACCACGTGGAAAGAGAGGCGGTCGACGAAAACCATGGCTTTTCTCTCGTAATTCTGTCACCGAGCAACAAAATATTCCTGTTCATATCTCGCAGGCTAGACCTCAGAAAATTAATGGTCAAAAAGGAGTTAATATTCGAAACATTCGACCAGTACGCAAGCATTCATTTTCGAACCTAAGCATTCATCTTTGGAACGCAAACTGGGTATGCAACAAAACCATCCAACTTTGTGACTACATGTATGTACTTGGAAAGGATGTTGATAAATGATTGTTACAGAGACTTGGTTACGAAAGGAAGATCCTGTCATCATTGGTGAAATTACCTCTCCTGGTTATACCTTCATAAATGTCCCACGCGTGGCTAGTCCACACGGGGGCATTGGTGTTTTATTCAAACCGCAAATTAACTTTGTACTCTCATCTACAAATCAAAATCCCAGCACTTTTGAACATGCATGCATCTGTGATAAGAGTAAACAGTTACACATTATTATTGTGTACAGACCCCCTCCTTCATCTACAAATAAGTTCACTGTGAAGAAGTTCCTCAAAGAGATGGATGACTTTTTGGCTGGCTGTGCAATCATGCCTGGTAAAGTTATAGTCCTCGGGGACTTCAACATTCATGTTGATCAACCACAAAGGAGTGAAAGTCGCTATTTCTTAGCTTCCATATCCGCTGCTGGCTTCCAGCAACATGTCTCCGGCCCAACACATAAACTTGGGCACACCCTAGACTTGATACTATCTACGGCAGATGGGAAAGTTATACAAGACTGTCAAACTCATGCAGGTCATGACTTTCAAATGTCTGATCATTTTATTGTTAGCTGTGTCATAAATGCTGATAAGCCTCCTCCTAAGAAAGTTAACATCATATCCAGGAACTTTCGATCCATTGATAATGATATTTTTGGCCAAGATATTACTCTCCAATTGAATCAGTTGCCGCTTACAGATAATGTTAATGAATGCGTTGATAATTTCTGTACTGTTACTCAGGGTGTATTACATTTTTGTAGATAACCACTGCCCACTTACTGTTCGTACTGTACTCAAAGACCATGCATACCATGGTATAATAATGTTATTCACTCTGCTAGACGGTTGAGACGCAAATATGAACGAAAATGGCGGAAAAGTAGACTTGAATCTGACCGCTTAGTTTACATTACTCAGCAAAATACTGTGTCTGAGCTTATTCAAGAAGCCAAACGTAAATTTTTTACTGATAAGTTTGAATGTGCTAATGCTAAGAGTATGTTCAGTACACTGAACTCGTTGTTTAATACTAACAAAAAGAGTCTCCCATCCAATGATAATAAGGTTGCTCTTTGTGATGAATTTGCTGATTTATTTGATGAAAAAACAGCCGGCATCAGGAAACAGCTTGACAGTCAGTCATCTTTATCACTGCCACCCAGTGAATTGAATGGTCAAGTTAAGTCTAAACTAATTTCTTTCAGAGAGACAGATGAGAGTGAGGTTCGGGAAATCATAAATCGTTCTGCTACAAAATCTTGTGCGTTAGATCCTTTGCCTACCTGGCTTCTGAAAGCCAACATTAGTGTGGTCTTACCCATTATTACTCAAATTGTTAACCGTTCACTATTGACCAGGGTGTTGACAGGTGTTTTTCCATCCAGGTTACGTGATGCCATTGTCACTCCTAAATTTTTCTAAAAAAGCCTAACCTAGACCCAAATATCCTAAAGCATTACAGACCGGTTTCCAATATTGCTTTTATGTCCAAAGTTATTGAAAGTATTGTTGCAGCTCGCCTCTCTCATCATCTGGGAGAAAATAATCTCAACGAGCCGTTCCAATCAGCATACAGATCTCACCGGAGCACAGAGACAGCCTTACTTCGAATCAAGAATGATTTTCAAAGATCTATTGATAATCAAGAGGCAGTTATTTTGGTGATGTTAGATCTTAGTGCTGCCTTTGACACTTTAGACCATGACATAATGCTTAATAGGCTTCACTCTGATTTTGGTATTTGTGAAACAGCTCTTATCTGGTTCCAATCATATTTAGGTTGCCGTTCCAATCGCATTTCCATTGGCAGTCATTACTCTGTTGCTCATCCAGTCCGGTTTGGTGTTCCTCAAGGATCAGTCTTGGGTCCGAAGATGTTCACCATGTACACTACATGTAAGCCAGTTGGCACTATCATCAAACAGCAGCAGGGTGTCCAGTATCATATATATGCTGATGACACCCAACTTTATGTCAGCTTTGACCCCAAGATTCCTGGTGAGCTGGAAAAGACCTTGCACATTCTTGAGAAATGCATCTCCGACTTGAGAATGTGGATGTCGATCAACAAACTTAAACTCAACAACGACAAAACGGAACTGTTTCTGGCAATATCACCACGAATGCATCGCTATCTTCCAGCTGATATCAGTATTAAAATAGGCGACTGTTCTATTCATCTCTCAGAAACAGTTAAGAATCTGGGTGTTCACTTTGACTCTCCTATCATGCCTATGTCTATGTCTCACTACATCACTACTACTTGCCGCTCTGTTAATTTTCACTTGCGCAACATTTCACGCATAAAAAAGTATATAACAGAAGAAGCTTGTCATCATGCAATCAGATCACTTGTCTTGTCTAGACTTGATTATGCCAACTCATTGCTAGTCAACATTAACTCCACTGATATCTACAGACTGCAACATCTTCAGAATCATGCTGCACGAATAATACTCGGTGCCAGGAAGTATTATGACGATCCTCTTCCCCTTCTCAAGGAACTGCATTGGTTACTGGTTCAAAAGCGCATCACTTTCAAACTAGCTCTCATCATATTCAAATGCATGAATGACTCTGCCCCATATTATTTACAATCTCTTCTTGAGCATCACTTTGTCAGTTCGTATACTCCGTTCATCCAAAGACCCTACCTTACTTCACATTCCTCGTACACGCACATCTGCTGGTGACAGGGCCTTTTCACACTCTGGACCGGTCATCTGGAACAGTCTTCCATCTAATGTCAGGGCTTCACCATCAGTTCAAGTTTTCAAGAAGTGGCTGAAGACATTCTTATTTCATAATTAATTCATATTCTTCTTTCTCCATTGTGTATTCCTTGTTGTTTAATATTGCAGCTGTTTGTTTTTATATTGTTTTGTACAGCGCTGTGATCTCTTGTAAGAGCGCTATATAAATGCCAGTTTATTATTATTATTACAGTTACCATCGTCAGATCTCTCATCATGTTTTTAGTATTTCACTACTTTCTCTCTTAATTTAATTTTTTTTCCCCTGTCTGTCTTTTTGCTGCTGTCTTTTTAATATTTTATTTATTCTATTATTATTATAATATTATATCAAACATAATTATTATTTGATCATAACCATAATAACCACTTTTAAAATATTTGATACTATACTAATATGAATTAATTATGATCATTTTACAGCACCACAAAGTTGCTCAGCATTTTTGTATTTGCTGTTGTTTCTCACCAAATTGTTTGTTGTTTTATAATTTCAATATTATACGCGCTATATTAATGGCACATGAAATGTTTTAATTTTAATTGGCAAATTGTTTTTTGTTGTAGTTTGCAATGAAAGACAGTTTACTGTGTCATGTTTTTAAACAACAAATTAGTTTGGTCTTATTGAGCCAAAGCTTATTTTAATTTCTTGTATTTTGTCCATCTTGTGAAGAGTCACCAGAAACTGTGTACACATACTGTACAAACTCCTTGAAGATCCACTTCAGGCTGGAGACCTGGTGATTGAAGAACAAGATTAACCTTATGTTAAGAATGAAATGACTTTCATTTAAAAGATACTTTGTAAATTTTTGTGAAATTGCAAGCAAAGTGAAAAGACAATAAATTACAAGAAAGTAATAGGGACCTACTCCCATCACCCAGAAGAGTTCCCGGAGTCAGGCATCTTTGAATGTAACTTCTGATTAGAAGCATCTTTTTTTTATTTTGTTTGCACGTATTGCTCTTACCAAGAGCTTTAAATTGGTATGTAAATCTACTATGACAATAGAAATAAAGAACAAATGAATGTCAATTAAATTCCAATAAATTGTTGCGAGTGAACTGTCGCTTTAAGGGTCCAAGGACTTGCCCACCTTTAAGAGCCATAACTTCAGAATGGAATCTCCATTCTCCGACATCACAAAAGTTTTGGTTATTTCCCTTCTTCTTTAGTAAGAGCCCAACAAGGTGTGCTAGACTAGAACTAGACTAACTTTACTAAATAATAAAAGAAGTAGAGAGTTTACATACCTCCATGGTTTGATGGATACCAAGACTCAAAGGACATATTTTATGCAGCATCGGAAAGTTCTATTACTGAACCGTTTTGACATAAACAACCGCTTATCATGCATGGTGACCCTGTTCCGCCCCAATTTGACAATCGCACTTACTATAGTTGGGACCAGGCACAACTTGAGTGTTACAAATTATAAAATATGTTTTCTGGACCAAAATTTTGTGTAGAATTAAAGTCTGAAGTCAGAAATGCCAAATGTGACAATTTTAGATATATACATGTCTAAGACACATTTGTAGAGGTACAGGAGCTGGATATTGTGGGATCTTGCAGCTTGTCCTGCATCAAGTTTATTTTCAGCCAAGTGGTTGACATGATTAAGTGAAACTGTGCTCATGCTGTAATTGTCTTCTTCATACCACTTGATTAAAATGTTACAAGGCCTCTGAGTAATGAGCTTTGAAGGTGCTCAGGAACTTCAGTGGGTGAAATAACTTTTGCTGGGTACCACAATGTACCATGTCTGGTCCATAACAACATCTCCAGGCTTGAATGATTCCTCCTGGTAGTGTGAGTCTGTATCTGATGAAGTTGACATGTCAGACGAGTCAGGTTGCCTCTCAGTTGATTGTCCAATGCATAAGTTGTATGGAGATGACTTGGAGGATGCAGAGGCTCAACTGACTTGAATGTGCCTAGTGCATGTTTCCCCGTGTATGTACCCCGGTGCAAGTACAGTGTTCAATGCATACAGTATGTAGCAATAGTAGAAGATACAGTAGCACATGTTTTGAGGGCCTCAAACTTCATGTGCACACAACTGCTGGGGTCTATGGTTGCATAAATGTAGGCTAAAATTGGTTTGTTATGTACAGTAGATGTTGGTCAGAAAATTAACAACTTTGCCTAAAACTGGATGTGCAACTTACTTTGAAAAAAAAGTTTTGCTATAATGTTTTGTAGTTTGACCTAATACTTTAATACCATATACATGTAGTTGTTGGAATATTGGGCATAATCGATCAGCTTTTCAAGCCTGTCACTCTCTTCTTTTTTCATGGGTCTGAAAAAGACTGAAAAAATGTGAAATCAAAATACGTAAACTGACAAAAAAACGCTTTTCAAAAATATTATACTAGGGCATGATTGATTAAATTTTCAAGCCTGTACCTCTTTTTGTTTTCCTGTCCTCCCATCTGCCCATAGCCTTGTCCAAGGCCCTTTACGCAAGCACCCCGCTTTGAATTCACCAGGTAGCATAACAATACTGGCACGGTACTGCATTACTTGATACACAGTATACTGTGGGGTCGAAGCATGGTTTTTCAACCTCGTACCAAAGGAATCCCTGCGCAATGATAAAGAAAAACATAAGCTGCCGTTTACAGTGGGAACAAGGCTCTGTTTCGGCTTCGTTTTTTGGTACGAGGTTGAAAAACCTTGCTTCGACCCCTCGGTATACTGTATATCAAGTACTGCAGTACCGTGCCAGTATTGTTGTGCTACCTGGTGAATTCAAAGCGGGGTGCTTGCGTAAAGAGCCTTGGACAAGGCTAGTCCTCCCATTTTAAAGAAATGCAGGGACTTTTTGTCTCACTTTAAAAAAATAATGTTGAATTAAAAAGTTACGATCATTACCTGATCACATTTATTGCACAGGCTCATATTAACATATATTGTTGGTTCTGTAGGTTTACTAGAATAGTAAGTATACTAGTCTACTGAATAGTGAAAAGTTAATGTCATTCGAAGATAGCAATTTTTCAAATTGGCCATAAATCCATATTTTCTGGCTTCAATGTGCAAGATATTAGGTTTTTAAATAAACAATTCATAAAATACAGGCCCTAGAAATGACATAATGCAATATTTTGTTAATGGTTATTTTCACCCTAAATACTATTTCACACTATTGGCAGTGAAAGTGGGGTAAGATCTCGAACCCTGTCCTATAGATGCTCTTACACAATAAATCTCTTACTTATTGAGTGCCCGTTCATTGTGATCAGCCCAAGAGTCCCAAAGTTCTTGGTCTTTTTGTTTTCCTCAGTGTGATCTGTTTTGTATGCTGTACTGTGTAATTCCTTTTTTGAGCTTTGCGAGTTCAACATGTATGTTATGGAGTGGATGGTAGTAGCTGTATTACTGATTGCAAATATTACTCAAGGGACCCAAGAACCCTTTCAGGTGACTATGTTTTCTCTCTTATCTTTTTTTAATTCAACTGCTTTCATCCCTCATCATCTAAAGCTTTCTGAAGCTTTCTTAACTTTACAATAAAATCCTCTACCATTTCAATTCTGTTCTTTCCCTATGAAAAGGGCATTGCTTACCACACAAATATTTTATTGCAGTTTGATTAGCAAGTGTGCTGTGCACGTTTTTCTAAGAGGGATAATTGCATTGAAATGTGATCAATCAAGAGTTAAATGAACTTCAAGCTCCTCATACCCTTCTGTGACCAGCTGTCGATTTCACCAAACTCTTCCTAATTTAGGATTAATCTTAGGACTTAGGCCGAGTCCCAGCCTTGCACTGTAACATGTAAACCTTAAGATTAATCCTAAGTTAGGACTAGTTACTCATCATAACTCGAGATAGGATTAATCCTAGCGTTTCGCGAAATCGGCTGCAGTTTTCTTTGATTTGAAAAATAAAATTACATGTAAAATGCAGTTTATCAAATGATGTCCCAACTACTATTGCTGTAGTCGAGTCCCTAAGTCGAGTTGTTCAGTTAGCTAAATGTTAGCTTTAGGCGTCAGTTCATCATGTTCATCAGGTAGGCTGATATGGTGTTCATGTCTCGATGGCTTCCCATTTCTTGTCTACCGCCAGGATCGCCAGGTCATCAGCGTAGCCATACTTCTTTGAGATAATAGTTGGTAGGTCATGTATGTATACATACATGTATGTTAAAGAGCACTGGGACGAGAACGGTGTATTAAACCTTGTTTTGATGAAATATTCACCCTAAAAGTGCTATTTTAAAACCAAACAAAATTACTTGCTGAAAGCAAGCAGGATTTTAAAATCTTATCCCTCCCTTGAAATTAGAGAGAAATACTACTCGGCTAAGAAAAGTGTGCTCCTTCATGTTTAGAGTGAGTTCAAGGGTCGCAGACCCCAACTTAATTTTCTTGCACAAAAATATGCAGTCACTAAAGCTTGAACACTGAGGGCGCACTTGGGTTCCCGACAGATCATTAAGTGCCTATTTAAATTAGTTAAATTGTGAGTAGTACCCTCATACAGTAAAGTATTTTCCTATGTTGCTTTTTTGTTGGATTGTGTAAGCAATGTGTATTGTTTCAGTGTTTACTGTTTCTACTTAACTCGTATTTAATTTGTCTCTTTTTAAGGTTCCCTTTTAATTACATTTTTCATTAGTCTGTGTTTCTTCAAATATCATTTATGTATGTTATGGGCCTGGGAGCTTTTTTTTTTAGATTCAGCACTATAATTAACAGTTTTGGTGTCTTGACCTTCAAGCACTTAGTTTCTAGAACTTAATCCCTGCACGTTCTTATTTTACCGTCATATTGAGTTGCTTTTCTTGTGTAATCTGGTGCATGATGCTGTTGTAGCTGTTAAATGGTATTTAATGCTTTTCACATGTACCACTACCAGTTGTTGGACAGCAAAGTGTTTTGATCTATGGATCACAGTGAATAGATTGCTTTTGTTGCCCCCATGCCCATCTGGTAGTTTTGCATGTTTTGCTGTATTTTGAATGTTTTAATGGCTGAATATATACAGATGTAATAAAAATAATGTTAATAGTAACATAAATATAAGCACATTGGTACTATTTTTGACCATCATAAACTATCATTAACAACAAAGCCTAAATTGTGATACCAGTTGTACCTTTCCTTTAATTCTCCAGAGATATGTTGAAAAAAGGAGTAGTTTTCTGCAGGCAGAAGCAGCCCAAAAAACTGGTGGCAAAATCAAGCTCAATGCTAAGGAGTTGGAAGTCAACAAGATTCTCATGGCGGTAAAAAATGATGAGTTTACTGCAGCTTTTTCTGGTGACCAGTTTGCTCCAGCACAGCATTTTTTCAAGTCAAAACAATTAATTGAAAAGAGCAAAGTGTATAAATTGATTCAAGAAATGCCCAAAGGTATGTATATATTCAAATTGGTTGATTTTTAGTAAAGGGGCTTGATGTCTTCTCTTTGTTTTCTTGTGTACTCACATGTTAACAGCTTGCTCAAAATTTTGCAGACAAATTACAGTTTTAGTCATGTTAGTGGGATAGAAATATTTCTTTATTGCTCGTAGTTTTTGAGTTATGAGTGCACTTATGTTTATCTAGGTCATCTTAGTATAGGGTTGCATATACATGTACACTGGTTTTCGGCTTGGTCCTCTGCACTTGTCGGGCTTGTTGTTAGTCCAAACAGTATCAAATTGCGCCAGCCTGCATGTTTTTGGTTTTTCATTAAAGAATTTTGGCGGCAAGTGAGGAGAAAAATGTATAGGCCTATGTGCAACTCCACTACGAGTAAAAATAAACAGCGTCGTAACATTGAGCTGAAATCATGTTTACAGCTAGCTGAGGTCAGTTTTTTTTCTGGATAATCTGACATTCTTTCTGTGTTTTCAATATTATTTAGGAACATCAAAATTTTAGATACATATCAAAATTTAAGATACAAAACTGTTAACATATCAACATTTTTGATATTTCGATATGATTAAAAAAGTGTCATCGGCAATATCGATGTCAAAATAGTATCCAAGTATTTGAGTAATATCGACGGACCTTATTATTCAGCTGGGCATATAAAGTCCTTTTCACACAACAAAAACAAACTAGTGTCCTTAGACTGGGGCGCCAGTTGTCTTGACCACGGACGTTGGTCAAACTCAACAGGACCTTTCATACGGCGCAGAAACCAATGGGGTCGTTCAGACACAGTACTAAAGTCGGTTTAACTCATGGTTCAACCCGATCGAGTTCAACTCAGTGTGTCTGAACGGATCTAAAGTTAGACCGAATCGAGTTCAACCCACAAAAGTTAAACCGTCGAGCGAGGGGGTTTATCTTTAGACCGCTTCGGGTTTATCTTTTAACACTGTGTGTGGACAGAATAAAATTAGACCACATCCGGACTAACTCGCAGTCGATGACCCATTGACCTCCGTGATCGTTACGTAACACACGGTGACCAATGAACACAGCCAGCATCAGAAGAACCAGCTCGTTGGTATACGTACGGTCGTCAGGCACCACAGCATTCGCTCTGTGGGAGCGGCAGTTCGCGCGGTTTCTGTGAATAAACCGGATGTCGGAGCAATGGGTTCGCTTCTGCTTTGACCTCTTAAAACCGAAGATAAACTGTATCGGGTTTAACTCTGTGCTGTCTGAACGCAAGGGGATTTTTTTTTTACGACCACCCCCCGCTGCTCGTAAAAGTTAAACCGGTTCGGGTCTAACTTAGTACGCTGTCTGAACATGGCCAATGTCCCCTGTCACAGATCCTTCATCTTTTTGGATGTCGAAGGTCAACATTGTTTATTGTCTGTCTGACTGGTAGCCATGCAGCTTGCGAGCATGCATGGTTCATCTAGCTAAACCATGGTCTATGGTCTGTGTGCGTGGGTTGTTTATTCACACAGCATGCACAGACGATGGTGGTGAATTTTCGCAACGCTGTGTTTTTTTGTCTCGGGTCTCTACATTTTTTAAAAATTTATTATTATTTATTACATGTTTATTTAAAAACATTCAATTTGGTTGTCAAAGGCAAAATTACATTGAATTTACAATTGAATTTTTTTAAAGATACATGTAGGATAATGTGGAACATGAAACAGTCAACAACAAACTACACAAAGTAAACAAAAGAACACACTAAAACCAGAGTGGATATAAACAATTAAAGTGAACATTACCTTCAAAAGAAACTTACAAGAACCCAAGTGTAAGCCCCCATATCAAAGGTGAACGTTTAGATAACCCCCCCCAAAAAAAAAAAAAATAAATAAAAATAAAAATAAAAATAAATAAATAAAATAAAAATAAATAAATAAATAAATAAATGACAAATAAAGAACTAAATAATAAATAAAAATATAAAACAGAATAAGATAAAAATAAAAATATAATGAAAAAAGGCACAGGGAATGCACCAGTATCAAGTATAGGCTATGCCCACATACAAATAAGTCACATTTATGTACAAAAACATTAAAAAGCAATGAACAACTATAACAGTACACAAACCGATAACAATACATGTGTATTTTTATATTTTTGAAATGCAGCAAAGGAGAACAGTTAATAGTTTTCATTCGGAGTAGTTTGACCATGTAAGGAATTGCACTTATTAGCATGCCTCATATTGCAAACACTTGGAGTTGTCATAAACACTTTTAGCAACAGTATTAATTAGAGAATATTTGATGTCTAAATGCAGGAAGGGCTTATACTGCACCCTGTATTGTCAACCAACAGTAAATATGCATTTGTTTTCCCGACTAACACATTTCACAATTACATGTGCAACCAACAAACGAATTGTTAAAATTACATTTTTTAGGCTTAAAATCAGTACGTAATAGAACATTATTCTCTCAATCAGTTCTATGGTTTAGTTAAAAGAATACAATGTGCTAACTGTTTAATAAAACTTGGCGGGACTGTTACTTATGGGCAAACAAATTAAGCACAAAACTTGCAAACAAAATATGAAACCGAAACCATGTTGCTTCAGCACCTTAGTTACTGCTCAACTCCAACAGTGCCCTCAATGGACATAAAAGTTTACTGAGTTTTGCCCTAACACACCAGCCCTCTAATTAGTTATTGATCAATATACAGTTACATACATGTAATACTAAACAATAAGACCAAACTTAAAATCTTAAACAAACACTTGAACACTTGGTGATTGCAAAGCGTAACAATACTGAAACTACTCAACATCGCCTTCAACTAGAAGACCCAACTTTGTCACAGGACGAACCAAAGTGGAAGTTTTTGTTTTCAACGTGACACTTCTGACTAATCCATATGTATCCTTGACAACTTCAAGTACTCTCCCCAGTGCCCATGAGTTTCTGGGAATCGAGTCTACTACCAACACCATATCTCCCACAGCCACATTCCACTTGACGTTGGTCCATTTCTGCCTTACTTGAAGTAGAGGCAGGTCCTTTGATCACCTGTTCCAAAAGGCATCTGCAAAATACTGAACTTGTCGCCACTACCTAACAGGATACTTGTCTCGCTTATCAAACAAACCGGGAGGCAGAATCTCACCCGACTGTTGTAGAAGCAGTTGATTGGGAGTGGGGACATCTGGATCAGTTGGACTGTTATGGCATTTGGTGAGATGTCGTCCATTCATAATAGCTTCAACCTCACAAACCAAAGTTTGCAGAGACTCGTCGCTTAGCTGTACATGTGCTCTCGCATTAGGGAGTAGAGGATTTTTCTGGTGCTTCTGAAAAAATATAATCAAACACTCCCAAACTCCTCCAAAATGTGACTCTGCTGGAGTTTCAGTCATTTAGGTTGAAAGAAAAACAATTCAGAAATCATCAGACATACTGGTTTAATTAGAATATCTTTTCCCATAGTTTTTCTTTATGGAATGAGCGCATGGCAATTTTAAAGAAACTTTTAAAGTACAAAAACAAACAATAGCAGAAACATTCTCATTATTTCAAGTTTTAATTTCTTAAAATAAACGGTGTGATAAACATTGGTGAACTACCACTTGTTACCAAGAAACACAAAAACACATAACAAATCCTCATAAATTTCCTGCAAATAAATGCAGCAGGACAATAGAAAAAAACCCCAAACAAACCCCAAAATAAAACATGAACAGATGCACCACACAATTTTTGTAGTGTTAATATTACTTAAGAATCCATGGGATACACTCATGTTCTTTGCCAGTTTCCAGCCATCAGCTGGGAGTTCTTTCATGTGAACTTGTTTGTTTCCTGGGATCTTATAGGTGCATCGAGTTATGAGGCCTTGAGGGCGCTGTTCGTCAAAGGCTTAGGTCAGCATAACTCGATCGACGCACCAAACAGGTCTCCACATTTTTTTACTTCTGTTATGTGCCCAACTTAGTGTTTAAATAAATGTTTTACTTTTGTTGGGACGAGCTTGGCGCATGTTTTTGCATTTACTGGGACTGTACTAGTTGTTTTACAAGGTTTGTTTAGCTAAAACTTTGATAATTTATTACGTCCAAACCGAAAGAGTCAGCAAGCTAAAATTGTTGATATATTGGGTATGATGATGTATCACTCTAATTTTGTAGAAGATGATCTGAGAACCCATGAATCACTTGTACCCCCTTATATTTGGTATATTCTTACAGGCAGTGACTCTTAAATTGTACTGTTGTTGAAAGGTTTTCTCCCATTATATATTTTACAGTGTATAAAAATACCTGTGGATTCCCATTAATACTTTAATAACAAGTTTTATTTGTTTGTTTAGGTGGTGCTTTACATTTACACTCCGTCTCAATCAACACCATCGGCTGGGTGATAAAGAACATCACATACATGAGTGACCTTTACTTCTGCATTTCATCAGATGAAACTGAGTCTTTGCGATTTCAATTCTTTAGTGTACCACCAACAGTTACAAAACCATCATGCAGTAAGTGGCAGAATGTCGCAGCTGCCCGAGCATCATCTGGGAAAACAATCTTTGATAAATGGTAAGTGCTTGCTTGTACATGATGTTATTACCAGATAGTCAACATGGTCAATGTAAATCATGAATGAGTCCTTTCCTATCTCAATTCTTGATCAAGAACGATGGAAAAGAGAAAGATTTAATTGCTATTGCAAGGTCAGTAGACAGCTCTTAACATCCTACATGTATAGCTGTGTCGATTACACGTGTACACAAACGTACTTGACGCCTTGAACATGTACTTTATAGACTGGGCATGTATCTTAATTGTGTACATCACTCAGATATTATTGTGCACATTTTTTCATGATCAGTGGATTTTCAATGCATGAGGAACATGTCCATGATCAGGTAATGCCTACTATGTGACTATGCAGTCTTATTATTATCACCAGGCTTTTTACCAAGATGTCAATGTGGACAGATGAAGATCCCGGGAAAGTTTATCCAAATTCTACTGCTGCATGGAAAAAATTTCAGCCTTGCTTCTTTCCAATTGTTGATCTGGTGAAATATGTGAATGTTTATGAGATGTACTTATGGCAAGGCTTAAGTGAATTTATGAACGATAATGTGCAGTACATGGAGATAAGAGGTGACGTTGAACAGGTAGGTGTCCACAACGGGTCTGGATTGGCACATGCACACCTTTTTGATAAAAAGCTCTATAATAATGTGCAATAAATAATACAAAATTAGTTGAATCAAATCTAAATAATATTAATTGCAATACAATACAATTCAATATTTTGTACATATGATTTAGATTGCTTGGGCCCTCCACTGTGTACACGTTACTGTGCCCCTGGCAGTACTTTGGTCTTGTTGTTACATAGGACTATTTATTTACCATGGTGAAGACTTAAGTTTACAGTTAAGTGTGCCTTTTGATTTCCAAGTCCTGCATAAATAATTACATGTACTATTCATTGGACATGTTTGTTATTTATTTATATTGCTAGTTAATTAAACCAGATGGGACCTTATTACCACGTGAATACACGATGCAACTGTTTGTAAAAACTGTGGATCATTTTGTTACTACGTATCCCGACAACTTCTGTGGAGCTAAGTTTATACTATCTTCACAAAGGTATGACATTCTTGACAACTTTTGTTAATTGTTGTGTTGGACTGGTAATTTGACATATCGCAACTGACTGAGTGGACTGAAAATATTCCCAAAGTGATATTTTTTTAGTCTAATTAAAAAAAATCACTTTTTGGCTGTACTAAAACTGCACTCCCTCTTTTCCCTTTTCATACAACCCTCCCCATACTAAAATGCCTACCCTTTTCGTACAACCCTCCCCATACTATAATGCCTACCCTTTTCGTACAACCCTCCCCATACTATAACTCCTACCCTTTTCGTACAACCCTCTCCATACTATAACGCCTACCCTTTTCGTACAACCCTCTCCATACTATAACTCCTACCCTTTTCGTACAACCCTCCCCATACTATAACTCCTACCCTTTTCGTACAACCCTCTCCATACTATAACTCCTACCCTTTCCGTACAACCCTCTCCATACTATAACGCCTACCCTTTTCGTACAACCCTCTCCATACTATAACTCCTACCCTTTTCGTACAACCCTCTCCATACTATAACTCCTACCCTTTCCGTACAACCCTCTCCATACTATAACGCCTACCCTTTTCGTACAACCCTCTCCATACTATAACTCCTACCCTTTCCGTACAACCCTCTCCATACTATAACTCCTACCCTTTCCGTACAGCCCTCTCCATACTATAACTCCTACCCTTTTCGTACAACCCTCTCCATACTATAACTCCTACCCTTTTCGTACAACCTTCTCCATACTAAAACTCCTACCCTTTTCGTACAACCCTCTCCATACTATAACGCCTACCCTTTTCGTACAACCCTCTCCATACTATAACTCCTACCCTTTTCGTACAACCCTCTCCATACTATAACGCCTACCCTTTTCGTACAACCCTCTCCATACTATAACTCCTACCCTTTCCGTACAACCCTCTCCATACTATAACGCCTACCCTTTTCGTACAACCCTCTCCATACTATAACTCCTACCCTTTTCGTACAACCCTCTCCATACTATAACGCCTACCCTTTTCGTACAACCCTCTCCATACTATAACTCCTACCCTTTCCGTACAACCCTCTCCATACTATAACTCCTACCCTTTTCGTACAACCCTCTCCATACTATAACGCCTACCCTTTTCGTACAACCCTCTCCATACTATAACTCCTACCCTTTTCGTACAACCCTCTCCATACTATAACTCCTACCCTTTTCGTACAACCCTCTCCATACTAAAACTCCTACCCTTTTCGTACAACCCTCTCCATACTATAACGCCTACCCTTTTCGTACAACCCTCTCCATACTATAACTCCTACCCTTTTCGTACAACCCTCTCCATACTATAACGCCTACCCTTTTCGTACAACCCTCTCCATACTATAACTCCTACCCTTTCCGTACAACCCTCTCCATACTATAACGCCTACCCTTTTCGTACAACCCTCTCCATACTATAACTCCTACCCTTTTCGTACAAACCTCTCCATACTATAACGCCTACCCTTTCCGTACAACCCTCTCCATACTATAACTCCTACCCTTTTCGTACAACCCTCTCCATACTATAACTCCTACCCTTTTCGTACAACCCTCTCCATACTATAACTCCTACCCTTTTCGTACAACCCTCTCCATACTATAACTCCTACCCTTTCCGTACAACCCTCTCCATACTATAACGCCTACCCTTTCCGTACAACCCTCTCCATACTATAACGCCTACCCTTTTCGTACAACCCTCTCCATACTATAACTCCTACCCTTTTCGTACAACCCTCTCCATACTATAACTCCTACCCTTTTCGTACAACCTTCTCCATACTATAACTCCTACCCTTTTCGTACAACCCTCTCCATACTATAACGCCTACCCTTTTCGTACAACCCTCTCCATACTATAACTCCTACCCTTTTCGTACAACCCTCTCCATACTATAACTCCTACCCTTTCCGTACAACCCTCTCCATACTATAACGCCTACCCTTTTCGTACAACCCTCTCCATACTATAACTCCTACCCTTTTCGTACAACCCTCTCCATACTATAACACCTACCCTTTCCGTACAACCCTCTCCATACTATAACTCCTACCCTTTTCGTACAACCCTTCCCATACTATAACTCCTACCCTTTTCGTACAACCCTCCCAATACTATAACGCCTACCCTTTTTGTACAACCCTCTCCATACTATAACGCCTACCCTTTTTGTACAACCCTCTCCATACTATAACTCCTACCCTTTTCGTACAACCCTCCCAATACTATAACTCCTACCCTTTTCGTACAACCCTCTCCATACTATAACTCCTACCCTTTTTGTACAACCCTCTCCATACTATAACTCCTACCCTTTTCGTACAACCCTCTCCATACTATAACGCCTACCCTTTTCGTACAACCCTCCCCATACTATAATGCCTACCCTTTTCGTACAACCCTCCCCATACTATAATGCCTACCCTTTTCGTACAAACCTCCCCATACTATAATGCCTACCCTTTTCGTACAACCCTCCCCATACTATAACGCCTACCCTTTTTATACAACCTTCCTCATACTGTAACGCCTACCCTTTTCGTACAACCCTCCCCATACTATAATGCCTACCCTTTTCGTACAACCCTCCTCATACTATAATGCCTACCCTTTTCGTACAACCCTCCCCATACTATAATGCCTACCCTTTTCGTACAACCCTCACCATACTATAATGCCTACCCTTTTTGTACAACCTTCCTCATACTGTAACGCCTACCCTCTTCGTACAACCCTCCCCATACTATAACGCCTACCCTTTTCGTACAACCCTCTCCATACTATAATGCCTACCCTTTTTCGTACAACCCTCCCCATACTATAATGCCTACCCTTTTCGTACAACCCTCCCCATACTATAACGCCTACCCTTTTTGTACAACCTTCCTCATACTGTAACGCCTACCCTTTTCGTACAACCCTCCCCATACTATAATGCCTACCCTTTTTGTACAACCCTCCCAATACTATAACTCCTACCCTTTTCGTACAACCCTCCCCATACTATAACTCCTACCCTTTTCGTACAACCCTCTCCATACTGTAACGCCTACCCTTTTCGTACAACCCTCTCCATACTATAACTCCTACCCTTTTCGTACAACCCTTCCCATACTATAACTCCTACCCTTTTCGTACAACCCTCTCCATACTATAACGCCTACCCTTTTTGTACAACCTTCCTCATACTGTAACGCCTACCCTTTTCGTACAACCCTCTCCATACTATAACTCCTACCCTTTTCATACAACCCTCCCCATACTATAACTCCTACCCTTTTCGTACAACCCTCTCCATACTATAACTCCTACCCTTTTCGTACAACCCTCTCCATACTATAACTCCTACCCTTTTCGTACAACCCTCCCCATACTATAACTCCTACTCTTTTCGTACCCTTCCTCATACTATAACTCCTACCCTTTTCGTACAACCCTCCCCGTACTATAACGCCTACCCTTTTCGTACCCTTCCTCATACTATAACTCCTACCCTTTTCGTACAACCCTCCCCATACTATAACGCCTACCCTTTTCGTACAACCCTCTCCATACTATAACTCCTACTCTTTTCGTACCCTTCCTCATACTATAACTCCTACCCTTTTCGTACAAACCTCCCCAAACTATAACGCCTACCCTTTTCGTACAACCCTCTCCATACTATAACTCCTACCCTTTTCGTACAACCCTCCCCATACTATAATGCCTACCCTTTTCGTACAACCCTCCCCATACTATAACTCCTACCCTTTTCGTACAACCCTCCCAATACTATAACTCCTACCCTTTTCGTACAACCCTCTCCATACTATAACTCCTACCCTTTTCGTACAACCCTCCCAATACTATAACTCCTACCCTTTTCGTACAACCCTCTCCATACTATAACGCCTACCCTTTTCGTACAACCCTCCCAATACTATAACTCCTACCCTTTTTGTACAACCCTTTCCATACTATAACGCCTACCCTTTTCGTACAACCCTCCCAATACTATAACTCCTACCCTTTTTGTACAACCCTCCTCATACTATAACTCCTACCCTTTTCATACAACCTTCCTCATACTATAACTCCTACCCTTTTCGTACAACCCTCTCCATACTATAACTCCTACCCTTTTCGTACAACCTTCCTCATACTATAACTCCTACCCTTTTCGTACAACCCTTCCCATACTATAACTCCTACCCTTTTCGTACAACCCTCCTCATACTATAACTCGTACCCTTTTCATACAACCCTCCCCATACTATAACGCCTACCCTTTCCGTACAACCCTCTCCATACTATAACGCCTACCCTTTTCGTACAACCCTCCCAATACTATAACTCCTACCCTTTTTGTACAACCCTCCTCATACTATAACTCCTACCCTTTTCATACAACCTTCCTCATACTATAACTCCTACCCTTTTCGTACAACCCTCTCCATTCTATAACTCCTACCCTTTTCGTACAACCTTCCTCATACTATAACTCCTACCCTTTTCGTACAACCTTCCTCATACTATAACTCGTACCCTTTTCGTACAACCCTCCCCATACTATAACGCCTACCCTTTTCGTACAACCCTCCTCATACTATAACTCGTACCCTTTTCGTACAACCCTCTCCATACTATAACGCCTACCCTTTTCGTACAACCCTCTCCATACTATAACTCCTACCCTTTTCGTACAACCTTCCTCATACTATAACTCCTACCCTTTTCGTACAACCCTTCCCATACTATAACTCCTACCCTTTTCGTACCCTTCCTCATACTATAACTCCTACCCTTTTCGTACAACCCTCCCCATACTATAACGCCTACCCTTTCCGTACAACCCTCTCCATACTATAACGCCTACCCTTTTCGTACAACCCTCCCAATACTATAACTCCTACCCTTTTTGTACAACCCTCCTCATACTATAACTCCTACCCTTTTCATACAACCTTCCTCATACTATAACTCCTACCCTTTTCGTACAACCCTCTCCATACTATAACTCCTACCCTTTTCGTACAACCTTCCTCATACTATAACTCCTACCCTTTTCGTACAACCCTTCCCATATTATAACTCCTACTCTTTTCGTACAACCCTCCTCATACTATAACTCATACCCTTTTCGTACAACCCTCCCCATACTATAACGCCTACCCTTTTCGTACAACCCTTCCCATACTATAACTCCTACCCTTTTCGTACAACCCTCCCCATACTATAACTCCTACCCTTTTCGTACAACTCTTCCCATACTATAACTCCTACCCTTTTCGTACAACCCTCCTCATACTATAACTCGTACCCTTTTTGTACAACCTTCCTCATACTGTAACGCCTACCCTTTTCGTACAACCCTCTCCATACTATAACTCCTACCCTTTTCATACAACCCTCCCCATACTATAACTCCTACCCTTTTCGTACAACCCTCTCCATACTATAACTCCTACCCTTTTCGTACAACCCTCTCCATACTATAACTCCTACCCTTTTCGTACAACCCTCCCCATACTATAACTCCTACTCTTTTCGTACCCTTCCTCATACTATAACTCCTACCCTTTTCGTACAACCCTCCCCGTACTATAACGCCTACCCTTTTCGTACCCTTCCTCATACTATAACTCCTACCCTTTTCGTACAACCCTCCCCATACTATAACGCCTACCCTTTTCGTACAACCCTCTCCATACTATAACTCCTACTCTTTTCGTACCCTTCCTCATACTATAACTCCTACCCTTTTCGTACAAACCTCCCCAAACTATAACGCCTACCCTTTTCGTACAACCCTCTCCATACTATAACTCCTACCCTTTTCGTACAACCCTCCCCATACTATAATGCCTACCCTTTTCGTACAACCCTCCCCATACTATAACTCCTACCCTTTTCGTACAACCCTCCCAATACTATAACTCCTACCCTTTTCGTACAACCCTCTCCATACTATAACTCCTACCCTTTTCGTACAACCCTCCCAATACTATAACTCCTACCCTTTTCGTACAACCCTCTCCATACTATAACGCCTACCCTTTTCGTACAACCCTCCCAATACTATAACTCCTACCCTTTTTGTACAACCCTTTCCATACTATAACGCCTACCCTTTTCGTACAACCCTCCCAATACTATAACTCCTACCCTTTTTGTACAACCCTCCTCATACTATAACTCCTACCCTTTTCATACAACCTTCCTCATACTATAACTCCTACCCTTTTCGTACAACCCTCTCCATACTATAACTCCTACCCTTTTCGTACAACCTTCCTCATACTATAACTCCTACCCTTTTCGTACAACCCTTCCCATACTATAACTCCTACCCTTTTCGTACAACCCTCCTCATACTATAACTCGTACCCTTTTCATACAACCCTCCCCATACTATAACGCCTACCCTTTCCGTACAACCCTCTCCATACTATAACGCCTACCCTTTTCGTACAACCCTCCCAATACTATAACTCCTACCCTTTTTGTACAACCCTCCTCATACTATAACTCCTACCCTTTTCATACAACCTTCCTCATACTATAACTCCTACCCTTTTCGTACAACCCTCTCCATTCTATAACTCCTACCCTTTTCGTACAACCTTCCTCATACTATAACTCCTACCCTTTTCGTACAACCTTCCTCATACTATAACTCGTACCCTTTTCGTACAACCCTCCCCATACTATAACGCCTACCCTTTTCGTACAACCCTCCTCATACTATAACTCGTACCCTTTTCGTACAACCCTCTCCATACTATAACGCCTACCCTTTTCGTACAACCCTCTCCATACTATAACTCCTACCCTTTTCGTACAACCTTCCTCATACTATAACTCCTACCCTTTTCGTACAACCCTTCCCATACTATAACTCCTACCCTTTTCGTACCCTTCCTCATACTATAACTCCTACCCTTTTCGTACAACCCTCCCCATACTATAACGCCTACCCTTTCCGTACAACCCTCTCCATACTATAACGCCTACCCTTTTCGTACAACCCTCCCAATACTATAACTCCTACCCTTTTTGTACAACCCTCCTCATACTATAACTCCTACCCTTTTCATACAACCTTCCTCATACTATAACTCCTACCCTTTTCGTACAACCCTCTCCATACTATAACTCCTACCCTTTTCGTACAACCTTCCTCATACTATAACTCCTACCCTTTTCGTACAACCCTTCCCATATTATAACTCCTACTCTTTTCGTACAACCCTCCTCATACTATAACTCATACCCTTTTCGTACAACCCTCCCCATACTATAACGCCTACCCTTTTCGTACAACCCTTCCCATACTATAACTCCTACCCTTTTCGTACAACCCTCCCCATACTATAACTCCTACCCTTTTCGTACAACTCTTCCCATACTATAACTCCTACCCTTTTCGTACAACCCTCCTCATACTATAACTCGTACCCTTTTCGTACAACCCTCTCCATACTATAACTTGTACCCTTTTCGTACAACCCTCCCAATACTATAATGCCTACCCTTTTCGTACAACCCTCTCCATTCTATAACTCCTACCCTTTTTGTACAACCTTCCTCATACTGTAACCCCTACCCTTTTCGTACAACCTTCCTCATACTATAACTCGTACCCTTTTCGTACAACCTTCCTCATACTATAACTCCTACCCTTTTCGTACAACCCTTCCCATACTATAACTCCTACCCTTTTCGTACAACCCTCTCCATACTATAACTCCTACCCTTTTTGTACAACCCTCTCCATACTATAACGCCTACCCTTTTCGTACAACCCTCCTCATACTATAACTCCTACCCTTTTCGTACAACCCTCTCCATACTTTAACTCCTACCCTTTTCGTACAACCCTCTCCATACTATAACTCCTACCCTTTTCGTACAACCCTCCTCATACTATAACTCCTACCCTTTTTGTACAACCCTCTCCATACTATAACTCCTACCCTTTTCGTACAACCCTCTCGATACTATAACTCCTACCCTTTTCGTACAACCCTCTCCATACTATAACTCCTACCCTTTTCGTACAACCCTCCTCATACTATAACTCCTACCCTTTTCGTACAACCCTCTCCATACTATAACTCCTACCCTTTTCGTACAACCCTCCCCATACTATAACTCCTACCCTTTTCGTACAACCCTCTCCATACTATAACGCCTACCCTTTTCGTACAACCCTCTCCATACTATAACGCCTACCCTTTTCGTACAACCCTCCCCATACTATAACTCCTACCCTTTTCGTACAACCCTCTCCATACTATAACTCCTACCCTTTTCGTACAACCCTCTCCATACTATAACTCCTACCCTTTTTGACAACCCTCTCCATACTATAACGCCTACCCTTTTCGTACAACCCTCTCCATACTATAACTCCTACCCTTTTCGTACAACCCTCTCCATACTATAACGCCTACCCTTTTCGTACAACCCTCTCCATACTATAACTCCTACCCTTTTCGTACAACCCTCTCCATACTATAACGCCTACCCTTTTCGTACAACCCTCTCCATACTATAACTCCTACCCTTTTCGTACAACCCTCCCCATACTATAACTCCTACCCTTTTCGTACAACCCTCTCCATACTATAACGCCTACCCTTTTCGTACAACCCTCTCCATACTATAACGCCTACCCTTTTCGTACAACCCTCTCCATACTATAATGCCTACCCTTTTCGTACAACCCTCTCCATACTATAACGCCTACCCTTTTCGTACAACCCTCTCCATACTATAACTCCTACCCTTTTCGTACAACCCTCTCCATACTATAACGCCTACCCTGTTCGTACAACCCTCTCCATACTATAACTCCTACCCTTTTCGTACAACCCTCTCCATACTATACCCACCCTGTTCGTACAACCCTCTCCATACTATAACTCCTACCCTTTTCATACAACCCTTCCCATACTATAACTCCTACCCTTTTCGTACAACCCTCCTCATACTATAACTCCTACCCTTTTCGTACAACCCTCCCCATACTATAACGCCTACCCTTTTCGTACAACCCTTCCCATACTATAACTCCTACCCTTTTCGTACAACCCTCCTCATACTATAACGCCTACCCTTTTCGTATAACCCTCCCCATACTATAACGCCTACCCTTTTCGTACAACCCTCTCCATACTATAACTCCTACCCTTTTCGTACAACCCTCCCCATACTATAACGCCTACCCTTTTCGTACAACCCTCCCCATACAATAACGCCTACCCTTTTCGTACAACCCTCTCCATACTATAACTCCTACCCTTTTCGTACAACCCTCTCCATACTATAACTCCTACCCTTTTCGTACAACCCTCTCCATACTATAACTCCTACCCTTTTCGTACAACCCTCCCCATACTATAACGCCTACCCTTTTCGTACAACCCTCCTCATACTATAACTCCTACCCTTTTCGTACAACCCTCCCCATACTATAATGCCTACCCTTTTCGTACAACCCTCCCCATACTATAACGCCTACCCTTTTCGTACAACCCTCTCCATACTATAACTTCTACCCTTTTCGTACAACCCTCCCCATACTATAATGCCTACCCTTTTCGTACAACCCTCCCCATACTATAACTCCTACCCTTTTCGTACAACCCTCCCAATACTATAACTCCTACCCTTTTCGTACAACCCTCTCCATACTATAACTCCTACCCTTTTCGTACAACCCTCCCAATACTATAACTCCTACCCTTTTCGTCAGCCCTCTCCATACTATAATGCCTACCCTTTTCGTACAACCCTCTCCATACTATAACTCCTACCCTTTTCGTACAACCCTCCCAATACTATAACTCCTACCCTTTTCGTCAGCCCTCTCCATACTATAATGCCTACCCTTTTCGTACAACCCTCTCCATACTATAACGCCTACCCTTTTCGTACAACCCTCCCAATACTATAACTCCTACCCTTTTTGTACAACCCTCCTCATACTATAACTCCTACCCTTTTCGTACAACCTTCCTCATACTATAACTCCTACCCTTTTCGTACAACCTTCCTCATACTATAACTCCTACCCTTTTCGTACAACCCTTCCCATACTATAACTCCTACTCTTTTTGTACAACCCTCTCCATACTATAACGCCTACCCTTTTCGTACAACCCTCCCAATACTATAACTCCTACCCTTTTTGTACAACCCTCCTCATACTATAACTCCTACCCTTTTCGTACAACCTTCCTCATACTATAACGCCTACCCTTTTCGTACAACCTTCCTCATACTATAACTCCTACCCTTTTCGTACAACCCTCTCCATACTATAACTCCTACCCTTTTCGTACAACCCTCCTCATACTATAACTCGTACCCTTTTCGTACAACCCTCTCGATACTATAACTCCTACCCTTTTTGTAATAACCTTCCTCATACTGTAACGCCTACCCTTTTCGTACAACCCTCTCCATACTATAACTCCTACCCTTTTTGTACAACCTTCCTCATACTGTAACGCCTACCCTTTTCGTACAACCTTCCTCATACTATAACGCCTACCCTTTTCGTACAACCCTCTCCATACTATAACTCCTACCCTTTTTGTACAACCTTCCTCATACTGTAACGCCTACCCTTTTCGTACAACCTTCCTCATACTATAACTCGTACCCTTTTCGTACAACCTTCCTCATACTATAACTCCTACCCTTTTCGTACAACCCTTCCCATACTATAACTCCTACCCTTTTCGTACAACCCTCCTCATACTATAACTCCTACCCTTTTTCGTACAACCTTCCTCATACTATAACTCCTACCCTTTTCGTACAACCCTCTCCATACTATAACTCGTACCCTTTTCGTACAACCTTCCTCATACTATAACTCCTACCCTTTTCGTACAACCCTCTCCATACTATAATGCCTACCCTTTTCGTACAACCCTCTCCATACTATAACGCCTACCCTTTTCGTACAACCCTCTCCATACTATAACTCCTACCCTTTTCGTACAACCCTCTCCATACTATAACGCCTACCCTGTTCATACAACCCTCTCCATACTATAACTCCTACCCTTTTCGTACAACCCTCCCAATACTATAACTCCTACCCTTTTCGTACAACCCTCTCCATACTATAACTCCTACCCTTTTCGTACAACCCTCTCCATACTATAACTCGTACCCTTTTCGTACAACCCTCTCCATACTATAACTCCTACCCTTTTCGTACAACCCTCTCCATACTATAACTCCTACCCTTTTCGTACAACCCTCCTCATACTATAACTCCTACCCTTTTCGTACAACCCTCTCCATACTATAACTCCTACCCTTTTCGTACAACCCTCTCCATACTATAACTCCTACCCTTTTCGTACAACCCTCCTCATACTATAACTCCTACCCTTTTCGTACAACCCTCTCCATACTATAACTCCTACCCTTTTCGTACAACCCTCTCGATACTATAACTCCTACCCTTTTCGTACAACCCTCCTCATACTATAACTCCTACCCTTTTCGTACAACCCTCTCCATACTATAACTCCTACCCTTTTCGTACAACCCTCTCCATACTATAACTCCTACCCTTTTCGTACAACCCTCTCCATACTATAACGCCTACCCTTTTCGTACAACCTTCTCCATACTATAACTCCTACCCTTTTCGTACAACCCTCTCCATACTATAACTCCTACCCTTTTCGTACAACCCTCCTCATACTATAACTCCTACCCTTTTCGTACAACCCTCCTCATACTATAACTCCTACCCTTTTCGTACAACCCTCTCCATACTATAACTCCTACCCTTTTCGTACAACCCTCCCCATACTATAACTCCTACCCTTTTCGTACAACCCTCTCCATACTATAACGCCTACCCTTTTCGTACAACCCTCTCCATACTATAACGCCTACCCTTTTCGTACAACCCTCCCCATACTATAACTCCTACCCTTTTCGTACAACCCTCTCCATACTATAACTCCTACCCTTTTCGTACAACCCTCTCCATACTATAACTCCTACCCTTTTCGTACAACCCTCTCCATACTATAACGCCTACCTTTTTCGTACAACCCTCTCCATACTATAACTCCTACCCTTTTCGTACAACCCTCTCCATACTATAACGCCTACCCTTTTCGTACAACCCTCTCCATACTATAACTCCTACCCTTTTCGTACAACCCTCTCCATACTATAACGCCTACCCTTTTCGTACAACCCTCTCCATACTATAACTCCTACCCTTTTCGTACAACCCTCCCCATACTATAACTCCTACCCTTTTCGTACAACCCTCTCCATACTATAACGCCTACCCTTTTCGTACAACCCTCTCCATACTATAACTCCTACCCTTTTCGTACAACCCTCTCCATACTATAACTCCTACCCTTTTCGTACAACCCTCCCCATACTATAACTCCTACTCTTTTCGTACCCTTCCTCATACTATAACTCCTACCCTTTTCGTACAACCCTCCCCGTACTATAACGCCTACCCTTTTCGTACCCTTCCTCATACTATAACTCCTACCCTTTTCGTACAACCCTCCCCATACTATAACGCCTACCCTTTTCGTACAACCCTCTCCATACTATAACTCCTACTCTTTTCGTACCCTTCCTCATACTATAACTCCTACCCTTTTCGTACAAACCTCCCCAAACTATAACGCCTACCCTTTTCGTACAACCCTCTCCATACTATAACTCCTACCCTTTTCGTACAACCCTCCCCATACTATAATGCCTACCCTTTTCGTACAACCCTCCCCATACTATAACTCCTACCCTTTTCGTACAACCCTCCCAATACTATAACTCCTACCCTTTTCGTACAACCCTCTCCATACTATAACTCCTACCCTTTTCGTACAACCCTCCCAATACTATAACTCCTACCCTTTTCGTACAACCCTCTCCATACTATAACGCCTACCCTTTTCGTACAACCCTCCCAATACTATAACTCCTACCCTTTTTGTACAACCCTTTCCATACTATAACGCCTACCCTTTTCGTACAACCCTCCCAATACTATAACTCCTACCCTTTTTGTACAACCCTCCTCATACTATAACTCCTACCCTTTTCATACAACCTTCCTCATACTATAACTCCTACCCTTTTCGTACAACCCTCTCCATACTATAACTCCTACCCTTTTCGTACAACCTTCCTCATACTATAACTCCTACCCTTTTCGTACAACCCTTCCCATACTATAACTCCTACCCTTTTCGTACAACCCTCCTCATACTATAACTCGTACCCTTTTCATACAACCCTCCCCATACTATAACGCCTACCCTTTCCGTACAACCCTCTCCATACTATAACGCCTACCCTTTTCGTACAACCCTCCCAATACTATAACTCCTACCCTTTTTGTACAACCCTCCTCATACTATAACTCCTACCCTTTTCATACAACCTTCCTCATACTATAACTCCTACCCTTTTCGTACAACCCTCTCCATTCTATAACTCCTACCCTTTTCGTACAACCTTCCTCATACTATAACTCCTACCCTTTTCGTACAACCTTCCTCATACTATAACTCGTACCCTTTTCGTACAACCCTCCCCATACTATAACGCCTACCCTTTTCGTACAACCCTCCTCATACTATAACTCGTACCCTTTTCGTACAACCCTCTCCATACTATAACGCCTACCCTTTTCGTACAACCCTCTCCATACTATAACTCCTACCCTTTTCGTACAACCTTCCTCATACTATAACTCCTACCCTTTTCGTACAACCCTTCCCATACTATAACTCCTACCCTTTTCGTACCCTTCCTCATACTATAACTCCTACCCTTTTCGTACAACCCTCCCCATACTATAACGCCTACCCTTTCCGTACAACCCTCTCCATACTATAACGCCTACCCTTTTCGTACAACCCTCCCAATACTATAACTCCTACCCTTTTTGTACAACCCTCCTCATACTATAACTCCTACCCTTTTCATACAACCTTCCTCATACTATAACTCCTACCCTTTTCGTACAACCCTCTCCATACTATAACTCCTACCCTTTTCGTACAACCTTCCTCATACTATAACTCCTACCCTTTTCGTACAACCCTTCCCATATTATAACTCCTACTCTTTTCGTACAACCCTCCTCATACTATAACTCATACCCTTTTCGTACAACCCTCCCCATACTATAACGCCTACCCTTTTCGTACAACCCTTCCCATACTATAACTCCTACCCTTTTCGTACAACCCTCCCCATACTATAACTCCTACCCTTTTCGTACAACTCTTCCCATACTATAACTCCTACCCTTTTCGTACAACCCTCCTCATACTATAACTCGTACCCTTTTTGTACAACCTTCCTCATACTGTAACGCCTACCCTTTTCGTACAACCCTCTCCATACTATAACTCCTACCCTTTTCATACAACCCTCCCCATACTATAACTCCTACCCTTTTCGTACAACCCTCTCCATACTATAACTCCTACCCTTTTCGTACAACCCTCTCCATACTATAACTCCTACCCTTTTCGTACAACCCTCCCCATACTATAACTCCTACTCTTTTCGTACCCTTCCTCATACTATAACTCCTACCCTTTTCGTACAACCCTCCCCGTACTATAACGCCTACCCTTTTCGTACCCTTCCTCATACTATAACTCCTACCCTTTTCGTACAACCCTCCCCATACTATAACGCCTACCCTTTTCGTACAACCCTCTCCATACTATAACTCCTACTCTTTTCGTACCCTTCCTCATACTATAACTCCTACCCTTTTCGTACAAACCTCCCCAAACTATAACGCCTACCCTTTTCGTACAACCCTCTCCATACTATAACTCCTACCCTTTTCGTACAACCCTCCCCATACTATAATGCCTACCCTTTTCGTACAACCCTCCCCATACTATAACTCCTACCCTTTTCGTACAACCCTCCCAATACTATAACTCCTACCCTTTTCGTACAACCCTCTCCATACTATAACTCCTACCCTTTTCGTACAACCCTCCCAATACTATAACTCCTACCCTTTTCGTACAACCCTCTCCATACTATAACGCCTACCCTTTTCGTACAACCCTCCCAATACTATAACTCCTACCCTTTTTGTACAACCCTTTCCATACTATAACGCCTACCCTTTTCGTACAACCCTCCCAATACTATAACTCCTACCCTTTTTGTACAACCCTCCTCATACTATAACTCCTACCCTTTTCATACAACCTTCCTCATACTATAACTCCTACCCTTTTCGTACAACCCTCTCCATACTATAACTCCTACCCTTTTCGTACAACCTTCCTCATACTATAACTCCTACCCTTTTCGTACAACCCTTCCCATACTATAACTCCTACCCTTTTCGTACAACCCTCCTCATACTATAACTCGTACCCTTTTCATACAACCCTCCCCATACTATAACGCCTACCCTTTCCGTACAACCCTCTCCATACTATAACGCCTACCCTTTTCGTACAACCCTCCCAATACTATAACTCCTACCCTTTTTGTACAACCCTCCTCATACTATAACTCCTACCCTTTTCATACAACCTTCCTCATACTATAACTCCTACCCTTTTCGTACAACCCTCTCCATTCTATAACTCCTACCCTTTTCGTACAACCTTCCTCATACTATAACTCCTACCCTTTTCGTACAACCTTCCTCATACTATAACTCGTACCCTTTTCGTACAACCCTCCCCATACTATAACGCCTACCCTTTTCGTACAACCCTCCTCATACTATAACTCGTACCCTTTTCGTACAACCCTCTCCATACTATAACGCCTACCCTTTTCGTACAACCCTCTCCATACTATAACTCCTACCCTTTTCGTACAACCTTCCTCATACTATAACTCCTACCCTTTTCGTACAACCCTTCCCATACTATAACTCCTACCCTTTTCGTACCCTTCCTCATACTATAACTCCTACCCTTTTCGTACAACCCTCCCCATACTATAACGCCTACCCTTTCCGTACAACCCTCTCCATACTATAACGCCTACCCTTTTCGTACAACCCTCCCAATACTATAACTCCTACCCTTTTTGTACAACCCTCCTCATACTATAACTCCTACCCTTTTCATACAACCTTCCTCATACTATAACTCCTACCCTTTTCGTACAACCCTCTCCATACTATAACTCCTACCCTTTTCGTACAACCCTTCCCATATTATAACTCCTACTCTTTTCGTACAACCCTCCTCATACTATAACTCATACCCTTTTCGTACAACCCTCCCCATACTATAACGCCTACCCTTTTCGTACAACCCTTCCCATACTATAACTCCTACCCTTTTCGTACAACCCTCCCCATACTATAACTCCTACCCTTTTCGTACAACTCTTCCCATACTATAACTCCTACCCTTTTCGTACAACCCTCCTCATACTATAACTCGTACCCTTTTCGTACAACCCTCTCCATACTATAACTTGTACCCTTTTCGTACAACCCTCCCAATACTATAATGCCTACCCTTTTCGTACAACCCTCTCCATTCTATAACTCCTACCCTTTTTGTACAACCTTCCTCATACTGTAACCCCTACCCTTTTCGTACAACCTTCCTCATACTATAACTCGTACCCTTTTCGTACAACCTTCCTCATACTATAACTCCTACCCTTTTCGTACAACCCTTCCCATACTATAACTCCTACCCTTTTCGTACAACCCTCTCCATACTATAACTCCTACCCTTTTTGTACAACCCTCTCCATACTATAACGCCTACCCTTTTCGTACAACCCTCCTCATACTATAACTCCTACCCTTTTCGTACAACCCTCTCCATACTTTAACTCCTACCCTTTTCGTACAACCCTCTCCATACTATAACTCCTACCCTTTTCGTACAACCCTCCTCATACTATAACTCCTACCCTTTTCGTACAACCCTCTCCATACTATAACTCCTACCCTTTTCGTACAACCCTCTCGATACTATAACTCCTACCCTTTTCGTACAACCCTCTCCATACTATAACTCCTACCCTTTTCGTACAACCCTCCTCATACTATAACTCCTACCCTTTTCGTACAACCCTCTCCATACTATAACTCCTACCCTTTTCGTACAACCCTCCCCATACTATAACTCCTACCCTTTTCGTACAACCCTCTCCATACTATAACGCCTACCCTTTTCGTACAACCCTCTCCATACTATAACGCCTACCCTTTTCGTACAACCCTCCCCATACTATAACTCCTACCCTTTTCGTACAACCCTCTCCATACTATAACTCCTACCCTTTTCGTACAACCCTCTCCATACTATAACTCCTACCCTTTTTGACAACCCTCTCCATACTATAACGCCTACCCTTTTCGTACAACCCTCTCCATACTATAACTCCTACCCTTTTCGTACAACCCTCTCCATACTATAACGCCTACCCTTTTCGTACAACCCTCTCCATACTATAACTCCTACCCTTTTCGTACAACCCTCTCCATACTATAACGCCTACCCTTTTCGTACAACCCTCTCCATACTATAACTCCTACCCTTTTCGTACAACCCTCCCCATACTATAACTCCTACCCTTTTCGTACAACCCTCTCCATACTATAACGCCTACCCTTTTCGTACAACCCTCTCCATACTATAACGCCTACCCTTTTCGTACAACCCTCTCCATACTATAATGCCTACCCTTTTCGTACAACCCTCTCCATACTATAACGCCTACCCTTTTCGTACAACCCTCTCCATACTATAACTCCTACCCTTTTCGTACAACCCTCTCCATACTATAACGCCTACCCTGTTCGTACAACCCTCTCCATACTATAACTCCTACCCTTTTCGTACAACCCTCTCCATACTATACCCACCCTGTTCGTACAACCCTCTCCATACTATAACTCCTACCCTTTTCATACAACCCTTCCCATACTATAACTCCTACCCTTTTCGTACAACCCTCCTCATACTATAACTCCTACCCTTTTCGTACAACCCTCCCCATACTATAACGCCTACCCTTTTCGTACAACCCTTCCCATACTATAACTCCTACCCTTTTCGTACAACCCTCCTCATACTATAACGCCTACCCTTTTCGTATAACCCTCCCCATACTATAACGCCTACCCTTTTCGTACAACCCTCTCCATACTATAACTCCTACCCTTTTCGTACAACCCTCCCCATACTATAACGCCTACCCTTTTCGTACAACCCTCCCCATACAATAACGCCTACCCTTTTCGTACAACCCTCTCCATACTATAACTCCTACCCTTTTCGTACAACCCTCTCCATACTATAACTCCTACCCTTTTCGTACAACCCTCTCCATACTATAACTCCTACCCTTTTCGTACAACCCTCCCCATACTATAACGCCTACCCTTTTCGTACAACCCTCCTCATACTATAACTCCTACCCTTTTCGTACAACCCTCCCCATACTATAATGCCTACCCTTTTCGTACAACCCTCCCCATACTATAACGCCTACCCTTTTCGTACAACCCTCTCCATACTATAACTTCTACCCTTTTCGTACAACCCTCCCCATACTATAATGCCTACCCTTTTCGTACAACCCTCCCCATACTATAACTCCTACCCTTTTCGTACAACCCTCCCAATACTATAACTCCTACCCTTTTCGTACAACCCTCTCCATACTATAACTCCTACCCTTTTCGTACAACCCTCCCAATACTATAACTCCTACCCTTTTCGTCAGCCCTCTCCATACTATAATGCCTACCCTTTTCGTACAACCCTCTCCATACTATAACTCCTACCCTTTTCGTACAACCCTCCCAATACTATAACTCCTACCCTTTTCGTCAGCCCTCTCCATACTATAATGCCTACCCTTTTCGTACAACCCTCTCCATACTATAACGCCTACCCTTTTCGTACAACCCTCCCAATACTATAACTCCTACCCTTTTTGTACAACCCTCCTCATACTATAACTCCTACCCTTTTCGTACAACCTTCCTCATACTATAACTCCTACCCTTTTCGTACAACCTTCCTCATACTATAACTCCTACCCTTTTCGTACAACCCTTCCCATACTATAACTCCTACTCTTTTTGTACAACCCTCTCCATACTATAACGCCTACCCTTTTCGTACAACCCTCCCAATACTATAACTCCTACCCTTTTTGTACAACCCTCCTCATACTATAACTCCTACCCTTTTCGTACAACCTTCCTCATACTATAACGCCTACCCTTTTCGTACAACCTTCCTCATACTATAACTCCTACCCTTTTCGTACAACCCTCTCCATACTATAACTCCTACCCTTTTCGTACAACCCTCCTCATACTATAACTCGTACCCTTTTCGTACAACCCTCTCGATACTATAACTCCTACCCTTTTTGTAATAACCTTCCTCATACTGTAACGCCTACCCTTTTCGTACAACCCTCTCCATACTATAACTCCTACCCTTTTTGTACAACCTTCCTCATACTGTAACGCCTACCCTTTTCGTACAACCTTCCTCATACTATAACGCCTACCCTTTTCGTACAACCCTCTCCATACTATAACTCCTACCCTTTTTGTACAACCTTCCTCATACTGTAACGCCTACCCTTTTCGTACAACCTTCCTCATACTATAACTCGTACCCTTTTCGTACAACCTTCCTCATACTATAACTCCTACCCTTTTCGTACAACCCTTCCCATACTATAACTCCTACCCTTTTCGTACAACCCTCCTCATACTATAACTCCTACCCTTTTTCGTACAACCTTCCTCATACTATAACTCCTACCCTTTTCGTACAACCCTCTCCATACTATAACTCGTACCCTTTTCGTACAACCTTCCTCATACTATAACTCCTACCCTTTTCGTACAACCCTCTCCATACTATAATGCCTACCCTTTTCGTACAACCCTCTCCATACTATAACGCCTACCCTTTTCGTACAACCCTCTCCATACTATAACTCCTACCCTTTTCGTACAACCCTCTCCATACTATAACGCCTACCCTGTTCATACAACCCTCTCCATACTATAACTCCTACCCTTTTCGTACAACCCTCCCAATACTATAACTCCTACCCTTTTCGTACAACCCTCTCCATACTATAACTCCTACCCTTTTCGTACAACCCTCTCCATACTATAACTCGTACCCTTTTCGTACAACCCTCTCCATACTATAACTCCTACCCTTTTCGTACAACCCTCTCCATACTATAACTCCTACCCTTTTCGTACAACCCTCCTCATACTATAACTCCTACCCTTTTCGTACAACCCTCTCCATACTATAACTCCTACCCTTTTCGTACAACCCTTCCCATACTATAACTCCTACCCTTTTCGTACAACCCTCCTCATACTATAACTCGTACCCTTTTCATACAACCCTCCCCATACTATAACGCCTACCCTTTCCGTACAACCCTCTCCATACTATAACGCCTACCCTTTTCGTACAACCCTCCCAATACTATAACTCCTACCCTTTTTGTACAACCCTCCTCATACTATAACTCCTACCCTTTTCATACAACCTTCCTCATACTATAACTCCTACCCTTTTCGTACAACCCTCTCCATTCTATAACTCCTACCCTTTTCGTACAACCTTCCTCATACTATAACTCCTACCCTTTTCGTACAACCTTCCTCATACTATAACTCGTACCCTTTTCGTACAACCCTCCCCATACTATAACGCCTACCCTTTTCGTACAACCCTCCTCATACTATAACTCGTACCCTTTTCGTACAACCCTCTCCATACTATAACGCCTACCCTTTTCGTACAACCCTCTCCATACTATAACTCCTACCCTTTTCGTACAACCTTCCTCATACTATAACTCCTACCCTTTTCGTACAACCCTTCCCATACTATAACTCCTACCCTTTTCGTACCCTTCCTCATACTATAACTCCTACCCTTTTCGTACAACCCTCCCCATACTATAACGCCTACCCTTTCCGTACAACCCTCTCCATACTATAACGCCTACCCTTTTCGTACAACCCTCCCAATACTATAACTCCTACCCTTTTTGTACAACCCTCCTCATACTATAACTCCTACCCTTTTCATACAACCTTCCTCATACTATAACTCCTACCCTTTTCGTACAACCCTCTCCATACTATAACTCCTACCCTTTTCGTACAACCTTCCTCATACTATAACTCCTACCCTTTTCGTACAACCCTTCCCATATTATAACTCCTACTCTTTTCGTACAACCCTCCTCATACTATAACTCATACCCTTTTCGTACAACCCTCCCCATACTATAACGCCTACCCTTTTCGTACAACCCTTCCCATACTATAACTCCTACCCTTTTCGTACAACCCTCCCCATACTATAACTCCTACCCTTTTCGTACAACTCTTCCCATACTATAACTCCTACCCTTTTCGTACAACCCTCCTCATACTATAACTCGTACCCTTTTTGTACAACCTTCCTCATACTGTAACGCCTACCCTTTTCGTACAACCCTCTCCATACTATAACTCCTACCCTTTTCATACAACCCTCCCCATACTATAACTCCTACCCTTTTCGTACAACCCTCTCCATACTATAACTCCTACCCTTTTCGTACAACCCTCTCCATACTATAACTCCTACCCTTTTCGTACAACCCTCCCCATACTATAACTCCTACTCTTTTCGTACCCTTCCTCATACTATAACTCCTACCCTTTTCGTACAACCCTCCCCGTACTATAACGCCTACCCTTTTCGTACCCTTCCTCATACTATAACTCCTACCCTTTTCGTACAACCCTCCCCATACTATAACGCCTACCCTTTTCGTACAACCCTCTCCATACTATAACTCCTACTCTTTTCGTACCCTTCCTCATACTATAACTCCTACCCTTTTCGTACAAACCTCCCCAAACTATAACGCCTACCCTTTTCGTACAACCCTCTCCATACTATAACTCCTACCCTTTTCGTACAACCCTCCCCATACTATAATGCCTACCCTTTTCGTACAACCCTCCCCATACTATAACTCCTACCCTTTTCGTACAACCCTCCCAATACTATAACTCCTACCCTTTTCGTACAACCCTCTCCATACTATAACTCCTACCCTTTTCGTACAACCCTCCCAATACTATAACTCCTACCCTTTTCGTACAACCCTCTCCATACTATAACGCCTACCCTTTTCGTACAACCCTCCCAATACTATAACTCCTACCCTTTTTGTACAACCCTTTCCATACTATAACGCCTACCCTTTTCGTACAACCCTCCCAATACTATAACTCCTACCCTTTTTGTACAACCCTCCTCATACTATAACTCCTACCCTTTTCATACAACCTTCCTCATACTATAACTCCTACCCTTTTCGTACAACCCTCTCCATACTATAACTCCTACCCTTTTCGTACAACCTTCCTCATACTATAACTCCTACCCTTTTCGTACAACCCTTCCCATACTATAACTCCTACCCTTTTCGTACAACCCTCCTCATACTATAACTCGTACCCTTTTCATACAACCCTCCCCATACTATAACGCCTACCCTTTCCGTACAACCCTCTCCATACTATAACGCCTACCCTTTTCGTACAACCCTCCCAATACTATAACTCCTACCCTTTTTGTACAACCCTCCTCATACTATAACTCCTACCCTTTTCATACAACCTTCCTCATACTATAACTCCTACCCTTTTCGTACAACCCTCTCCATTCTATAACTCCTACCCTTTTCGTACAACCTTCCTCATACTATAACTCCTACCCTTTTCGTACAACCTTCCTCATACTATAACTCGTACCCTTTTCGTACAACCCTCCCCATACTATAACGCCTACCCTTTTCGTACAACCCTCCTCATACTATAACTCGTACCCTTTTCGTACAACCCTCTCCATACTATAACGCCTACCCTTTTCGTACAACCCTCTCCATACTATAACTCCTACCCTTTTCGTACAACCTTCCTCATACTATAACTCCTACCCTTTTCGTACAACCCTTCCCATACTATAACTCCTACCCTTTTCGTACCCTTCCTCATACTATAACTCCTACCCTTTTCGTACAACCCTCCCCATACTATAACGCCTACCCTTTCCGTACAACCCTCTCCATACTATAACGCCTACCCTTTTCGTACAACCCTCCCAATACTATAACTCCTACCCTTTTTGTACAACCCTCCTCATACTATAACTCCTACCCTTTTCATACAACCTTCCTCATACTATAACTCCTACCCTTTTCGTACAACCCTCTCCATACTATAACTCCTACCCTTTTCGTACAACCTTCCTCATACTATAACTCCTACCCTTTTCGTACAACCCTTCCCATATTATAACTCCTACTCTTTTCGTACAACCCTCCTCATACTATAACTCATACCCTTTTCGTACAACCCTCCCCATACTATAACGCCTACCCTTTTCGTACAACCCTTCCCATACTATAACTCCTACCCTTTTCGTACAACCCTCCCCATACTATAACTCCTACCCTTTTCGTACAACTCTTCCCATACTATAACTCCTACCCTTTTCGTACAACCCTCCTCATACTATAACTCGTACCCTTTTCGTACAACCCTCTCCATACTATAACTTGTACCCTTTTCGTACAACCCTCCCAATACTATAATGCCTACCCTTTTCGTACAACCCTCTCCATTCTATAACTCCTACCCTTTTTGTACAACCTTCCTCATACTGTAACCCCTACCCTTTTCGTACAACCTTCCTCATACTATAACTCGTACCCTTTTCGTACAACCTTCCTCATACTATAACTCCTACCCTTTTCGTACAACCCTTCCCATACTATAACTCCTACCCTTTTCGTACAACCCTCTCCATACTATAACTCCTACCCTTTTTGTACAACCCTCTCCATACTATAACGCCTACCCTTTTCGTACAACCCTCCTCATACTATAACTCCTACCCTTTTCGTACAACCCTCTCCATACTTTAACTCCTACCCTTTTCGTACAACCCTCTCCATACTATAACTCCTACCCTTTTCGTACAACCCTCCTCATACTATAACTCCTACCCTTTTCGTACAACCCTCTCCATACTATAACTCCTACCCTTTTCGTACAACCCTCTCGATACTATAACTCCTACCCTTTTCGTACAACCCTCTCCATACTATAACTCCTACCCTTTTCGTACAACCCTCCTCATACTATAACTCCTACCCTTTTCGTACAACCCTCTCCATACTATAACTCCTACCCTTTTCGTACAACCCTCCCCATACTATAACTCCTACCCTTTTCGTACAACCCTCTCCATACTATAACGCCTACCCTTTTCGTACAACCCTCTCCATACTATAACGCCTACCCTTTTCGTACAACCCTCCCCATACTATAACTCCTACCCTTTTCGTACAACCCTCTCCATACTATAACTCCTACCCTTTTCGTACAACCCTCTCCATACTATAACTCCTACCCTTTTTGACAACCCTCTCCATACTATAACGCCTACCCTTTTCGTACAACCCTCTCCATACTATAACTCCTACCCTTTTCGTACAACCCTCTCCATACTATAACGCCTACCCTTTTCGTACAACCCTCTCCATACTATAACTCCTACCCTTTTCGTACAACCCTCTCCATACTATAACGCCTACCCTTTTCGTACAACCCTCTCCATACTATAACTCCTACCCTTTTCGTACAACCCTCCCCATACTATAACTCCTACCCTTTTCGTACAACCCTCTCCATACTATAACGCCTACCCTTTTCGTACAACCCTCTCCATACTATAACGCCTACCCTTTTCGTACAACCCTCTCCATACTATAATGCCTACCCTTTTCGTACAACCCTCTCCATACTATAACGCCTACCCTTTTCGTACAACCCTCTCCATACTATAACTCCTACCCTTTTCGTACAACCCTCTCCATACTATAACGCCTACCCTGTTCGTACAACCCTCTCCATACTATAACTCCTACCCTTTTCGTACAACCCTCCTCATACTATAACTCCTACCCTTTTCGTACAACCCTCTCCATACTATAACTCCTACCCTTTTCGTACAACCCTCCCAATACTATAACTCCTACCCTTTTCGTCAGCCCTCTCCATACTATAATGCCTACCCTTTTCGTACAACCCTCTCCATACTATAACTCCTACCCTTTTCGTACAACCCTCCCAATACTATAACTCCTACCCTTTTCGTCAGCCCTCTCCATACTATAATGCCTACCCTTTTCGTACAACCCTCTCCATACTATAACGCCTACCCTTTTCGTACAACCCTCCCAATACTATAACTCCTACCCTTTTTGTACAACCCTCCTCATACTATAACTCCTACCCTTTTCGTACAACCTTCCTCATACTATAACTCCTACCCTTTTCGTACAACCTTCCTCATACTATAACTCCTACCCTTTTCGTACAACCCTTCCCATACTATAACTCCTACTCTTTTTGTACAACCCTCTCCATACTATAACGCCTACCCTTTTCGTACAACCCTCCCAATACTATAACTCCTACCCTTTTTGTACAACCCTCCTCATACTATAACTCCTACCCTTTTCGTACAACCTTCCTCATACTATAACGCCTACCCTTTTCGTACAACCTTCCTCATACTATAACTCCTACCCTTTTCGTACAACCCTCTCCATACTATAACTCCTACCCTTTTCGTACAACCCTCCTCATACTATAACTCGTACCCTTTTCGTACAACCCTCTCGATACTATAACTCCTACCCTTTTTGTAATAACCTTCCTCATACTGTAACGCCTACCCTTTTCGTACAACCCTCTCCATACTATAACTCCTACCCTTTTTGTACAACCTTCCTCATACTGTAACGCCTACCCTTTTCGTACAACCTTCCTCATACTATAACGCCTACCCTTTTCGTACAACCCTCTCCATACTATAACTCCTACCCTTTTTGTACAACCTTCCTCATACTGTAACGCCTACCCTTTTCGTACAACCTTCCTCATACTATAACTCGTACCCTTTTCGTACAACCTTCCTCATACTATAACTCCTACCCTTTTCGTACAACCCTTCCCATACTATAACTCCTACCCTTTTCGTACAACCCTCCTCATACTATAACTCCTACCCTTTTTCGTACAACCTTCCTCATACTATAACTCCTACCCTTTTCGTACAACCCTCTCCATACTATAACTCGTACCCTTTTCGTACAACCTTCCTCATACTATAACTCCTACCCTTTTCGTACAACCCTCTCCATACTATAATGCCTACCCTTTTCGTACAACCCTCTCCATACTATAACGCCTACCCTTTTCGTACAACCCTCTCCATACTATAACTCCTACCCTTTTCGTACAACCCTCTCCATACTATAACGCCTACCCTGTTCATACAACCCTCTCCATACTATAACTCCTACCCTTTTCGTACAACCCTCCCAATACTATAACTCCTACCCTTTTCGTACAACCCTCTCCATACTATAACTCCTACCCTTTTCGTACAACCCTCTCCATACTATAACTCGTACCCTTTTCGTACAACCCTCTCCATACTATAACTCCTACCCTTTTCGTACAACCCTCTCCATACTATAACTCCTACCCTTTTCGTACAACCCTCCTCATACTATAACTCCTACCCTTTTCGTACAACCCTCTCCATACTATAACTCCTACCCTTTTCGTACAACCCTTCCCATACTATAACTCCTACCCTTTTCGTACAACCCTCCTCATACTATAACTCGTACCCTTTTCATACAACCCTCCCCATACTATAACGCCTACCCTTTCCGTACAACCCTCTCCATACTATAACGCCTACCCTTTTCGTACAACCCTCCCAATACTATAACTCCTACCCTTTTTGTACAACCCTCCTCATACTATAACTCCTACCCTTTTCATACAACCTTCCTCATACTATAACTCCTACCCTTTTCGTACAACCCTCTCCATTCTATAACTCCTACCCTTTTCGTACAACCTTCCTCATACTATAACTCCTACCCTTTTCGTACAACCTTCCTCATACTATAACTCGTACCCTTTTCGTACAACCCTCCCCATACTATAACGCCTACCCTTTTCGTACAACCCTCCTCATACTATAACTCGTACCCTTTTCGTACAACCCTCTCCATACTATAACGCCTACCCTTTTCGTACAACCCTCTCCATACTATAACTCCTACCCTTTTCGTACAACCTTCCTCATACTATAACTCCTACCCTTTTCGTACAACCCTTCCCATACTATAACTCCTACCCTTTTCGTACCCTTCCTCATACTATAACTCCTACCCTTTTCGTACAACCCTCCCCATACTATAACGCCTACCCTTTCCGTACAACCCTCTCCATACTATAACGCCTACCCTTTTCGTACAACCCTCCCAATACTATAACTCCTACCCTTTTTGTACAACCCTCCTCATACTATAACTCCTACCCTTTTCATACAACCTTCCTCATACTATAACTCCTACCCTTTTCGTACAACCCTCTCCATACTATAACTCCTACCCTTTTCGTACAACCTTCCTCATACTATAACTCCTACCCTTTTCGTACAACCCTTCCCATATTATAACTCCTACTCTTTTCGTACAACCCTCCTCATACTATAACTCATACCCTTTTCGTACAACCCTCCCCATACTATAACGCCTACCCTTTTCGTACAACCCTTCCCATACTATAACTCCTACCCTTTTCGTACAACCCTCCCCATACTATAACTCCTACCCTTTTCGTACAACTCTTCCCATACTATAACTCCTACCCTTTTCGTACAACCCTCCTCATACTATAACTCGTACCCTTTTTGTACAACCTTCCTCATACTGTAACGCCTACCCTTTTCGTACAACCCTCTCCATACTATAACTCCTACCCTTTTCATACAACCCTCCCCATACTATAACTCCTACCCTTTTCGTACAACCCTCTCCATACTATAACTCCTACCCTTTTCGTACAACCCTCTCCATACTATAACTCCTACCCTTTTCGTACAACCCTCCCCATACTATAACTCCTACTCTTTTCGTACCCTTCCTCATACTATAACTCCTACCCTTTTCGTACAACCCTCCCCGTACTATAACGCCTACCCTTTTCGTACCCTTCCTCATACTATAACTCCTACCCTTTTCGTACAACCCTCCCCATACTATAACGCCTACCCTTTTCGTACAACCCTCTCCATACTATAACTCCTACTCTTTTCGTACCCTTCCTCATACTATAACTCCTACCCTTTTCGTACAAACCTCCCCAAACTATAACGCCTACCCTTTTCGTACAACCCTCTCCATACTATAACTCCTACCCTTTTCGTACAACCCTCCCCATACTATAATGCCTACCCTTTTCGTACAACCCTCCCCATACTATAACTCCTACCCTTTTCGTACAACCCTCCCAATACTATAACTCCTACCCTTTTCGTACAACCCTCTCCATACTATAACTCCTACCCTTTTCGTACAACCCTCCCAATACTATAACTCCTACCCTTTTCGTACAACCCTCTCCATACTATAACGCCTACCCTTTTCGTACAACCCTCCCAATACTATAACTCCTACCCTTTTTGTACAACCCTTTCCATACTATAACGCCTACCCTTTTCGTACAACCCTCCCAATACTATAACTCCTACCCTTTTTGTACAACCCTCCTCATACTATAACTCCTACCCTTTTCATACAACCTTCCTCATACTATAACTCCTACCCTTTTCGTACAACCCTCTCCATACTATAACTCCTACCCTTTTCGTACAACCTTCCTCATACTATAACTCCTACCCTTTTCGTACAACCCTTCCCATACTATAACTCCTACCCTTTTCGTACAACCCTCCTCATACTATAACTCGTACCCTTTTCATACAACCCTCCCCATACTATAACGCCTACCCTTTCCGTACAACCCTCTCCATACTATAACGCCTACCCTTTTCGTACAACCCTCCCAATACTATAACTCCTACCCTTTTTGTACAACCCTCCTCATACTATAACTCCTACCCTTTTCATACAACCTTCCTCATACTATAACTCCTACCCTTTTCGTACAACCCTCTCCATTCTATAACTCCTACCCTTTTCGTACAACCTTCCTCATACTATAACTCCTACCCTTTTCGTACAACCTTCCTCATACTATAACTCGTACCCTTTTCGTACAACCCTCCCCATACTATAACGCCTACCCTTTTCGTACAACCCTCCTCATACTATAACTCGTACCCTTTTCGTACAACCCTCTCCATACTATAACGCCTACCCTTTTCGTACAACCCTCTCCATACTATAACTCCTACCCTTTTCGTACAACCTTCCTCATACTATAACTCCTACCCTTTTCGTACAACCCTTCCCATACTATAACTCCTACCCTTTTCGTACCCTTCCTCATACTATAACTCCTACCCTTTTCGTACAACCCTCCCCATACTATAACGCCTACCCTTTCCGTACAACCCTCTCCATACTATAACGCCTACCCTTTTCGTACAACCCTCCCAATACTATAACTCCTACCCTTTTTGTACAACCCTCCTCATACTATAACTCCTACCCTTTTCATACAACCTTCCTCATACTATAACTCCTACCCTTTTCGTACAACCCTCTCCATACTATAACTCCTACCCTTTTCGTACAACCTTCCTCATACTATAACTCCTACCCTTTTCGTACAACCCTTCCCATATTATAACTCCTACTCTTTTCGTACAACCCTCCTCATACTATAACTCATACCCTTTTCGTACAACCCTCCCCATACTATAACGCCTACCCTTTTCGTACAACCCTTCCCATACTATAACTCCTACCCTTTTCGTACAACCCTCCCCATACTATAACTCCTACCCTTTTCGTACAACTCTTCCCATACTATAACTCCTACCCTTTTCGTACAACCCTCCTCATACTATAACTCGTACCCTTTTCGTACAACCCTCTCCATACTATAACTTGTACCCTTTTCGTACAACCCTCCCAATACTATAATGCCTACCCTTTTCGTACAACCCTCTCCATTCTATAACTCCTACCCTTTTTGTACAACCTTCCTCATACTGTAACCCCTACCCTTTTCGTACAACCTTCCTCATACTATAACTCGTACCCTTTTCGTACAACCTTCCTCATACTATAACTCCTACCCTTTTCGTACAACCCTTCCCATACTATAACTCCTACCCTTTTCGTACAACCCTCTCCATACTATAACTCCTACCCTTTTTGTACAACCCTCTCCATACTATAACGCCTACCCTTTTCGTACAACCCTCCTCATACTATAACTCCTACCCTTTTCGTACAACCCTCTCCATACTTTAACTCCTACCCTTTTCGTACAACCCTCTCCATACTATAACTCCTACCCTTTTCGTACAACCCTCCTCATACTATAACTCCTACCCTTTTCGTACAACCCTCTCCATACTATAACTCCTACCCTTTTCGTACAACCCTCTCGATACTATAACTCCTACCCTTTTCGTACAACCCTCTCCATACTATAACTCCTACCCTTTTCGTACAACCCTCCTCATACTATAACTCCTACCCTTTTCGTACAACCCTCTCCATACTATAACTCCTACCCTTTTCGTACAACCCTCCCCATACTATAACTCCTACCCTTTTCGTACAACCCTCTCCATACTATAACGCCTACCCTTTTCGTACAACCCTCTCCATACTATAACGCCTACCCTTTTCGTACAACCCTCCCCATACTATAACTCCTACCCTTTTCGTACAACCCTCTCCATACTATAACTCCTACCCTTTTCGTACAACCCTCTCCATACTATAACTCCTACCCTTTTTGACAACCCTCTCCATACTATAACGCCTACCCTTTTCGTACAACCCTCTCCATACTATAACTCCTACCCTTTTCGTACAACCCTCTCCATACTATAACGCCTACCCTTTTCGTACAACCCTCTCCATACTATAACTCCTACCCTTTTCGTACAACCCTCTCCATACTATAACGCCTACCCTTTTCGTACAACCCTCTCCATACTATAACTCCTACCCTTTTCGTACAACCCTCCCCATACTATAACTCCTACCCTTTTCGTACAACCCTCTCCATACTATAACGCCTACCCTTTTCGTACAACCCTCTCCATACTATAACGCCTACCCTTTTCGTACAACCCTCTCCATACTATAATGCCTACCCTTTTCGTACAACCCTCTCCATACTATAACGCCTACCCTTTTCGTACAACCCTCTCCATACTATAACTCCTACCCTTTTCGTACAACCCTCTCCATACTATAACGCCTACCCTGTTCGTACAACCCTCTCCATACTATAACTCCTACCCTTTTCGTACAACCCTCTCCATACTATACCCACCCTGTTCGTACAACCCTCTCCATACTATAACTCCTACCCTTTTCATACAACCCTTCCCATACTATAACTCCTACCCTTTTCGTACAACCCTCCTCATACTATAACTCCTACCCTTTTCGTACAACCCTCCCCATACTATAACGCCTACCCTTTTCGTACAACCCTTCCCATACTATAACTCCTACCCTTTTCGTACAACCCTCCTCATACTATAACGCCTACCCTTTTCGTATAACCCTCCCCATACTATAACGCCTACCCTTTTCGTACAACCCTCTCCATACTATAACTCCTACCCTTTTCGTACAACCCTCCCCATACTATAACGCCTACCCTTTTCGTACAACCCTCCCCATACAATAACGCCTACCCTTTTCGTACAACCCTCTCCATACTATAACTCCTACCCTTTTCGTACAACCCTCTCCATACTATAACTCCTACCCTTTTCGTACAACCCTCTCCATACTATAACTCCTACCCTTTTCGTACAACCCTCCCCATACTATAACGCCTACCCTTTTCGTACAACCCTCCTCATACTATAACTCCTACCCTTTTCGTACAACCCTCCCCATACTATAATGCCTACCCTTTTCGTACAACCCTCCCCATACTATAACGCCTACCCTTTTCGTACAACCCTCTCCATACTATAACTTCTACCCTTTTCGTACAACCCTCCCCATACTATAATGCCTACCCTTTTCGTACAACCCTCCCCATACTATAACTCCTACCCTTTTCGTACAACCCTCCCAATACTATAACTCCTACCCTTTTCGTACAACCCTCTCCATACTATAACTCCTACCCTTTTCGTACAACCCTCCCAATACTATAACTCCTACCCTTTTCGTCAGCCCTCTCCATACTATAATGCCTACCCTTTTCGTACAACCCTCTCCATACTATAACTCCTACCCTTTTCGTACAACCCTCCCAATACTATAACTCCTACCCTTTTCGTCAGCCCTCTCCATACTATAATGCCTACCCTTTTCGTACAACCCTCTCCATACTATAACGCCTACCCTTTTCGTACAACCCTCCCAATACTATAACTCCTACCCTTTTTGTACAACCCTCCTCATACTATAACTCCTACCCTTTTCGTACAACCTTCCTCATACTATAACTCCTACCCTTTTCGTACAACCTTCCTCATACTATAACTCCTACCCTTTTCGTACAACCCTTCCCATACTATAACTCCTACTCTTTTTGTACAACCCTCTCCATACTATAACGCCTACCCTTTTCGTACAACCCTCCCAATACTATAACTCCTACCCTTTTTGTACAACCCTCCTCATACTATAACTCCTACCCTTTTCGTACAACCTTCCTCATACTATAACGCCTACCCTTTTCGTACAACCTTCCTCATACTATAACTCCTACCCTTTTCGTACAACCCTCTCCATACTATAACTCCTACCCTTTTCGTACAACCCTCCTCATACTATAACTCGTACCCTTTTCGTACAACCCTCTCGATACTATAACTCCTACCCTTTTTGTAATAACCTTCCTCATACTGTAACGCCTACCCTTTTCGTACAACCCTCTCCATACTATAACTCCTACCCTTTTTGTACAACCTTCCTCATACTGTAACGCCTACCCTTTTCGTACAACCTTCCTCATACTATAACGCCTACCCTTTTCGTACAACCCTCTCCATACTATAACTCCTACCCTTTTTGTACAACCTTCCTCATACTGTAACGCCTACCCTTTTCGTACAACCTTCCTCATACTATAACTCGTACCCTTTTCGTACAACCTTCCTCATACTATAACTCCTACCCTTTTCGTACAACCCTTCCCATACTATAACTCCTACCCTTTTCGTACAACCCTCCTCATACTATAACTCCTACCCTTTTTCGTACAACCTTCCTCATACTATAACTCCTACCCTTTTCGTACAACCCTCTCCATACTATAACTCGTACCCTTTTCGTACAACCTTCCTCATACTATAACTCCTACCCTTTTCGTACAACCCTCTCCATACTATAATGCCTACCCTTTTCGTACAACCCTCTCCATACTATAACGCCTACCCTTTTCGTACAACCCTCTCCATACTATAACTCCTACCCTTTTCGTACAACCCTCTCCATACTATAACGCCTACCCTGTTCATACAACCCTCTCCATACTATAACTCCTACCCTTTTCGTACAACCCTCCCAATACTATAACTCCTACCCTTTTCGTACAACCCTCTCCATACTATAACTCCTACCCTTTTCGTACAACCCTCTCCATACTATAACTCGTACCCTTTTCGTACAACCCTCTCCATACTATAACTCCTACCCTTTTCGTACAACCCTCTCCATACTATAACTCCTACCCTTTTCGTACAACCCTCCTCATACTATAACTCCTACCCTTTTCGTACAACCCTCTCCATACTATAACTCCTACCCTTTTCGTACAACCCTCTCCATACTATAACTCCTACCCTTTTCGTACAACCCTCCTCATACTATAACTCCTACCCTTTTCGTACAACCCTCTCCATACTATAACTCCTACCCTTTTCGTACAACCCTCTCGATACTATAACTCCTACCCTTTTCGTACAACCCTCCTCATACTATAACTCCTACCCTTTTAGTACAACCCTCTCCATACTATAACTCCTACCCTTTTCGTACAACCCTCTCCATACTATAACTCCTACCCTTTTCGTACAACCCTCTCCATACTATAACGCCTACCCTTTTCGTACAACCTTCTCCATACTATAACTCCTACCCTTTTCGTACAACCCTCTCCATACTATAACTCCTACCCTTTTCGTACAACCCTCCTCATACTATAACTCCTACCCTTTTCGTACAACCCTCCTCATACTATAACTCCTACCCTTTTCGTACAACCCTCTCCATACTATAACTCCTACCCTTTTCGTACAACCCTCCCCATACTATAACTCCTACCCTTTTCGTACAACCCTCTCCATACTATAACGCCTACCCTTTTCGTACAACCCTCTCCATACTATAACGCCTACCCTTTTCGTACAACCCTCCCCATACTATAACTCCTACCCTTTTCGTACAACCCTCTCCATACTATAACTCCTACCCTTTTCGTACAACCCTCTCCATACTATAACTCCTACCCTTTTCGTACAACCCTCTCCATACTATAACGCCTACCTTTTTCGTACAACCCTCTCCATACTATAACTCCTACCCTTTTCGTACAACCCTCTCCATACTATAACGCCTACCCTTTTCGTACAACCCTCTCCATACTATAACTCCTACCCTTTTCGTACAACCCTCTCCATACTATAACGCCTACCCTTTTCGTACAACCCTCTCCATACTATAACTCCTACCCTTTTCGTACAACCCTCCCCATACTATAACTCCTACCCTCTTCGTACAACCCTCTCCATACTATAACGCCTACCCTTTTCGTACAACCCTCTCCATACTATAACGCCTACCCTTTTCGTACAACCCTCTCCATACTATAATGCCTACCCTTTTCGTACAACCCTCTCCATACTATAACGCCTACCCTTTTCGTACAACCCTCTCCATACTATAACTCCTACCCTTTTCGTACAACCCTCTCCATACTATAACGCCTACCCTGTTCGTACAACCCTCTCCATACTATAACTCCTACCCTTTTCGTACAACCCTCTCCATACTATAACGCCTACCCTGTTCGTACAACCCTCTCCATACTATAACTCCTACCCTTTTCATACAACCCTTCCCATACTATAACTCCTACCCTTTTCGTACAACCCTCCTCATACTATAACTCCTACCCTTTTCGTACAACCCTCCCCATACTATAACGCCTACCCTTTTCGTACAACCCTTCCCATACTATAACTCCTACCCTTTTCGTACAACCCTCCTCATACTATAACGCCTACCCTTTTCGTATAACCCTCCCCATACTATAACGCCTACCCTTTTCGTACAACCCTCTCCATACTATAACTCCTACCCTTTTCGTACAACCCTCCCCATACTATAACGCCTACCCTTTTCGTACAACCCTCCCCATACTATTAAGCCTACCCTTTTCGTACAACCCTCTCCATACTATAACTCCTACCCTTTTCGTACAACCCTCTCCATACTATAACTCCTACCCTTTTCGTACAACCCTCCCCATACTATAACGCCTACCCTTTTCGTACAACCCTCCTCATACTATAACTCCTACCCTTTTCGTACAACCCTCCCCATACTATAATGCCTACCCTTTTCGTACAACCCTCCCCATACTATAACGCCTACCCTTTTCGTACAACCCTCTCCATACTATAACTTCTACCCTTTTCGTACAACCCTCCCCATACTATAATGCCTACCCTTTTCGTACAACCCTCCCCATACTATAACTCCTACCCTTTTCGTACAACCCTCCCAATACTATAACTCCTACCCTTTTCGTACAACCCTCTCCATACTATAACTCCTACCCTTTTCGTACAACCCTCCCAATACTATAACTCCTACCCTTTTCGTCAGCCCTCTCCATACTATAATGCCTACCCTTTTCGTACAACCCTCTCCATACTATAACTCCTACCCTTTTCGTACAACCCTCCCAATACTATAACTCCTACCCTTTTCGTCAGCCCTCTCCATACTATAATGCCTACCCTTTTCGTACAACCCTCTCCATACTATAACGCCTACCCTTTTCGTACAACCCTCCCAATACTATAACTCCTACCCTTTTTGTACAACCCTCCTCATACTATAACTCCTACCCTTTTCGTACAACCTTCCTCATACTATAACTCCTACCCTTTTCGTACAACCTTCCTCATACTATAACTCCTACCCTTTTCGTACAACCCTCCTCATACTATAACTCCTACCCTTTTCGTACAACCCTCTCCATACTATAACTCCTACCCTTTTCGTACAACCCTCCCCATACTATAACTCCTACCCTTTTCGTACAACCCTCTCCATACTATAACGCCTACCCTTTTCGTACAACCCTCTCCATACTATAACGCCTACCCTTTTCGTACAACCCTCCCCATACTATAACTCCTACCCTTTTCGTACAACCCTCTCCATACTATAACTCCTACCCTTTTCGTACAACCCTCTCCATACTATAACTCCTACCCTTTTCGTACAACCCTCTCCATACTATAACGCCTACCCTTTTCGTACAACCCTCTCCATACTATAACTCCTACCCTTTTCGTACAACCCTCTCCATACTATAACGCCTACCCTGTTCGTACAACCCTCTCCATACTATAACTCCTACCCTTTTCGTACAACCCTCTCCATACTATAACGCCTACCCTGTTCGTACAACCCTCTCCATACTATAACTCCTACCCTTTTCATACAACCCTTCCCATACTATAACTCCTACCCTTTTCGTACAACCCTCCTCATACTATAACTCCTACCCTTTTCGTACAACCCTCCCCATACTATAACGCCTACCCTTTTCGTACAACCCTTCCCATACTATAACTCCTACCCTTTTCGTACAACCCTCCTCATACTATAACGCCTACCCTTTTCGTATAACCCTCCCCATACTATAACGCCTACCCTTTTCGTACAACCCTCTCCATACTATAACTCCTACCCTTTTCGTACAACCCTCCCCATACTATAACGCCTACCCTTTTCGTACAACCCTCCCCATACTATAACGCCTACCCTTTTCGTACAACCCTCTCCATACTATAACTCCTACCCTTTTCGTACAACCCTCTCCATACTATAACTCCTACCCTTTTCGTACAACCCTCCCCATACTATAACGCCTACCCTTTTCGTACAACCCTCCTCATACTATAACTCCTACCCTTTTCGTACAACCCTCCCCATTCTATAATGCCTACCCTTTTCGTACAACCCTCCCCATACTATAACGCCTACCCTTTTCGTACAACCCTCTCCATACTATAACTCCTACCCTTTTCGTACAACCCTCTCCATACTATAACTCCTACCCTTTTCGTACAACCCTCCCCATACTATAACGCCTACCCTTTTCGTACAACCCTCCTCATACTATAACTCCTACCCTTTTCGTACAACCCTCCCCATTCTATAATGCCTACCCTTTTCGTACAACCCTCCCCATACTATAACGCCTACCCTTTTCGTACAACCCTCTCCATACTATAACTCCTACCCTTTTCGTACAACCCTCCCCATACTATAACTCCTACCCTTTTCGTACAACCCTCCCAATACTATAACTCCTACCCTTTTCGTACAACCCTCTCCATACTATAACTCCTACCCTTTTCGTACAACCCTCCCAATACTATAACTCCTACCCTTTTCGTCAGCCCTCTCCATACTATAATGCCTACCCTTTTCGTACAACCCTCTCCATACTATAACTCCTACCCTTTTCGTACAACCCTCCCAATACTATAACTCCTACCCTTTTCGTCAGCCCTCTCCATACTATAATGCCTACCCTTTTCGTACAACCCTCTCCATACTATAACGCCTACCCTTTTCGTACAACCCTCCCAATACTATAACTCCTACCCTTTTTGTACAACCCTCCTCATACTATAACTCCTACCCTTTTCGTACAACCTTCCTCATACTATAACTCCTACCCTTTTCGTACAACCTTCCTCATACTATAACTCCTACCCTTTTCGTACAACCCTCCTCATACTATAACTCCTACCCTTTTCGTACAACCCTCTCCATACTATAACTCCTACCCTTTTCGTACAACCCTCCCCATACTATAACTCCTACCCTTTTCGTACAACCCTCTCCATACTATAACGCCTACCCTTTTCGTACAACCCTCTCCATACTATAACGCCTACCCTTTTCGTACAACCCTCCCCATACTATAACTCCTACCCTTTTCGTACAACCCTCTCCATACTATAACTCCTACCCTTTTCGTACAACCCTCTCCATACTATAACTCCTACCCTTTTTGTACAACCCTCTCCATACTATAACGCCTACCTTTTTCGTACAACCCTCTCCATACTATAACTCCTACCCTTTTCGTACAACCCTCTCCATACTATAACGCCTACCCTTTTCGTACAACCCTCTCCATACTATTACTCCTACCCTTTTCGTACAACCCTCTCCATACTATAACGCCTACCCTTTTGGTACAACCCTCTCCATACTATAACTCCTACCCTTTTCGTACAACCCTCCCCATACTATAACTCCTACCCTTTTCTTACAACCCTCTCCATACTATAACGCCTACCCTTTTCGTACAACCCTCTCCATACTATAACGCCTACCCTTTTCGTACAACCCTCTCCATACTATAATGCCTACCCTTTTCGTACAACCCTCTCCATACTATAACGCCTACCCTTTTCGTACAACCCTCTCCATACTATAACTCCTACCCTTTTCGTACAACCCTCTCCATACTATAACGCCTACCCTGTTCGTACAACCCTCTCCATACTATAACTCCTACCCTTTTCGTACAACCCTCTCCATACTATAACGCCTACCCTGTTCGTACAACCCTCTCCATACTATAACTCCTACCCTTTTCATACAACCCTTCCCATACTATAACTCCTACCCTTTTCGTACAACCCTCCTCATACTATAACTCCTACCCTTTTCGTACAACCCTCCCCATACTATAACGCCTACCCTTTTCGTACAACCCTTCCCATACTATAACTCCTACCCTTTTCGTACAACCCTCCTCATACTATAACGCCTACCCTTTTCGTATAACCCTCCCCATACTATAACGCCTACCCTTTTCGTACAACCCTCTCCATACTATAACTCCTACCCTTTTCGTACAACCCTCCCCATACTATAACGCCTACCCTTTTCGTACAACCCTCCCCATACTATAACGCCTACCCTTTTCGTACAACCCTCTCCATACTATAACTCCTACCCTTTTCGTACAACCCTCTCCATACTATAACTCCTACCCTTTTCGTACAACCCTCCCCATACTATAACGCCTACCCTTTTCGTACAACCCTCCTCATACTATAACTCCTACCCTTTTCGTACAACCCTCCCCATACTATAATGCCTACCCTTTTCGTACAACCCTCCCCATACTATAACGCCTACCCTTTTCGTACAACCCTCTCCATACTATAACTTCTACCCTTTTCGTACAACCCTCCCAATACTATAACTCCTACCCTTTTCGTCAGCCCTCTCCATACTATAATGCCTACCCTTTTCGTACAACCCTCTCCATACTATAACTCCTACCCTTTTCGTACAACCCTCCCAATACTATAACTCCTACCCTTTTCGTCAGCCCTCTCCATACTATAATGCCTACCCTTTTCGTACAACCCTCTCCATACTATAACGCCTACCCTTTTCGTACAACCCTCCCAATACTATAACTCCTACCCTTTTTGTACAACCCTCCTCATACTATAACTCCTACCCTTTTCGTACAACCTTCCTCATACTATAACTCCTACCCTTTTCGTACAACCTTCCTCATACTATAACTCCTACCCTTTTCGTACAACCCTTCCCATACTATTACTCCTACTCTTTTTGTACAACCCTCTCCATACTATAACGCCTACCCTTTTCGTACAACCCTCCCAATACTATAACTCCTACCCTTTTTGTACAACCCTCCTCATACTATAACTCCTACCCTTTTCGTACAACCTTCCTCATACTATAACGCCTACCCTTTTCGTACAACCTTCCTCATACTATAACTCCTACCCTTTTCGTACAACCCTCTCCATACTATAACTCCTACCCTTTTCGTACAACCCTCCTCATACTATAACTCGTACCCTTTTCGTACAACCCTCTCGATACTATAACTCCTACCCTTTTTGTACAACCTTCCTCATACTGTAACGCCTACCCTTTTCGTACAACCCTCTCCATACTATAACTCCTACCCTTTTTGTACAACCTTCCTCATACTGTAACGCCTACCCTTTTCGTACAACCTTCCTCATACTATAACGCCTACCCTTTTCGTACAACCCTCTCCATACTATAACTCCTACCCTTTTTGTACAACCTTCCTCATACTGTAACGCCTACCCTTTTCGTACAACCTTCCTCATACTATAACTCGTACCCTTTTCGTACAACCTTCCTCATACTATAACTCCTACCCTTTTCGTACAACCCTTCCCATACTATAACTCCTACCCTTTTCGTACAACCCTCCTCATACTATAACTCCTACCCTTTTTCGTACAACCTTCCTCATACTATAACTCCTACCCTTTTCGTACAACCCTCTCCATACTATAACTCGTACCCTTTTCGTACAACCCTCTCCATACTATAACTCGTACCCTTTTTGTACAACCCTCCTCATACTATAACTCCTACCCTTTTCGTACAACCCTCTCCATACTATAACTCCTACCCTTTTCGTACAACCCTCCCAATACTATAACTCCTACCCTTTTCGTACAACCCTCTCCATACTATAACTCCTACCCTTTTCGTACAACCCTCTCCATACTATAACTCGTACCCTTTTCGTACAACCCTCTCCATACTATAACTCCTACCCTTTTCGTACAACCCTCCCAATACTATAACTCCTACCCTTTTCATACAACCCTCTCCATACTATAACTCCTACCCTTTTCGTACAACCCTCCCAATACTATAACTCCTACCCTTTTCGTACAACCCTCCCCATACTATAACTCCTACCCTTTTCGTACAACCCTTCCCATACTATAACTCCTACCCTTTTCGTACAACCCTCCCCATACTATAACTCCTACCCTTTTTGTACAACCCTTCCCATACTATAACTCCTACCCTTTTCGTACAACCCTCCCAATACTATAACTCCTACCCTTTTCGTACAACCCTCTCCATACTATAACTCCTACCCTTTTCGTACAACCCTCCCAATACTATAACTCCTACCCTTTTCGTACAACCCTTCCCATGCTATAATGCCTACCCTTTTCGTACAACCCTCTCCATACTATAACTCCTACCCTTTTCGTACAACCCTCCCCATACTATAACGAATGCCAGTCATCTCGCCCCCCAGCAAAATCGCCCCCCACAAAATCGCCCCCTGCAAAATCGCCCCCCAGCAAGCTCGTCCCCTCCAGGTACAAACTCACCCTCTCACAATGACGCCCCCTACAAAGTCGCCCCTCGCCAGAGTTGCCCCCCGACAAAGTAGCCCCCTAACAAAGTCGCCCCTGACACAGTCGCCCCCTATGCATTCTTTTGCTATTGTTGCAATGATTTTCTAAGGGGAAATTTTGTTGTTTTTAACTTGATTCAAGAAAAGGAATCCTTAATGATTTTGTACTTTTTTGTTGAGGATAAATAACTTAATAACTAATTGAAAAACAACAAATTTTGACAAAAATTCTCCTGTTGTAACTCAGTCTTTAATTTTAAAAAGAAATTCAAGAAACATTAATTTAAACAAACTTTACACTACTTCGCACTAAATTGATGTGTGACAAAAATTCTGCCTTTGGAATCAGTACTTAATGTACATCAATTAAAATGTAATAAAAGCCATAACGTACAAAATCAACAAAGCTTAACAGTTACTTAATAAACATAAAAGATTTCTCAAAAATATACTGTATAGTATAAAAAAACTAGAGGATAAAAAATCAACCATTAATGTCCATCAATAAATAAACGTAAAAACATATCTTACAGAAATATATTTCATAAGTTATGTATATACTTTAAAAACTATCGAAAGACGAGTAGAAAAATATACATGAGACTTAATAAATAAAAACGATGAATAAAAAAACGATGAATAAAAAAAAACTAAACGAAAAAAAATCACCGATTAATGTCCATTAATAAATAAACGTAAAGACATATATTACAAAAATATATTTTATAAGTTATGTATATACTTTAAAAACTATCAAAACACGAGAAGAAAAATATACAGGAGACTTAATAAATAAATGTATCAACCAAGGGGGGCGACTGTGTCGGGGGGCAACTTTGTAGGGGGCGACATTGTGAGGGGGCGACTTTGTACCTTGAGGGGGCGAGCTTGCTGGGGGGCGACTTTGCGAGATGACTGGTTTCCACTATAATTCCTACCCTTTTCGTACAACCATCTCTATACTTAACACCCCCACCCACACCCCTGCCATATTCATCCGTACTCGCCTCTCACTATTATGACCACAACTCTCCCCTAACCCCCTCCCCTCAATACAACAAAGTCTGATAACAAACAAAAATGTCATAAAGATTCTACTCATTCTTATGTTCTGCTTTACACAATTCTATTTTAATGTATTAAATATTTGGTACTTTTTTTACACACATTTTATTTTTTAGTTTACCTTCAACTATAAAAATGTTTTGGTGTTGTTTAATAATCAGATATTAACCTTATTAACCAACAGTGCAAAGTATGTCAACAAAGCCTAATTTTTGTGTGTGATTTTTTAAAGCATAAATTATTGGTAATATCCAAGACATTACTCACTACTAAGATATTTGTTAATGCAATGTACAAAATATGTTTTTACATGTAGACAGCTTCAAATGATGGTAATTCCCTGTCCATTAGAAACTATTTAAAACAAATGGAATGTGCATATGTGTCTTTCTTGTTAATAGAGACTTCCCTCGTGCAACTGTTTTGTCGGATATCAATTTTGCTCTTAAGCTACGTGATGCATTTCCTGATAATTTTGCTGGGTATGATCTTGTTGGTGAAGAAGACACTGGGCATCCACTGTTTTACTACATCAATGAGTTGCTCATGCCATCTCAAACCAATCGCAGTCTTCCTTATTTCTTCCATGCAGGAGAAACAGGTGAGGAGTTCTTAAATAACTTGCAGAGCCCATTGTCATGGTTCTTTTTGTTCCTAATGTAGCAATTAATTTGTGGTTATCATTCTTGTTTTTGCTCAACATTTAAGTCTAGATATATTTGCCTTTTGTGTTACCAAGAATATGTACACATAATAAAAAAGATGACTACTCGGCATGTTGATGGGCATTCTCCCATATTGCTGTGCAAAGTGTCTCTCAATAGACATACTATAGTATCCCCCATGTATCCATTTGATTATCCCATAGGAAGCCACAGTTTACAAATAGCGCAGGAAAAGTGCAGACGTACTTTTCTCTAAAATACTTGCTTTTCTTTCAAGAGAACATAAAAAACTTACATAGCCAAATAAGAAAACTTGGATAAACACATACAGAGAGTGCCAACCTGCTGTATGAAATTGTTTAACTTTTCTTTTTAAATATCTGTCTTTGACCTTCTATAGTTTGTAAAAAGTTATGTTTGAGAACTACCAGTGTTGTAACATCTCATCTCTTCAATTATTTCAATTGAGAAACAATTGACTGAGTTTCTTATTACAGATTGGGAAGGAACAGCCATTGATGATAACCTCATTGATGCACTTCTACTGAACACGTCTCGAATTGGTCATGGATATGCAATTACCAAACATCCAGTTGCTATGGAGATGGCAAAGTTAAAAGGAGTTGCTTTGGAGATTAACCCAATATCAAATCAGGTCAGAAGTCAATTGTTAAAAATAATGATCACTTGCCCTTTTCTAATAATTGAACTACCATTTTCTCTGCCAAAATATCCTAGACACATATAGAATGCAATTTCAGGCCTTTAGTTTTTGTAAGTTTATTAATAATATTTTTCTCCACAGAGTGTAAAAGTGTACAAGTTTTTTTCTCAAAAGGCAACCCAAAACCATTGCTGGAGGACTCAAGGCCAGTCTTGGATTCGAGACCGGCGTTGAGTCGATTTTTGTTGTGGACTCGGACTCGGACTCGGTCTTGGAGCACCATGATTTTGACTTGAACTGACCAGAGGACTTGGTTTGACTTGGCTTAAGACCAGCTTAAGAATGGGGAAAAACACGGTGCCCATATAAATCATCAATAATAAAAAAATCAAATAAAATACTTTCCGTCAATGGGTTGCCTATGGTCCTTGCATATCACTACAGACCCTGTTTGTTTCAACCATGCATGTCAGGTGTAAAGTCTTGTTCAAGTTTGTGATGGTGGTTTTCTGCCTGAAATAGCTCCCTCTTTTGGATTAACCTTCCGAGTAGCATTTTGTGCAACCAATGATACAGACAAACTAAGGACATTCTTGGACTTCAAACAGCAGGCTAAGTGCTTTTAGCAGGCTCAGTGCTTTTAGCAGACTCATCAGGTTTGTTTTTTGTTGGTTTATGGTGTTCATGGTCTATTGAGTTTTTTATTCCTCAGTGATTGGTCTAGTCCTTGATAGAGCAACACTCCAAATGACACATTTACACATACAGATTTCGAACAAGTCAGTCAGTTTTTAATTAAGAGACTTTGTGGGATGAAAATATAAATCTCCTATATTATTTAATTTCTATTTTAGGGGTATAAACTGGCAAAGCATACAGTAGTTAAAACTCTTCAAATTATAATGATTTGTTGGAATGAGGACAAAATGCAGATTTCTTCTTTCATGATTTACCCCTTTTTTGCAGGTTCTTCATTTAGTTGAAGATCTTCGTAACCATCCAGCAGCAACCCTTGTCTCAGAGGGCTTCCCATTTGTGATTAGCTCGGATGATTTTCCAATCTGGTGTTCTGATCCATTGTCTTTTGACTTCTATGAATTTTTCATGGGGCTTGCTGGTGCAAAAGCAGATCTTGCAACATTAAAACAGGTAGCTCAAGACTCCATAAGGTAAAGCATTACAAGGGTAACCGTGCAACTTCAACTCTATCACTTAAAACAAATAGTAACTTTCTTCAATATTTAAAGAGCACAAAGTACACAATGGTTAACAATATGGAGACTGACCTTCTGATGGAAAGTATGAGATTTATGATACATTTTCAAACAATTCTAAACAACAATTATCTGAAACTAGTGGCATTGATAACTTTAAATGCAACATCCTAAAGCAAAAATTAAATAAAACCTACATGTTTAAAGAAACAAAATAGAGTTTCTAAATTTCATTTCCCTGTTTCATCATTTGACTTGACTTTTGGATTCTTCCTCATGTGGATTCAGATACAGTGTCATGACAAGGGGTGAGAAAGACAAGGCCATGGCGCTGTGGAATAAGAAATGGCAGGCTTTCTTGGATGGAGTGCTAATGATTTGAAGATGAGCCACATACAAGCACTGCAATTATTACAACTAGACATCAGTAATTCGTCAAAGGTATCACAACCTTCTTTAAAACTCTCCTCAAGACTCATTTATTTTCGACTTAAGTAATTTTTGTGTGTTTAAACTTTTTTAAAGTACAGCCATTGCTTTGTTTTATGAATGCTTGTGTTCTAAAGTTGCTCTTTTCATTTAGTGCCCTAAATTTTTAAACCTACTTTTAGTCTAGTTTGCTTTCGTGTTTAATTACTTGGCTGCATTTTGTACACTTTTAAGTATTTTAATTTGTAAATTTGGTAAATTGTTAAGGTATTTTATTGTATAGGTTTCTTAGTCTTTTGTAAGGCGCTTTGGGGTATTTTTACATAAGGCGCCATATAAATGCATTTTATTATTATTATTATTATTATCAACTTCTGAGTCAGTAGTGAGTAAGAGCTGAACTCTACATCAACTTCTGAGTCAGTAATATAAGTAAGAGCTGAACTCTACATCAACTTCTGAGTCAGTAGTGAGTAAGAGCTGAACTCTACATCCTCTACTGATTCAGTAGTATAAGTAAGAGCTGAACTCTACATCAACTTCTGAGTCAGTAGTGAGTAAGAGCTGAACTCTACATCCTCTACTGAGTCAAGAGTGAATTTACATCCACTGCTGAGTCAGATGTATAAGGTCCTGGCCGAATTGGTGGCTACAGCTCTGGCTAGATTTTCCGCGTCATAATGCATGGAAGTGTAGTACTTCCTAAGCAACACAGTAGCCAACTTGTGTTGCTATGGATGCTTTGATCAACACTTAAAAGTGTCAAATTGAACATGTAAGGATGCAGGATTGTATGCTGTGTACAAACTTACAATAAATATACTGTATGTATACTTTGTCATTGCAAACGTGTTTCACTTGTGTAACATATAGGTGAGAGTGATTACACATTATAATGATGAAGTGATGGCACTGCAGAATAACCTGCAGTTCATAAATATTGGTTGTAATTTAAACTACATAAATTTAAACCAGAGTAAATGTAAATAATGACTGTGACCCGTTCTAGAAACTAGCTACCCTAGTAGAAAATCTCTCCAACTTCAAAACTAACTTGAAAACACACTTGTTCCATCTAGGCTTTGAGTATCGCTTTTAGCAGAGTTCTTTCTGACAGACATGGAGCACTACAAATATCCATTACTTTTTTGTTATTATATTATTATATATTGTTACTATCAAACTGCTGTATAATATTGCTGGTTACACCTTGAAAATTTTTTATAATTATAAGTTATATTGTTATTTCTAGGGACTTAAGCTTGAAAGCCCATTCATAAATACCCCAGGCAGTTTCGCTATTCTGATGGTCGAGAGCACGTCACGTGGGGGTGTTTAAACGGACGATATAACACCGGCTAGAAGTGTTTAAACACGGCTGGCTTCGCGTGTTGGGCGCACAAGCTCACGGTACCCCAATTTAATTATGCGGAACGCAATATATAGTTATTAGTACCAGCGCGTAATCTATTTTTACACGCGCGTACACACACAGTCTTGTTTTGCAGTCGTTGTGTGGACATTCCTTTGTTCTGTACACTTAAGGAAAATCCTATTCCTCAACACTGCAAATAACGTTGTGTGGACGTGTGTAAGTCCACATAGTGCTTCAGATCCCTACATTATGTGGACCTCTTTTGTTCTCAAGTCCACACTGCGTATGTAGCGCTTGCCCACAACCCAATGCGCACCAAACATAACTTTTAAAAAGTTTTTAAAAATGTACAAAATGAACAGATTGTCACAGATTGTCTATAACATTTTTTCGCTTTTTAACAAAAGGGCATTTATGAATGGGAATAAAAGAGTAGTGACTCGTTCTTAAACGGCCGTTTAAAACCTTGCACGGTCGTGGCCGTCTGATAAAGGCCCTCGCCTTCGGCTCGGGCCTTTATCGCACGGCCACGACCCTGCCGGTTTTAAACGGCCGTTTAAGAACTCGTCGCCACTCTTTTATTCCCTTATTGTTAACACAGTTGATTCAAAAGCCACTAGACTATAAACAGATTAATTGGTAGAGACCCTAAAACTCTTAATGAATTTTATCGCTCTATTAAAAGCAGACCCATACTTGAGTATGCAGCTCCCTTCTCTGGTGCCTTGTACTTTAGACTCGGTAAGAAACGCTACAGATGGTACAGAGGCAATTCACCTGCTTTTGTTTAGGTTAAATCTGTCAATGTAGATGGAATTAAGAGCATAAAGTTTGGTCTGCCTCTATTAAATAACAGGGTTCATTATCTACATGTACATGTTTTCTTGTGAAACTTCATACTGATGCGTTTCCGAACACCTATAGTGTTTGTCAGGTGAAACACTTGAGTTCTAGTTATTATTATACAGCAAGTGCTTTTAGTATACATGTATACTTAATAGCATTTACATTTTAACTGCAAATTATGTGCCTTTTATAAGTCTTTTGACATTCCCACAAAATAATGTTTATAATACATGTATTTCTCTTTAAGCCATGTTACTGTATTCGTTTGTCCTTTCATGTTTGTCTATTTCTGAAATTGTAGCATCAGGAGATCAATCTTATAGTAATTCAGTCTACTTTTCTTGAAAACCACCAGGAGTCAAACTTTTTTTATACTGCTGTTTTGTCTATTTCATTCTTTATTGTTTTTTTATTGTACTTTTGTGTACTTACCGGTGAAATTAATAAATGGAATAAAATGAATCTCATTCATTTCTGTCTTAATAGTTCTGATTTGTTGAAAAGCAGAATCTTGAATATTAACGGGAGTATAAGCGTGTCATCATGGCCAAGTGGTCTATGCGCACTGGATGCAAGTTCTGGTGGTTAAGTCATCAGGGTGTGGTTTGAATCCTGGTCATGAAACTTGTGTGTTGAGCAAGATGTACGATAAGTGCTTCTCTACACACTGCTGGGGTATATAAATGCCCGGGAGGATATACAAAGAGGTTGATATTGTGTTTGAAAAAGCCTCCCGAGTGCCACGGTAACCCATTGCTGTCCAGGGAGCTTAGAAAGATTACAGAAATGTATGGCCCAATGACTAGGGCAGTTAGTGAAATGGTCTTGTAAATTGCGCTATAAAGATCTACTTATTATTGTTACGCTGAGAATAATTGAGATTTATATCTTTTCTCAATTCTCTGGTTAGCACAAATCCTGAGGCTTGCGAACTGGGAATGTTTTTCTATGTGACGACGGCTGAACTAGGAAAGTGAAACGACTATGTGAGTCTCTTGCACTATTATAAGCAATACGGCACAAGTTGAAGCCAAGAGTAAAAGTGTGGGAAGTCTTGATTTAGAAATGATAGTGTCACTCACTGAGATATACATAGATATAACATAAGATAACATAAGATAGAACATTAATAAATGTTTTATAAAGATGTCACACAGATATAACATAAGATTGGTGACATCGTTTCCAAAAACAATGTTGGATGATGTAGCAGGCAAGAGGGGAGTTTCTGGTCGGAGTGCTTTAAAACAGATGGTGTGTTTGACTGAGAAAAGGGAGTGAGCCTTGAAATGGCAGAGTATATGAGCCACCTGCTGACACTGTACATGTATACAATTGTTGGGAGAATACTAAAGTTAGTAAAAAATCTTCCCTACTTATTGTTGTCGGCATAGAAGAAGAAAGGAAAGACCATCAAATACAGCCTATACAAAAACACGCCAAAACGCTATTCTGTTTGGACCCGCCGGTAAAATTTAAAAGAAAACTAAAGTTTAGATGTCACCCACTGCGCACTCAAGTTTTTCAAAAGGTTGTGAGAATTGTTTGTATGACCTAATTTGGTCGCACTACAACGATCGAACATTCACGCTGTGATGCACACACACGTGCGATTCTTTACATATACGGCTATTTTATGATTCACTCGGATGATGTTCGTCCCACGAAATGAGGGCGTCTTGCCATCAAACAGCATTCGACGCATCTGAAAACAAAATGGCTTCTGGACGAATAGACAATCGGTGAATTTTTTGGGGTGGATGGTGATGATGTGTCTGCAGATTCTCTTAAGTAAAATATAGTCGAGTCAACGGAGCAACTGAATGTCTTCTTCACCATAATTATGAAAAGAGTAAGTGAATATAGTGGGCAAAATTTAGGTGGAAGAAAACCAAATTTGATTTAGTATTTTTAATGTTTTTTTGTTGTTGTTGTTTGTCGTCGTGTGGTGTTCCGGCTAAGTTTAGGCACAGCCACAGAGGAGGAAGGAAATTCATGGTTTTTAGGTAGACTAGTTAAAGTTTTGTAGTTAAGGGCAAAGTTCTAGTTCTAGTTTGAAGGCCCAGTATTGGGGCGCTGTAGCCTGTACCCCTTAAAAAAATCCCGTCATCTTCGGTCGGACCGCAGATTAAAAATTTCGAAAAAGGAATACTACAGAAACAGGTAGTCATGGGAATGACTGGGGCTGGTCATCTCGCCCCCTTGCAAGCTCGCCCCCAACAAAGTCGCCCCCTGCAAAGTCGCCCCTTAACCGGCTCGCCCTGGGTTGTTACAAAGTCGCCCCCTAACAATGTCGCCCCCAAACAATGCCGCCCCCTAGCAAAGTCGCCCCCTGACAACCCCCAGAAAATCATCAATGTCGCCCCCTAGCAAAGTCGCCCCCAGATGTTATTTAGTTCGGGAAATAGGCTGGTAATATAATGGCTTAATTATTGTATTGAAAGGAATATTGAGTGAAGCCTATTTATAGCCTGTATGTTTAGTTTGTGCTTGGGTAAAAAACGTCATCAAATACAGTCATTTGACCAGTTCGGGATCATTGACCAGTTCGGGATCACTTCAACTTTGCAACAACCCCATAATTAAGTTACTTCTCACATTACCAATTTCTGTTGATACATGTGAAGAATAACATGCAATAAACCAACAAAACCAAAATAAGGTTCCAAACTTCATCAACAAATAAATTATGGCCATTTTCTTGAAGTTTGTCTGCGATTTTGATCATTATTTAAAAAAAAAATGTTGGTTGAAAAACGCTGTTAAAACTTCTCACCTTAAAAATTTGAACGCCAGGGGAATACAATTTATGTTAAATGCTTAGAATGTGTTAAAAATATTTCAGGTAAATACTGAGCAGTCGTCTTGTTTTTTTGAGGAGACGAAATTACCGAAATCGTCTTTTGAGGGGGCATCGTACCCTTGACCAGTTCGGGATCACTCACTACTCAGCATCTCTCATTGCGTCAAATGGTGCCGCACTCAGTGAGGTAAAATCTTACTGCTGCAGTCGAAAGTTTATTTGTTGCTTTTAAGATACATTTCTTCAACAAATTCTTGTAGGAATATTGTTTTTTTGTGAGAAAATGAAACTTGGAGGAGGAAATTGCGACTGTAAGAATAGATATTTGGGTCAATGTTGCTTTTAGGCGTACTTCACCTTTTCATTTGCCTTTGCTGTTGTTTTGTGTTTTTGTTGCTGGATTTTTGCGCTGCTGTTGAATACACTTGCATGAAATTCTCTGGAGAAAGGAAGTCCATGTCCATGCCAACACACTTGTGAAGTTTGTGTCCTTGAGAGACAGTTTTATGAATGGGAGTATTGGTTTGCAATAGAGGGCAAGCTACTGATTCAGAATAGAATCAACTGATCCTGAACTGGTCAAACAGGTGACAATACTTTTCTCAAAGCCTCTTCAAAAGTACTAATCTTTTTTGTCAGTGGATACTTGGTGAGTTTTATAACATGTTTAGGTAAACTGATAAACGTTTTTGTTTAAAATGTCAAAGAGATTGCAACCAAAAACAATGTGAATTCAAAAAGTGATCCCGAACTGGTCAAATGACTGTAATAAACTCCATGCCCCAAATTTACATAATTGTCAATTTTTTTATTAATGTCGCTCAATATTTCATAAATAATTATAACACCCAAGAAATACTTAATAAACGTTACATAATTTTTTTTTTACAAATATAATTACTGAATTACAGATATGATATTTTAAAAAATCGTTAGCCTACTTGTTATTTTACTTTTGGACATTTTTTTTGCAAATAAATAATACATAAAAATTAAAACAAAACAATCATTTTAAATTTAATGACTATTGACATCGTTATTTTTTTCATCCTTTTAAATTTTTTTTTATTGTGGATACTCGGTGGAAAGCTAAATATTTTATTAGGGTTTCTGAAGTTCAAAACTATAGAAATAGCCTCCCCCATTTTTATGGACAGCACTGGCTTCAGATTTTCACCCCCACCCCTGTGCCCCCTCCCCCGTGCCCCCTCCCCCATGCCCCCCTTAGTTATGCCACTGATTCCAGCAGTCTTGTGTTTTTCTCCCATTCTGTGCTGTAAACAAAAATGTTGTCAAGTTAAAGTCTTGAGATACAACACTTGTGCACTTGTGGATTCCCCCCCCCCAAATTCGTGGCCCGTATAGCACAATATATTAGGAGTAATTTCAGTAGACTGTTCTGGAGGAACCGTACACTTCGTTCAACGGAAAAAGGAAAACTTTCTCAAGCCAACTTTTGTGTATAAAAATACTGAATGTGGCCGACAATGACCAGGAAAACCTGTAGTAAATTTAACATTACATTTATAGAGTAGATTTTCAATGTTGGGGAAGGAAAAACGATATAGACCTTTCACAAGCACATTACTTCAAACGGAATCTTTTCTGAAAATGTTTTTAACTATATTTTTTTCACAGCTGCTACAGTGCCAGTGGCTCTTTCTGGGTTTGGCCAATTCAAAACGGTTACCATAAAAAGCCTTAATTATTTTCCAAACTAAATAACATCTGGGGGCGACTTTGCTAGGGGGCGACATTGGCTGGGGGCGACATTGTCAGGAGGCAACTTTGCTAGGGGGCGACATTGTTTGGGGGCGACATTGTCAGGGGGCAACTTTGTAACAACCCGGGGCGAGCCGGGTAGGGGCGACTTTGCAGGGGGCGACTTTGTTGGGGGCGACTTTGTTGGGGGCGAGCTTGTTAGGGGGCGAGATGACCAGCATCCGTCATGGTAGTACTAGTACTAGTTACATGTAGTACAGCGCCTCAGTTACTGGGGGTTCGGACATCTCGTCCGTTTGACAGCTCGACAGTCCGACAACTCGACATATCAGACAACTCGTCCGGTTGGACAACTTGACAGTTTTACAACTCGCCAGTGAGACAACTCAACGGAGTGTCAAGACAAGTCGACGGGTGAAGTTGACAGGTAAATGGGGTGCGTTTTTGCAGTCGTAACTAAACTGTTTCTTTCAGTTCAACTTGCCATTGTTTAAGCACTGGTCATTTACCAAAACAGTTATTGGTTTTGACTGCGAAAACGGAACGCATCTCCATTACTGATAATGTTTACTGCCGAAACATTATTCGAGTCATGCTTTGCCCAATCTCCAGTAGACATAATATCTTGCCTCCGGCTGCCAGTGACCCTCAGTCACATCGCCGAAACTATAGGTACAATTTTAGAGAGGGCCACTGGGATGTCCACCATTTTGTAGGGGGCATTTCTGGCCAATTAAAACTTTAGTTTCCGTTTGCACTTTTTTTCCCAAAGAAGTCCCCTTTCAGCGTTCTCATTTTGTCATTATTTTCCCTTTTAAAGGCCTATATAATATTATAAGCTGCCGTGGAGGCTCAAACAGAGTCAGAACAAATACACTGTGTCTGCTTGTATGAACGGTCAAGGTTTGCCGGAACTTGTGGCCGTGCACGCCTGCCATCTTTGCATGTTGGGTGTGTCCCCCCCCCCACTCATAGAATTCTGCCCCGCCCCAAGGCCCGGCATGCGATTGTTCCCCCACCCCCGGGGGGACGCCTTTGCCCAGCCACAGTACGTTCGTCCCCCATGCCGGGCGGCCTGGCCGTGCGGTCAGCTAGCTTCAGCGCACCACCGGTTTCACACAACTCACAAATCCTCCTTCTGCCACAATGATTTGAACTCCATCCGTCGAGTTGTCTGATCAAAAGTCGACTTGTCTGACAGTTGAGCGAACCAGCCGTTGAGTTGTCTGACCGGACGAGTTGTCTGACCCGTCGAGTTATCAGACTGTCGAGTTGTCAAACAGACGCGTTGTCTGACATCCAGTTACTGAATACTATACTGGGCCTAGCCGTCACCTGTTTTCGATTGACATGTACACTGTATTTGGGATCCCAAATTTTGATGCCTGTTTACCGTGAGAAGGGGCAATGAGATCAAAAGTGACCAGCAGACCTCCCTGTACTCTGTATTCTGTATTCTCCATCTACAAATGTATCATCAGGCTTCAACATGTTGAGATTAAAGTTTCCTGTCAATGACAATAGTGACACCCAAAGCTTTATTAATAAAAAGTCTACATTCCGGTCCTGTGACCATTTCTCACCGGTTGACGGTCCACTTGCGTTTGGAATTTTTGCCCAAGATGTATTAAATATTTTTGACACATTTGATTATTATTAGTAGTATTACTATTAGTAAAATCATGGAGCTACACACATGTAAAATAGTGCATTAGTGATTTACTTGTAAGGTGTTCTAAAGTATCAAGTATTTTTTGCAATACTTCAATAGATGGAGTCCATGCACACAAAAGAGTTTTCATAGAGTTTTCTATGAAACTCTCTCAGCTAAAATTTGAAAAGTGCAAGGTCCAGCAAACCATGTAACAAAATACTTGTGACATAATACAGTGGTGACTAGTTGATTTGGACTTGCCTCTCCTACGGAGCTAACCCCCCAAAAACCTGAACAATTTCCAATCAACATGGCCTTGAATATGATAAATGACGATCCAACATGCACATAAAGAGCAAGGCAATTTCCAACGGATTTGGGATCGGGGGATTTAACTTTTTCGTGGGCAAAGCCATTTTCACAGCTTGGCTTGGTTTGGTTTAGCACTCATAAATTGTTGTATACATGACAATGCGAACTGAACTACTGTAGAAAAACAAAGAATAATCATGGCTGAGTCAGACACTTGTTGTGTCCGAGGATGTCACCTTTTTAAATGACTCTTCTGGATTGTCAAGCAACTTAGAGGAAAGTGGGGGTGAAAGTTATGACAATCTTGATGAACTTCCCCGAGGTGTGATTGGTCTAGCGATGTTTGTTCAGTTTTTCACTGGCCGAACTGTACACTTTCAAGCCGATTGCCTGGACCGCTGCTCCTGTTGATGTTGGGGAAATGAAGGAGTTGGAAGACCTACTTTCTGTGAAAATTATGCAGATTGTCTCATGTGAACTTGTAGGCCTAGTTGTTTTGTTTAAACTTTCTAACAAAAAGAGTGTCGTACCACTTTGCAGGTTTCGATGCAAAAATGCAAGATGATTGTGTTGCATGTGTATGTACTGTGTGTCAAACTCTACTGTACTAGCCATTAGTGACATCAATGCATCATTATCATAAGTAAGCAGTTCTTTACTTTGAGCTGAAAAAGCCTCTAAAGCAGTGCATTTTCGACTCAAATTTTCTCCAGTTTCTCGATGTCTACCATGTCTACTTGGCCCAGTGTTTTAGCTAGGATTTGAAAAGTGGGTGTGCAAATCAAAAAACAGGGTGTGCAACTTTTTTTCACCAAAAATCCACACAGAGCACAGACCACAATTTTTTTTTTAAAATGAGACATTACTCAGTGTATGTAGGTACAGGCAACTCGCGTTTGTTTATTTCGATAACAAACCTGTGATTACCAATCAACACAAATTTTCAATGATAGGCAAGGCTTCATTGTTTTTACTTCATATTTTAAAGCCTTGGCTTTAAAATGTAAAATGGCAAGAAATTATACACACACAACTTAAAAGTATTTCCTCTGTAATTGTTGAGTTTAGTTGGCTCATTTAAACCCTGTTCAGACATGCCAGATAAGAATTTGTTTGGAATATCAATCTCATTTAAAAGCAAGAGTTAAAAAACTAATATATTTGTAATCCCATATTATTGTCTACAACTACAAGTTTACTGCCTACACTTTTATGTCCTTAAATTTCACAATTTATTTTAATCTTTTTGCAAATTGAAGACTACCTAAAAATGGTTGGTTGCTGTTTTTAATGTTCTAAATAAAATGTTTTGTATAGTCCAATTATTTTAACATGTTCGAATTTTTCGAGAGAGAGAGAGAGATCTTTTTTTATGTTTCAATGCAACCATGCCATAACAGCAGGGACTATGTCAAGTCTATGTATTGAACAGCGCACGTGCGAAACACACGATCGGTTGTGCGGCACCTAAATGTCGCCCGACCTAAATGAGTTTCTCCACGTTACGATACGATATCGACATCGGTTTTGGATATGTCGAATTATCGTGATTATCGCGATATTTTATTTAAAAGGAAGACGTTGATGGTGCCGTGCCGATCCGCTCAACCCTATTGGGTTTGGATGCCGCATTTTCAAATTCACAGTACGAATCTTGAATGTGCAAAAAAAAAAAATTGCGGATTTAATGAACATAGGGAAGGAAACTGACTTGTCAGTTTACGTCTTCCCATCTAGCCATGGTGGTCTCTCTTCATCGAGAGTATCGCTGAAATAAGACACAGGCCGACGAACACGCTTGGCGCAGGCTGATTGGCTGCTTTCCGATTGACCGCTTTCCAATTGGCCAAATGGTGTGAATATTTATGACGTAATGCTTTGCGCAGTGCTGCCATCCCATAGTAGTATCTACCACCTCGATCCCGCGGATGTTCTATCCGCCGCTACCGTTCCTTGTGCGGTATACTTTATCGTTAGGGGCCGAAGGAACGGCGAGTTGCAGTGGTTACGAACCTGCAGGGGAAATTCCCTCGGTGAGAAATCACCAGGTTGGGAAACGTCAGGTGCACTGAAAAATACATGTGTCTATGTAACGTGTATGGTTGTGTAGCGATGTCATTGAACGAATCGGAATTAAAAATCGAGGCAACAGCTTTTAGAGATCGCATCGTCCGATCGTGGAGATCGAAAACATGAATTAATTGAGTCGGAACCAGTGATAAAAAAAACTCTCCAAAATGTAAGGTGTTCTGTTTTCATGGAATCTGGATGTTAATTCAGTGTTTTATCCCAGCGGTTTGTATGAGATAAAACTGGTTTTTTTCGCGTTTCTTCGACTTCATCTTTCCGAATTCCCTCTGTGTTTCGTCGTATAACAAAGACCGTGGAAGTTTACTTACATGAAGGAAAGGTATGGTTCCCTCTGTTCATTCTGCCACGGGGTGCTACGGATCCACATAAATAATACTTACAAAACCCAAGGTACCCGTTTAAATTTCACATGCAGGGACTTGCGTCTTGGGGGGATCGGAGTCGACAATGGTTTTCTGTCTTTCTTTCTTTTATATTATTTATTTTTTTCAATACATTTTTCTTATGGTTGTTTTAAAATGGGAAATATTACAGCACATATTTTATAGATTTTAGACAAAAGCAGTGCACGGCCTGGATTACAGCCACCAAGCCGTGCTTGAAAAAATGGGCCGTGTTTTCAGAAAACTGGCCGTGCAAAACACGGCTGCACGGCTCGCTAGCTAAAACACTGACTTGGCCATATATTAAGAGCACCTCAGGGGCCATTCAAAATGTTCAATGTTTTAAAATTTCAACTTTTTTTCCAAAGTTTTTTGACCCACCCACCCACCCCTAATTTCGAGTATAAAACATTGATTTGTTATGCAGTATTAAAAATAAAACTACATGTGGTTTGCATTGTGCATGTACTTGCATATAGTACTTTTACTTGTGTGCGCTGCATGGATGTTAATAATGCACATTCAGGCCTCGCACCGGACCGCAGGCCCAGTTATTTTAGCCCTGGGCTAAAACTTTCATCAACTTTTGTTGTGACCAAAACCCGTGAAGATTGGTGCCAAGTTCAGAGGCCAGCTATGCGTTAGATTTTTCAACCCCCCTTAAAAATATTTTGTATTACTCCGAAATTAACAGAATCGCCACCCGAAAAAAAAACTTGCTCCGGGGAAGAAAAAAAAATAGGCTAAATACAAAATTGTGCAGAATTTTTTTTTGTGGAGGATTTTTTTTCAAAATGCAAGAAAAACCTCTCCAGTATACTTCGAACTCACATAAGGTACACAGGAGATGTTGCTGGTTAATGTGGAGGTACGATTGTGTCAGATTATTTCCCACAAGAAAATTAATTTCCGGCTAAAATGATGTGCAAAATCCTCCGCTCATGACTTCTACCTGTTGTGTTGAGTCTATGACGTGGGGCGCATTCAACAAATTTGCTAATCGGATTGGGACAAACTTGTGCGCAATTCGCGTTTTGCGCTCTGCTGAATTGCCGAATTGTCAGCTGAATCTGGTGAGAGAGCAAAAGCGTGCGCAATCTGCAAATTCGCGCTCTGTTTGTATGCCAGCCCAAGTTGATAATTCTGAAAAACTGCGTGCAATCTGATGATCGTCCATTGTGCCGAATCGCCGTACCCCTAATGGTGTTTCACATAATGGGCCACGCACATGGCGTTTCACATAATAGTGAGTCACGCTGTACAGTTTATAATGTACTTGTACACATTGTACCTAGGGTCATCATGCGCATATAGGAACGCTGGTAGGCACTACGCAGGCAAGTCAAACGATCTAGCTTTTTTCCGTTTTTTTTTTTTTTTATGAAAAGTGAATTTCGATTAATAATTGTTTGAAAAAGAGGCTTTTGACCCACCCACCCACTAATTCGAAAAATTTTTTGAATGGCCCCTTAGAACGGCCCTTTTAAACTTTTTACAAACTTTTGGGTGTCACTACCATTACCAACAGAAAACTTTATTTTTAATACGTTGAGCCTGATGATGATGATACAGGATTTCAGAACAGAGCTTCTAGTACCTGTGGAATTCGCCTGTCTCTGTAAGCAGGAATCAAAATAGCGAATTAAAAAAGCATGTTGATTGAAAGTATGATTGCACGATATAGGCCCTACCCCTACTGCTTAAAAATATTTAAAATAATTTCTTTCCATGAGGCTTTCTGTTCAATGAGCGTGGGTCAATGATCAGCCGTTACATAACTGCTTTTCAACTAATGTACCTATTATGTTAAGTCACATGAGATGTACATTATTTTACAAAAGGGAATGTAATGTTCAAAAGCATTGGAGATGGGCACATAACTGTGTGCAACTGTGCTAAGTGTATGTGTTGGGTTTGAGTTTGGTTTAAGGATTTACATTTGAAAAAAAGTACAATTTAAACCAAACTAAGATACCTTCAAATTTGATTTGATCAAGGAACAGATATAAGAGCACTTTTGAGGTGTAGCAGAGTCAATCATTTGTTGATTGAGGAATGGACTACACATACAAGTAATACCCAAATATACTGTATTTTCCAATGCTGTTTTTTCCAATGCTGAAAGAAAACTACAACTTTTCATAACAATACCTGTTTTATTTTGTTCATATTTTTTTCAGATAATGATGGCAGCAGTAACAGAAACAAAATTTGATTATAAGAGTGAAGACAGTTTAAATGGACTACGTTCCAGCAAAGACACTGATGTTATCCGGTATGCAGACTCTAGCCATGGAAATATGCTGCTAGCTGAGTTAAGTCAGTTGCGCTTTGAGAGACTCCTGACAGATATTACACTACAAGTTGGTCAACAGAAGTTTGCCTGTCATCGTAACATACTTGCAGCATGTAGTCCATACTTTAAGGCAATGTTCACCGGTAGCATGCAGGTATAGTACTGTACATGAACATCATAATTACAGGATCCTTTGGTCACCTTTGGAGGACACAGTAGCACACAAAACTCATGCAGCACTCAGGGGTGGGCTTATAAACTGGTATTCAAGCTGCTGTGCATGTTGGCAATGGTCATGTCAACATGCCATGTGTTTTGAGACACTGTAGCGGAATTGGTGTATACATGCAACTGTTTCATTGAGTCCATGGGGTCAAGTTTCAGTTGCCCCGGGCAAAAGGCACTGCAAACAATGACTGGATTTTACTCTTTGCATAGATTTGTGCCTAATTGCTAATATCCAAGACCTGTTCCTTTCACATAAAGATGGATTATACTGTATTGTCATAAGGCCTTTCACCTCTTCTGGGATGCTGTCTGTTCTGTCTGGGCTTGGGTCAATTATCAGCCGTTACATAACTGCTTTCCAACAGTCTGTTTGTGCTTCAGAAGCTTGACCACAACAATAAAATGAGTAATTAAAATCAGTAAATGTCTCCATTAAAAAATGTCTGTATATGGGAGTCCAAACTGAGTTTGTTTGACAACAAAATTATTAATGCTAGAAAGTTTTTTTTTTTAAATGAAAATAATCACGCACAGGAGGTAATGGGAAAATTATTGTTAATCTCGAAGTGAACTGGTTAAAGTTTTGCAGGTAATATTGGTCCCAACAGTATATTTGACGATTTTTGTATATGTGGGCAATTTAATTACAAGTTTTAGAAATGAAAACAACTTTTACTGGGGGAAGACGTATCACACAAAATTTTCACAAACAAGAAAAAGGATGCCTGGTCAGCCCATTTTATAGTTGGAATGCCACTGAAAGATACAAACCAGAACTGGGTTTTTTGTACACTCTTTTTCACCCAGTGCCTTCAGTTGTTTTCCATCTGGTAAAGCATCAGCATTGGCCCTTTTATTTGTATTCAAAACATTTTTAAAAATGAGATATCACCTAACATGATAAGGCCGGCAGCCACTTCAAGATGAGGGTTACACTTAACTGATTTGGGCTGTCGACCCAAATCAACTGTCACCTGGGCCATGTTGCCACCTACATGTACTCCTGACGCTGAAACAGGGTTACCTCCTTCACAGTCTGTAAGGATGTAGGCAAGGGTATCATCCACTAGGAGCCTGGTTGGCAGAGCAGAGTGCACTACCTTCCCAACTGTTTACGAAGCAATTATGGTTAAGTGCCTTGCTCAAGGGTACAAGTGTCATGACCAGGGTTCGAACCCACACTCTGCTGCTGACAGTAGTAGAGCTTGGGAATAGTGAACTAGACCACTGGGCCATGTCACGCCATCTTTCTTCATGGTTGTTGCAGTACATTTCTCTTGTTCAATCTACGTGCTGATGTTATCACATTACAATAACAATAACAGGCCTTCTTTTATATTGTAGGAATCTCGGTGTGATGTAATTACTCTACAAGATATGGAGCCTACTTCATTAAAGCTTATATTGGAGTTTGCGTATACAGGAGCTTTGAGTCTCCACAATGAGTGTGTGCAGAGTGTATTTGCTGCTGCCAATCTCCTACAAGTGGCTCCTGTCATTCACTTCTGTGCTGAATACATGGAGAAAAACCTTCATGTTATCAACTGTGTTGATATGTACCAATTGGCTTGTATATATTGCTGTGCAAGCTTGAAAGAAGCAGCATGGGATTATCTCAATTATCATATCCAGGTAAGATTACAGCTTTGGATTAGCCCTTGTATCGCAGGTAGGAAAACAGCGTTCAGCTTGATCTCAGTTGTCATATCTACAGATGTGTAGGACTTCTACATTGGGAGAACAATGGCATGAGTGAAATGAAAATAAATTGAATGAAAATAAATTGATTTTTCCAAACATCAACAATGCAATGATACTAGTGTACTAGAAATATAATTAAAACAGAATAACAAGTTTCTACATGTATACCACCTGTGTAACCGTGTTGTTCCTTATGGCATCTAAAATGGTGTACCCTCGGAAAACCTGATATTTGCCAAAATCTACTGGCAGACAGCGCATCAAAATAGCGTGCCTGAAATATATAGCGTGTTTTCTATGAGTGAAAGTCCAGCACATACAGCGAGCTGCATGTATTGCGTAATTTTGCTGAGAAAGACCAAAAACAAAACAAAAATGTAAATGGCGTTTATGTAAATTATAAACTTGCTGTATTTTTTGCAGTTAGTGAGGGGCGAATTGGAAGCAGGAATCGGGACATTGTTTATTTCTATGATACCGTGCGTCTTTTACGACTGGTAAACTAGCCTGGCTGTGTGTCCCTATTAGTGGGTAAATTACTTGGGTAATGCAAACAATCATGAATTGCGCATCGCGATCACTGTGTGTGTGCCATAGTTTTATGCTGTGTTCGTGTTATCATTCCATACACTTGTTGTTATACGCATTTACATCGATGGTTAGCTGAAAGCGATTCAGCACAGCCGAGGCATGGCGAGGGGACACTATTTTGTGCTCCATAGACGACAGCAATGGTGGCAAGCTCGCTGTTCTCTGTCTTAACATTCATGGTATTAGTATCCTAGTGTCAATTGTTTTAATTGTCAAACAATCTGGGTAGAATTGGTTTACTCCATTATATTGGAATCATGGGTTTCATATCCAGGTAGGATTTAAATTTGAAATAAAAATAAATAAACCCCACAGTGAAACACTAAAAAATAAACAACTACATGTACCATGGGGGTGTGTGAAAAAGTCCAGTGGGGATGTGAGTGGGATTACGCCACCCAATATTTTTGTTTTTATCGCAAGTGCCATTCACTTTCTTCAAACATTTTGCGTCTGTTTAGGTGCCAACAATGTACATTATGCCACCACTTCATAGGTGTGCTAAATTGATGCAAACTGAAATTTGAATTTGTTCTTCAATGAAAATATGAAGTTGTCTTCAATGAAAAATTTCTCGCCATGCCACAGGTGAGACCAACAAAGGCGTACCTTCGATTAACTCTGTATGTTATTTGTTATAAAACAGGATGTGATAATGGAACCTCAGTTAGTTCATGCTAGTCTGGACGTAATGCAGGACTTAGTACAGAGTAATAAACTCAATGCTCCATCTGAAGATGTTGTACTCCAAATGGTTCTGAAATGGGTACACTGGGATTCTGTCACAAGATCAGTGCACTTTCCAACCTTACTACAAAGCATCCGCTTACAGCAGATTCCTTGTGGGACATTGCAAGGATTGATGGAAGTGAATACAACCCAAGAAATGAAGTGTATACTTAAAGATGTTATGAAGAAAATGAAGAAAGAGGTCACACTCCAACATGATTTGAATGAAGTCAAACAAAGACCAGAACAACGTTTAGGTATGACTGCTCAGAATGTTGTACTATTGATGGGGCGTTCCAATAGAGAGCACACTTTATGCTGTTACCATCCACCATCCAAAGCAAGTTTTTTTATCGACTTGCCACCAGTGTGCCGTACATTTGGAGCTAAGCTAGCTGTCACAGATACCAATGACATGTATCTGGCTACAGATGATTATCGTGAGAAGAGTGTGTTTCGCTACAATCATGTACAGGCAAAGTGGGTTGAAATTTCCCCCATGCTACAAGGACGATCAAGTTTCTCCCTTGTTGCCATCAATGGAAACATTTTTGCATTAGGAGGATTGAATGATTGGGAGATATTAAGAAGTGTGGAATGGTATGATCCAGCTAGAGATGAATGGCAGTTTGCAAGTTCAATGCCTCGTAATGTTATAGATTTCAGTGCAGCTGCTTATCACAATATGATCTACTTGTTTTCTGGAAGCCGTACCATGAGTTATCACACTCAAACTGATACTTGGGTTGCTACCCTTCCACCCATGCCAACACCACGCTTACAAGTTGCTTGTACAACAAATGGATCAGAAATCTGGTTGATTGGAGGTTTCCTAGCTCAGAGTAGCTCGGAGGTTCCAACCGTCAATGTAGAGTCCTTTAGACCAGAAAGCAATACTTGGACTAAGAGAGTCCCTTTACCAAGTCTATTGAGATTCTGTTCTGCAGTGAGTTACCATCCTGGAGGTAGATTGTATTTATGTGGTATGTGGTGTGGTGTTCATGAAATGGGTCTTAATATACCTATGCAGCTCAGCTCCCAGTTTGATCTGTATGACTTTGAAGAATTGTCCAATTGTTGGGCTGATATTGCATTTGATATTCCTCTGCAAGATGTGCAGTCATGTGCAACTGCAAGGGTATTCCAAAGATGACCCTTGCAACATCAATAGTGTATCATATTTAATCCGATGTTAAAATCTCATTACTGTATAGCCAAAATCATGTCTTTAAACTGCAAAATTATGATGGATTATCATAAATAATTGGATGATATGATTTTCCTAGAGAAGAAAAACAGGTAACCTTACATGTATGCTGTTGGGTAGCTTGTTTAATTATTTTGTTTAATAAAGAGTCATTTCAATATTTGGATTTATCATACATGTACATGTACATGTACATGTAGTACTGCATTGACATCCAGTAGAAGTGGAATATGGTACAGATGTGACTTCAAATGTTTATCACAAATGCTTGTGAGCACTGTTTTGTTGCAAACTTTTGCGGAAGCAAAATAAAGCCCAGTTTGTGTTGCATTTTGTGAATGTCACCGTTTTTAAAAGCAAAGGTTTGAACGGTCAGTCTGATTTTAATTTGGTTGTTATTTACCAGTCTTATCTTATAGATTAGCTGAATGTATTCAATTATAACAGTTATAGGGTTGACCTACATGTGCCATTTTAATCACTGGGTCTCAATTTGAAAGATTTCATGAACCACCCTTGTCATTTCACATAACAATAATACTAACACATTCTTCTATTGTGCGTTTGAGATCCAATAGAACTTTTATATAATGATAAACAATTTGGATTATATAACACTCAAGAAAAATACTCAAAATCTGCGAAAAACATTTACATACCAAAAAATACCCAACCCAAGTTTGTCAAAACCAATCTGTGAGGGCGTGTGAAGTGAAAAGTTTTGTGTTGCAGAATTAAATTAACACTGCAGTGCACTGTGAAATCAGTCAGAGGTATCTCTGAAATTATGATACAAGCTCGTCAGGAGTACGATGACTAGAGCAGGCTAGTCAAAATGTTTTGACCAATTAAGAACTAACTCCGCAGCAGTGAAGTTAATAACCAAAGTCCCCTTGATCCACTAAGCGAAAGTAGTACGCAGGACAGTTCTTTACAGAACAAAGTACCTGAAGTCTCCTGAATTTCGAATTCCGTTATCTATTCCGTGGCAGTAAAATAAAATGCAAGAATTTCCCAAAGAACAAATCTACACAGCAAAGTACATTTGTGTAGATACACATGGTCTTACCGCAAACCATGTACCCCAAAGTATACAGTTTAGAAGTGTCATCCTGCATGAACAGGAAATTAGGCTACTGAAACATTGTTTGTTTCACTTAACCCTTCGGGTTGGTATTCAAAAATGTTTTGTGTCTCTGCTTAGTATTATTTTTCAGAACTTTTTTGAGCTTTTAGAGTAAACATTTTCTTATGGTTGTCACAAGGAAACCTTCACTTGACAACATAGACCATCATAATAAGCACCAGTTTTTGTTCTCTTTCGAGAAAATATGAGTATTGCCTACCCTAAATAATGTATGTACTTGGGGTGGGCAATTCAACAATTCCGAGTGCAATTTCAACACCCCTAGGTTGGCATTAGCCAAGGACTCTGGTTATCACCCCATTTCAACCTTCCAGTTTGCAGCAACATGGAAAATGTGGAACAAAATGTTAACAATGTGTTTGCATTTTGTTACACACTTCCCAAGTTGCTGCAAACTGGACGGTTAAAATGGGGTGATGACCAGAGTCCTTTTAGCATTACTAGGGAGGTTTAAATTGCATTAAGGATTGTGTGAACAGGCAAAACAAGTACAAGTATCATGACTTAACACTTATTAAAATTCAAGAATATAAAATTAATAAGATGCAATCCCACATCTTTCTGGAGAAGTGGAAATCAATAAACTGTTGATAAACCATAAAAAAACCCCGGCTAGACTGAACTCATAGCAATATGGTTGATTGCTTCAGTTCTGGCTCTAGTACATGTACGTACATGTGTAGCAAGAGCCAGAATCATATGTATGTATGTATGTAATTACTTAATTTATTAAATAATTTGGGGTTGAACTGAATTTATTTCTAACCCTGTATTTTACCTTGTTTAGAGGGACATTTAGTTCTCCATTCTTTCTGAACTTCATTGTTATGAGTCTTCTTATCAGTCACCTAGATTACTGACATCTTCGCATTCATGGTTGATTGCTTGTAAACTTCTTATCCATGTCACATTTAATAAGCCTTTTGTGATCCAAAATGGTCATATTAGTGCTAGGTGCTGACCCCTTGCATGCCAAGGAATGCACTCCACATAATGCATGTCTACCATTTTTGCAATTGGGGAGTTGATTCCTTTGGTTACATTTTGACTCCCAAAGTGGTGGACAGAATACATACAGTGTAGGTGTGTGGAAGTGCACTATGGGTCGTGAAATGGGTCTACACAGTTATTTTAAAATTAAATTGGACACTTGCCATTTTTTTGAGTTTGCATCAATCATGTTAGTAATTGTTACAATTTTGTAGACTCTTTCTAATGCATCCTACTGTATAAGTCTTGAGAGTCAAGACAGATTCTCAGCTTGAACAATGGATATATGATATGGCTGGATCACTGAAATGGCATCTGCAGCCACAACCTTACATTGTCAGAATGACTAAGAAAAAATGTCCATGTGTCAGCCACATATAATGTGTAAAATTACAAATTCAAGAAAACAGAATAAGGACATTAATACTATTTCACTTTGGTTGTACCGTTGCTGGATTTGTGTGGCTTTGTGTTCTCTGATATGGCTGCACATTCCATGCACTTCCTCACAATTATGAAAAATTAAAAAGTAAATGTAAGTTAAGACAAACAAATAAAATAGACAATTCAATTCATGTTGACTTTACTCTTTAGTTAATATAGATTGTAAGTGTCATATTCATGTGTTTTAATGTATTTTAAAGTTAATGTAATGGAGTGTGTTGTCATTTTGCTTGTGCTGTTTCACTAACTCTGACAAACAAGAGAACAACTTGGGTTTAGACGCATCATCAATAAACTGTGTTTGTGTGTGACCTTTTGAAAATATAGACATCTAAAATATAAAAGATGATTATGTCTTCTTGTTTGGAACATTTTCCAGAAAGCCCTTGACCAATGCCTCTTTCCTTTTGATACATTGTCTAGCTATTTCTCTTTCTAAAATAAATTAGAGGATTCTGGGACGCTATTAACACCTTTGTGTTTTCTTTCAAGCACCTGCTTTGACCCCAGGAAAGGAATGGCTTGATCAGAAACAAATGTTAAATGAATGTGATTTCACTCAACTCAGTTATAATATTTTATCAGCACACATTTTTGAGGCAACATTTTTTAATAGACCGATCCATTAAACAATCACAATCCAACACTTTTTCTTGTGCTTTCTTTTTTAAAAGTTATTAATTCTAATTAATGAAAAAATACTGCCTACACATGCAACTGTACATGTATACAATCTATGCAGCGTAAAACAAAACAGAGCAAAACAAAACTTGTGGTTTATACAATAACAAAACTGGTCTGATCACAAATTACTGAAATTAATTGATAAATAATGCTAAAATTCCAAATGACTCATTTACCCTTTTAACAAACTCAATCCTCCGTTCTTTATTTGCCAAGAGTCATGCAACATATTCCTGCATGCAATGTTATGAATACAATTCCATTACATCGCACTAATCCGGTTTCATTGGCATTAAACAACTGGGAATATGTCTATTCCCTCTGGACAGGATGCCAGTCCATTGCAGGTTACTCCCAAGCTCTTGGCTGGTAACCATTTGTACTCCTGGGTGGAGAGAAGCAATTATGATAAAGTGCCTTGCTCAAGGACACAAGTGTCGCCACTGACCAGGCCAGGATTCGAACCCACATTCTGTAAATTACCGAACTTGATTCCACTGCCCTAGGCTGCTCGGCCACGACACCTCTAGAGGGAATTAAGGTCAGAGAAAGTACTGAGTAGTATAGACTGTGCAAGTCTCGCGCATATTCGAACATTGGGATCCGTTAAAGCGCGTGAGTTTGTTTCTTTAACACGTTAAAGCAATGTACGTTGGACCACAGTGGTCCCAAAAATGTTCGAATACGCGCGAGACTTGCACGGTCTATTTGGATTAACACAACTGAATACTTTGTGACCTTCACTGCCCAAATCTGGAGAAAAGATACAGTATGATAGCTTTGGACTCATGCGACCATTGACTTGTTGTTTCCCCACCGGACACACATTCTTTTTGCAGTTCCTAGGATCATGTTTCCTTGCCTAACCGATAGCTGTCATTCTCAATGTGGACAAAGGCACTCGCCATTGAAGTGTTTCATGTAAAACGGCTAGACCAAACTGTTTCTGAGTGCCCGGGTGTATTAAAACTACTGAGTACTTTCATTAAATGCCTTCAGGGGAAAGATAGTTATTGCATTATACAGAAACAAAATACAACCTGCATGATGACCCCAAACTGGAATAAGCATTCTCTGCAGCCAGTTAGACTCCCCACATAAATATTTCAATGTATTCTTTATTAAGTAACAGGCCCATTGTGCATCATGAGAACTGTCTAGTAATCCATTATTTGCTTCCACTTCTAGCATGTTCCAGCATTTGAATTTTAAATTCAAAACGCTGCCAAGACTGGCTTAATTATCTTTTCTGAAGAAAAGAAATAATCACAGAATATATTTTTAAAAAATAGTTCAACTTTAAACAAGATTTTCTGTAAACATGGTAAAGTGGCTGTGAGGCAATATAGCAAAACATGTAACCATTTTATGCCATCTTCTCAAAAATATGATTGTCTGTTTTGAGCAAAGAAAAGTTTACTAATCAATTCCTGCTCTCATTAATTTGTTTTTGTTCAACTCCAAATTATTAAAAAATGTACCCAGTCATCCCTTGTGGGTTATTTAAATGAAAACTTTAAACAAAGAGTTTTAAAATTGTCAAAACTATAGTTTGTTTTTGCTGTATGTGATTCAAAACAAATGCTGCACCATCCCTGTGAACTCCTGACTTCTTACGCTTGGAAATGTTGATTTATTCTGAGGGGGATGGTGGGTGTTGATACTGTTGTTGCTTGTAGCTCATATGCAGATAGTCAACAGTATCTATTCAAAGCAACCTTCCTCTACATTCTTTTGATCCACACAGGCATATCAAGGATTTCCCAGGTACACTACCAACATCATAATTGTAATCCCATGTCAGCTCAGATCCAGCTTGCACATGTCTGTAAGAAATAGTACATGAAGTTATAATATAACACAACACTGTCATCATGTATCAGCAAGTATCAGTGTGGTCTGACAATGTAGGATCATGACACATTCTGTGGACTGACACACACCACACACACAAAGTTTCAGCTAATTAGACAAGCTAATTTTTTTGAATACAAAGTATTTTCTCCCACATGAATATTTGTCTCAGTTTGAAAAATAGTTTTAAGAGTTTACCAGAGCAAACTCTCATAACAATTTCAGGCTTGAAATGGTTTACATAACATTGGTTTTAGACCCGAAAAACTTGACTTTTGGCATGGGTACCAGCAGGGAACATGCATGAATGTTTTTATAGAATATGCACCAGTGATTGACTATGCAAATAAATTATAATTGTAATATGTGCACAATACATTTATCTTCAAGCAAACTTGAAATCATTGATTCATAGCAACAAATGGTGTGCTATAAACCTATATTGCACACCTCATATCATACCCTGTTATTGTTTGCTTGCAGATACTCGTTATCACACGCACGCTTGTGGAATACGGACAAATACAGCGCATCTGTGTCCCATATGCAACTTAACCTTCAGCCTCATTGGATATGGGATGCAGAAGTGCTATATTTGTTCGTATTCCATTCATACTAATAGTATGTGGTAGTTTGTGTGGGTCCTTGCTCTGTGATCAAACTAAAATGGCTTCAGTAATGAATTTGACATGCAGACATACAATACCTTTTTGCAAAGAATGCAACCCATGGGAAACGGAGATCATGAGAGTCCACAAATACACTCTGTACAAACAAGTTAGGATTGCAGCTATGCTGTAATAGGAAACAATGCAATAACACAAACATCAGACAACCCTGTTCTGCAAACAGTTAACCTCAATTATTATCTTTTTTTTCCATTGGGAAAAGACATTCTTCTTGAATATCTTGAATCCTTTTTTAAAGCACGAAAATTCCTTCTCGACAGATATATACAAGTACAGTAATACTACAAGGCATTTACAGGCATGCAACTGCCCGATGAAAAAAAAAGAGGAAATTTTCAAAGGCACAACGCAAGCGCGGAGCGAGGCAGCCAAAACGCCAAGGGACATGAGATCCACAATGGTACCCTAGAAAATGTTGAGGTTTATTATGCTCTTAGGTGCATTCTTAGCATGTACTAGGCTTATTTCACATTATTGTGGTTGTACATTGTTGTTGCCATGCATATATAAGGCTTTAAAAAAGAAAAATCGCAAAAAAAAAAAAAAAAAAAAAAAAAAAAATCTTAAATTTTAATTTTAGCGCTGATCATTTTAAAAAACGCGGAAATCCGCGGAAACGCGGAAGAGTTGCATGCCTGCATTTAGATGGTGCTCTCTACAAAGATCACAACGCCTCATAGAACAAGAACAGCTCAATAAGTTAAATAAAATACACACATACTTGTTGCTGAAAATGTAGGCAGAGAGAGTAGAGAGAAATTGTTTTGCATCCCATTACATGTAGTCGTGAGTATCAATATACAGGTTCAAATCCCCAGAGAAAGCCTTCAACTCTTAATGTACTTTTAAATATTTCAGTGCAGAGTTTCTTTGGAAAGCAGACACAATATATTTGAGCCAATGCCCTTTGCTCGGGTCAAAATGCAGGCCACTAACTATGTTTTGCAATTATACAATAGGTCCTTTTGGTTGGTCAGCAGTTTGGAACAGCTAATTCTATTTTCTCACTAATGTATGTAAGTCAAAACTACTTAAAGATATATGCACGCCTTGAGCAACAAGTAGCAAAACAAATGTGTGGATATAATGTAATGGTGAGAAAAGGGGGACAATAAGTCTCTCTGTTCCTCAAGATGATATACCAACTTACGTTCAGGTATCTGCCAAGATTACCAATGAACTTGGCATCCATTACATGTCCTGAAGACTCTGCAAACAATGACCTTGTACGAATCATGGAAGGCCTCTCACTCTCCTTACCTAAAACACCAAAAATACATCAACAGGTCAATATTATGTACTTTTGAAAAAAATTAGGTTGAACCATAAAGTTACTGAAGTGAAAGGGCACCTTTGGTACAGGTAAAACTTGGACAATAATAAACCTCTATATGTACATCTGTCCTCTGGGACCTTTCACTTTTGATATGACTATGTAAATCACCTATACTCACCGATTCAATAAATCAAGTCCATTGCCAATAGCAATGAGCAAGCAGCGCAGTTAATGTGGATATAAGGTCTCTCCATAAAATACTTATCTTGAATGTGAGTGAATCTATTGTATGGCAATGCCTAACTTTGATCGCACAACTAAACCTTGATGAAACACTGATGTAGTGAAGTGCTTGGAATCTATGTTACTTATGTAAACAATAAACCATGCTTGGATTTCTGACCTATATACATTGTACATGTTATACCAAAGCTGAATGACTCAAGGCCCAGTCTTAGCCTCAAGTTCAATTTTTTGTGGACTTGGACTCGGTCAAAAAGCACTGTGACTCAGACGAAGAAGAACAAATATTGGGGAAAACATGCAACTTAAGCTGCCTTCAAGGTGCCCATGTACATTGTCAATAAATAATAAAAGAAGAACAAATTGTTTCTGTTGATGTGTTGCCTGTGGCTTTTGCATATCAACCATGGACCATGTTTTTGTCAAACCGTGCATGTCAAGATGATAGTCTTGTTCAAGTCTGTGATGGTGGTTCTGGTCATCTAGAAATAGCGCCCTCTTCTTGATTATTCTTCCGAATAGTGTTTAACAGACAAAAATAAGCACAACTCAAGCTAGGAGCAGCTGGCTTTACACCTGGCTCATTGTGTCCATTAGTCCCTGGTTTATGTTGACTGTTCTTTAGAGATTTTCTACCTCCATGATTGGTCGTATATAGACCTTGACAGAATGACACGTTGACACATACAGGTTTTCAACAAGTCAGTAAAGGTCTTTGTTAATGTTAGTTTGCGCTCATTTATTATTTTCTCTTTTGCAAGATGTTGTAAGTTCCCATGTTTTTAAAATATGTGGGTTGTTTTATTGCACAAATCTAAAAAAATCTGGTCATCAGTCTGACAATAATGGCTTGAAATTGCTGAAACTTCAGAAATGTTCCATAAAATATAACTGTCGGGAGAATTGACAGCTAGGGTTATTTCAGCCCTGTTCTGTGGGACATCATTCCACTGGTAGTCACACCCACTTTACACAAACTGGCCCCACTGATTAGGCTTGCGGTCCAAATAGAAACGATATGGGAACTGTCGAACGGTTGCCCCAAACGGTTCATTTTCTCAGCTTCAACCGTTTATGAATCTGAAAGCAACCGTTTCACACCTTGTATCCCGGCCTTAAGACCCACGCTCAGACAAAAGAACTGTTACTTGGTTTCACCTTACAAAGGAGCGTCAGCCGGACTGGACATCGATGCACAGCCACCTCTAATCTGTTACTAATCCTTACTACTCCTTCATGGTTGAGGCTGTCGTGATCAATGGTTTATTTTCGGTGGGATGCTATGATTTTAGCTTTCAGTTTTCAGATTTTCTGTTTGTTGGTTTTAAAATCTCAGAACTTCATAATTTTGCGATCGAATTAAAAATATATATAAAGCAAACGTTTCATGTAATTTTAGGTTTTCAACACACTGCCCATAAAAATAGACGTTGGTGCCCTTTTAGCTAGACAGACAGATCTCTGACCTAATAATTCATAGTGCGCAATGCATTAACATGTAAACGCCAAGCAATGCACATTATTTGCATACTGTAAATATGTTTGGATTGCTTGGCATGCATTTTCAGAATTGCGCACTACTTATGCTCGATGGACAATTGAATTTTCGGCCCAAATCACAAGCAGCCGTTGTTTCATGTTCTTGTACAGAATGCACCAGGGTGGATACCAAGTTCGTACCCTAACCAAACAATTGATGGCAATACGGATGTGCAAGCCAATAGTGATCGCAATGAGTCAGAGCTCTTTTAAGTTGAGCTATAATCCCAATAAATGGAAAGTAATCCAATTATAGACGCTCTGTTTCGCACACTCCAAAGGACCAGATAAGCTGAGGGCATTGAAGCTTTACACAAACGATCCTCCCAACTGTTTGGCAAATGCTGTTGAACCATTTGTGCCTCAAAGCATTTTGCAACCGTTCGACGGTAGCCAAACCGTTTCTATTTGGACCACGCGCCTTACCAGAAGCCCATAGAAGTTGCAGTGAGCTTGTTTCCTCAAAGTTAAATGTTTCTGTCATAAGAAATGCTTGTGAGCATGAAATGAGTAAACTTTGGTAAAATAACACACAAGCGTAAGCTGGCTTTTGAGCTGAAAGTAGCACAAACTGTGAGCAGGCAGCAGATACGCAAGCGTTTGACACAACAACTTACCACTAGAACTAACTTTACATGAGGGAATTGGACTCAGACAAGAGGGGACTTGGACTGGGTGGGGAGGACTTGGACAAGCAGGGACTCAAACTCCGTTGGGGAGGATTCGGACAAACAGGGACTTGGACTCGGTGGGAGGACTAGGACTCGGACTCAGACTTGGACAAACAGGGACTTGGACAAATAGGGACTCGGATTCAGTGGGGAGGACTTGGACTTTGACTCGAACATTAGGAACTCGACTACAGCACTGTGTAGTACCATCGATCACAGTTAACACTCAAAGAATACTCACTCTTATCAGCTGCGGTAGTAGAGACTGTAATACCTTCTTCATTGCCATCTGTAGGGATATCAAAGAAAACAAAGACAAGTCTTTCCTTTTTTTGCAGAATATAAGATTATAATATGAAAGGAAGCTCATATTTTTATAGACTTTGAAAAAGGTATGTAGGTCTTGTTATAAATCAACCATTCCTTTATAACAAATGACTTTAGTTGACAGTACACATACCGACCTCTTCCTTAAATAGATGACTTAACAGTCAACCAAAATCCTGAAGAAAAAAAAACACCTACTCAAGCCTGAGCAAAAAGGTCTGATCATCTCAACAATAAAGGTCTTATCATCTCAACAATAAAGGTCTCATCTACTCAACAATAAAGGTCTTATCATCTCAACAATAAAGGTCTCATCATCTCAACTATAGAGGTCTCATCATCTCAACTATAGAGGTCTCATCATCTCAACTATAGAGGTCTCATCATCTCAACTATAAAGGTCTTATCCTCTCAACTATAGAGGTCTCATCATCTCAACTATAGAGGTCTCATCATCTCAACTATAAAGGTCTCATCATCTCTACTATAAAGGTCTCATCATCTCAACTATAAAGGTCTCATCATCTCAACTATAAAGGTCTCATCATCTCAACTATAAAGGTCTTATCCTCTCAACTATAGAGGTCTCATCATCTCAACTATAGAGGTCTCATCATCTCAACTATAGAGGTCTCATCATCTCAACTATAAAGGTCTCATCATCTCAACTATAAAGGTCTCATCATCTCAACTATAGAGGTCTCATCATCTCAACTATAAAGGTCTCATCATCTCTACTATAAAGGTCTTATCATCTCAACTATAAAGGTCTCATCATCTCAACTATAAAGGTCTCATCATCTCAACTATAAAGGTCTCATCCTCTCAACTATAAAGGTCTCATCATCTCAACTATAAAGGTCTCATCATCTCAACTATAAAGGTCTCATCATCTCAACTATAAAGGTCTCATCATCTCAACTATAGAGGTCTCATCATCTCAACTATAGAGGTCTCATCATCTCAACTATAGAGGTCTCATCATCTCAACTATAAAGGTCTCATCATCTCAACTATAAAGGTCTCATCATCTCAACTATAAAGGTCTCATCATCTCAACTATAGAGGTCTCATCATCTCAACTATAGAGGTCTCATCATCTCAACTATAGAGGTCTCATCATCTCAACTATAGAGGTCTCATCATCTCAACTATAAAGGTCTTATCCTCTCAACTATAGAGGTCTCATCATCTCAACTATAGAGGTCTCATCATCTCAACTATAAAGGTCTCATCATCTCAACTATAAAGGTCTTATCATCTCAACTATAAAGGTCTCATCATCTCAACTATAAAGGTCTCATCATCTCAACTATAGAGGTCTCATCATCTCAACTATAGAGGTCTCATCATCTCAACTATAGAGGTCTCATCATCTCAACTATAGAGGTCTCATCATCTCAACTATAAAGGTCTTATCCTCTCAACTATAAAGGTCTCATCATCTCAACTATAGAGGTCTCATCATCTCAACTATAAAGGTCTCATCATCTCTACTATAAAGGTCTTATCATCTCAACTATAAAGGTCTCATCATCTCAACTATAGAGGTCTCATCATCTCAACTATAAAGGTCTCATCATCTCAACTATAAAGGTCTCATCATCTCAACTATAAAGGTCTCATCATCTCAACTATAAAGGTCTCATCATCTCAACTATAAAGGTCTCATCCTCTCAACTATAAAGGTCTCATCATCTCAACTATAAAGGTCTTATCCTCTCAACTATAAAGGTCTCATCATCTCAACTATAGAGGTCTCATCATCTCAACTATAAAGGTCTCATCATCTCAACTATAAAGGTCTCATCATCTCAACTATAAAGGTCTCATCATCTCAACTATAGAGGTCTCATCATCTCAACTATAGAGGTCTCATCATCTCAACTATAGAGGTCTCATCATCTCAACTATAGAGGTCTCATCATCTCAACTATAAAGGTCTCATCATCTCAACTATAAAGGTCTCATCATCTCAACTATAGAGGTCTCATCATCTCAACTATAGAGGTCTCATCATCTCAACTATAGAGGTCTCATCATCTCAACTATAGAGGTCTCATCATCTCAACTATAGAGGTCTCATCATCTCAACTATAAAGGTCTCATCATCTCAACTATAAAGGTCTCATCATCTCAACTATAAAGGTCTCATCATCTCAACTATAAAGGTCTCATCATCTCAACTATAAAGGTCTCATCATCTCAACTATAAAGGTCTCATCATCTCAACTATAAAGGTCTCATTATCTCAACTATAAAGGTCTCATCATCTCAACTATAGAGGTCTCATCATCTCAACTATAAAGGTCTCATCATCTCAACTATAAAGGTCTTATCCTCTCAACTATAAAGGTCTCATCATCTCAACTATAAAGGTCTCATCATCTCAACTATAAAGGTCTTATCATCTCAACTATAAAGGTCTTATCATCTCAACTATAGAGGTCTCATCATCTCAACTATAAAGGTCTCATCATCTCAACTATAAAGGTCTTATCCTCTCAACTATAAAGGTCTCATCATCTCAACTATAAAGGTCTCATCATCTCAACTATAAAGGTCTTATCATCTCAACTATAGAGGTCTTATCATCTCAACTATAGAGGTCTCATCATCTCAACTATAAAGGTCTCATCATCTCAACTATAAAGGTCTTATCCTCTCAACTATAGAGGTCTCATCATCTCAACTATAGAGGTCTCATCATCTCAACTATAAAGGTCTCATCCTCTCAACTATAGAGGTCTCATCATCTCAACTATAAAGGTCTCATCATCTCAACTATAAAGGTCTTATCATCTCAACTATAGAGGTCTCATCATCTCAACTATAAAGGTCTCATCATCTCAACTATAGAGGTCTTATCATCTCAACTATAGAGGTCTCATCATCTCAACTATAGAGGTCTCATCATCTCAACTATAAAGGTCTCATCATCTCAACTATAAAGGTCTCATCATCTCAAGTATAAAGGTCTCATCATCTCAACTATAGAGGTCTCATCATCTCAACTATAGAGGTCTCATCATCTCAACTATAGAGGTCTCATCATCTCAACTATAGAGGTCTCATCATCTCAACTATAGAGGTCTCATCATCTCAACTATAGAGGTCTCATCATCTCAACTATAAAGGTCTCATCATCTCAACTATAAAGGTCTCATCATCTCAACTATAGAGGTCTCATCATCTCAACTATAGAGGTCTCATCATCTCAACTATTGAGGTCTCATCATCTCAACTATAGAGGTCTCATCATCTCAACTATAGAGGTCTCATCATCTCAACTATAAAGGTCTCATCATCTCAACTATAAAGGTCTTATCATCTCAACTATAAAGGTCTCATCATCTCAACTATAAAGGTCTCATCATCTCAACTATAAAGGTCTCATCATCTCAACTATAAAGGTCTCATCATCTCAACTATAAAGGTCTCATTATCTCAACTATAAAGGTCTCATCATCTCAACTATAGAGGTCTCATCATCTCAACTATAAAGGTCTCATCATCTCAACTATAAAGGTCTTATCCTCTCAACTATAAAGGTCTCATCATCTCAACTATAAAGGTCTCATCATCTCAACTATAAAGGTCTCATCATCTCAACTATAAAGGTCTTATCATCTCAACTATAGAGGTCTCATCATCTCAACTATAAAGGTCTCATCATCTCAACTATAAAGGTCTTATCCTCTCAACTATAAAGGTCTCATCATCTCAACTATAAAGGTCTCATCATCTCAACTATAAAAGTCTTATCATCTCAACTATAGAGGTCTTATCATCTCAACTATAGAGGTCTCATCATCTCAACTATAAAGGTCTCATCATCTCAACTATAAAGGTCTTATCCTCTCAACTATAAAGGTCTCATCATCTCAACTATAGAGGTCTCATCATCTCAACTATAGAGGTCTCATCCTCTCAACTATAGAGGTCTCATCATCTCAACTATAAAGGTCTCATCATCTCAACTATAGAGGTCTTATCATCTCAACTATAGAGGTCTCATCATCTCAACTATAAAGGTCTTATCATCTCAACTATAGTGGTCTCATCATCTCAACTATAAAGGTCTCATCATCTCAACTATAGAGGTCTCATCATCTCAACTATAAAGGTCTCATCATCTCAACTATAAAGGTCTCATCATCTCAACTATAAAGGTCTCATCATCTCAACTATAAAGGTCTTATCCTCTCAACTATAGAGGTCTCATCATCTCAACTATAGAGGTCTCATCATCTCAACTATAGAGGTCTCATCATCTCAACTATAAAGGTCTCATCATCTCAACTATAAAGGTCTCATCATCTCAACTATAGAGGTCTCATCATCTCAACTATAAAGGTCTCATCATCTCTACTATAAAGGTCTTATCATCTCAACTATAAAGGTCTCATCATCTCAACTATAGAGGTCTCATCATCTCAACTATAAAGGTCTCATCATCTCAACTATAAAGGTCTCATCATCTCAACTATAAAGGTCTCATCATCTCAACTATAAAGGTCTCATCATCTCAACTATAAAGGTCTCATCCTCTCATCTATAAAGGTCTCATCATCTCAACTATAAAGGTCTCATCATCTCAACTATAAAGGTCTCATCATCTCAACTATAAAGGTCTCATCATCTCAACTATAGAGGTCTCATCATCTCAACTATAAAGGTCTCATCATCTCAACTATAGAGGTCTCATCATCTCAACTATAAAGGTCTCATCATCTCAACTATAAAGGTCTCATCATCTCAACTATAAAGGTCTCATCATCTCAACTATAGAGGTCTCATCATCTCAACTATAGAGGTCTCATCATCTCAACTATAGAGGTCTCATCATCTCAACTATAGAGGTCTCATCATCTCAACTATAAAGGTCTTATCCTCTCAACTATAGAGGTCTCATCATCTCAACTATAGAGGTCTCATCATCTCAACTATAAAGGTCTCATCATCTCAACTATAAAGGTCTTATCATCTCAACTATAAAGGTCTCATCATCTCAACTATAAAGGTCTCATCATCTCAACTATAGAGGTCTCATCATCTCAACTATAGAGGTCTCATCATCTCAACTATAGAGGTCTCATCATCTCAACTATAGAGGTCTCATCATCTCAACTATAAAGGTCTTATCCTCTCAACTATAAAGGTCTCATCATCTCAACTATAGAGGTCTCATCATCTCAACTATAAAGGTCTCATCATCTCTACTATAAAGGTCTTATCATCTCAACTATAAAGGTCTCATCATCTCAACTATAGAGGTCTCATCATCTCAACTATAAAGGTCTCATCATCTCAACTATAAAGGTCTCATCATCTCAACTATAAAGGTCTCATCATCTCAACTATAAAGGTCTCATCATCTCAACTATAAAGGTCTCATCCTCTCAACTATAAAGGTCTCATCATCTCAACTATAAAGGTCTTATCCTCTCAACTATAAAGGTCTCATCATCTCAACTATAAAGGTCTCATCATCTCAACTATAAAGGTCTCATCATCTCAACTATAAAGGTCTCATCATCTCAACTATAAAGGTCTCATCATCTCAACTATAGAGGTCTCATCATCTCAACTATAAAGGTCTCATCATCTCAACTATAGAGGTCTCATCATCTCAACTATAGAGGTCTCATCATCTCAACTATAAAGGTCTCATCATCTCAACTATAAAGGTCTCATCATCTCAACTATAGAGGTCTCATCATCTCAACTATAGAGGTCTCATCATCTCAACTATAAAGGTCTCATCATCTCAACTATAGAGGTCTCATCATCTCAACTATAGAGGTCTCATCATCTCAACTATAAAGGTCTCATCATCTCAACTATAAAGGTCTTATCATCTCAACTATAAAGGTCTCATCATTTCAACTATAAAGGTCTCATCATCTCAACTATAAAGGTCTCATCATCTCAACTATTAAGGTCTCATCATCTCAACTATAAAGGTCTCATTATCTCAACTATAAAGGTCTCATCATCTCAACTATAGAGGTCTCATCATCCCAACTATAAAGGTCTCATCATCTCAACTATAAAGGTCTTATCCTCTCAACTATAAAGGTCTCATCATCTCAACTATAAAGGTCTCATCATCTCAACTATAAAGGTCTTATCATCTCAACTATAAAGGTCTTATCATCTCAACTATAGAGGTCTCATCATCTCAACTATAAAGGTCTCATCATCTCAACTATAAAGGTCTTATCCTCTCAACTATAAAGGTCTCATCATCTCAACTATAAAGGTCTCATCATCTCAACTATAAAGGTCTTATCATCTCAACTATAAAGGTCTTATCATCTCAACTATAAAGGTCTCATCCTCTCAACTATAGAGGTCTCATCATCTCAACTATAAAGGTCTCATCATCTCAACTATAAAGGTCTTATCATCTCAACTATAGAGGTCTCATCATCTCAACTATAAATGTCTCATCATCTCAACTATAAAGGTCTTATCATCTCAACTATAGAGGTCTCATCATCTCAACTATAAAGGTCTCATCATCTCAACTATAGAGGTCTCATCATCTCAACTATAAAGGTCTCATCATCTCAACTATAAAGGTCTCATCATCTCAACTATAAAGGTCTCATCATCTCAACTATAGAGGTCTCATCATCTCAACTATAAAGGTCTCATCATCTCAACTATAGAGGTCTCATCATCTCAACTATAGAGGTCTCATCATCTCAACTATAGAGGTCTCATCATCTCAACTATAGAGGTCTCATCATCTCAACTATAAAGGTCTCATCATCTCAACTATAAAGGTCTCATCATCTCAACTATAAAGGTCTCATCATCTCAACTATAGAGGTCTCATTATCTCAACTATAAAGGTCTCATCATCTCAACTATAGAGGTCTCATCATCTCAACTATAAAGGTCTCATCATCTCAACTATAAAGGTCTTATCCTCTCAACTATAAAGGTCTCATCATCTCAACTATAAAGGTCTCATCATCTCAACTATAAAGGTCTTATCATCTCAACTATAAAGGTCTTATCATCTCAACTATAGAGGTCTCATCATCTCAACTATAAAGGTCTCATCATCTCAACTATAAAGGTCTTATCCTCTCAACTATAAAGGTCTCATCATCTCAACTATAAAGGTCTCATCATCTCAACTATAAAGGTCTTATCATCTCAACTATAAAGGTCTTATCATCTCAACTATAAAGGTCTCATCCTCTCAACTATAGAGGTCTCATCATCTCAACTATAAAGGTCTCATCATCTCAACTATAAAGGTCTTATCATCTCAACTATAGAGGTCTCATCATCTCAACTATAAAGGTCTCATCATCTCAACTATAAAGGTCTTATCATCTCAACTATAGAGGTCTCATCATCTCAACTATAAAGGTCTCATCATCTCAACTATAGAGGTCTCATCATCTCAACTATAAAGGTCTCATCATCTCAACTATAAAGGTCTCATCATCTCAACTATAAAGGTCTCATCATCTCAACTATAAAGGTCTCATCATCTCAACTATAGAGGTCTCATCATCTCAACTATAGAGGTCTCATCATCTCAACTATAGAGGTCTCATCATCTCAACTATAGAGGTCTCATCATCTCAACTATAAAGGTCTCATCATCTCAACTATAAAGGTCTCATCATCTCAACTATAAAGGTCTCATCATCTCAACTATAGAGGTCTCATCATCTCAACTATAAAGGTCTCATCATCTCAACTATAGAGGTCTCATCATCTCAACTATAGAGGTCTCATCATCTCAACTATAAAGGTCTCATCATCTCAACTATAAAGGTCTTATCATCTCAACTATAAAGGTCTCATCATCTCAACTATAAAGGTCTCATCATCTCAACTATAAAGGTCTCATCATCTCAACTATAAAGGTCTCATCATCTCAACTATAAAGGTCTCATTATCTCAACTATAAAGGTCTCATCATCTCAACTATAGAGGTCTCATCATCTCAACTATAAAGGTCTCATCATCTCAACTATAAAGGTCTTATCCTCTCAACTATAAAGGTCTCATCATCTCAACTATAAAGGTCTCATCATCTCAACTATAAAGGTCTTATCATCTCAACTATAAAGGTCTTATCATCTCAACTATAGAGGTCTCATCATCTCAACTATAAAGGTCTCATCATCTCAACTATAAAGGTCTTATCATCTCAACTATAGAGGTCTCATCATCTCAACTATAAAGGTCTCATCATCTCAACTATAGAGGTCTCATCATCTCAACTATAAAGGTCTCATCATCTCAACTATAAAGGTCTCATCATCTCAACTATAAAGGTCTCATCATCTCAACTATAGAGGTCTCATCATCTCAACTATAAAGGTCTCATCATCTCAACTATAAAGGTCTCATCATCTCAACTAAAGGTCTTATCATCTCAACTATAAAGGTCTTATCCTCTCAACTATAAAGGTCTCATCATCTCAACTATAAAGGTCTCATCATCTCAACTATAGAGGTCTCATCATCTCAACTATAAAGGTCTTATCATCTCAACTATAAAGGTCTTATCCTCTCAACTATAAAGGTCTCATCATCTCAACTATAAAGGTCTCATCATCTCAACTATAGAGGTCTCATCATCTCAACTATAGAGGTCTCATCATCTCAACTATAGAGGTCTTATCCTCTCAACTATAAAGGTCTCATCATCTCAACTATAAAGGTCTCATCATCTCAACTATAGAGGTCTCATCATCTCAACTATAAAGGTCTCATCATCTCAACTATAAAGGTCTTATCATCTCAACTATAAAGGTCTTATCCTCTTAACTATAAAGGTCTCATCATCTCAACTATAAAGGTCTCATCATCTCAACTATAGAGGTATTATCTATCATCGGTATTTATAAATAACCTATCCTGTATTCCTTTTTAAAGGGTACAGTCGACTCTCGTTAATACGAGGTCCGCCGGACTGGCCCGTTTTCCTCGTATTATTCGAACCTCGTCTTAAACGCAGTGCACTATTTACACGTACTAACATGTATACACACGTTGTCATAGTGCATGCTTTACACACGTGTCTAGGCTAGAACGGAGCGGTTTGCTTTTTAGTAAAGTTCTTACGAGCATCATGTACACAAAAATATCACTGATAAATGCATTTTTGTTGACTAAGATCTTAAAAATTTAATATGTGACATAACTCAAGATAAAAATCAAAGCATAGTGATGTCAAACTTGCCGTTCATGTGACCATGATGTGACAGATTCGATACTGCATAGCGCCTATGCTGAACGTTGTTTTCCCTGGTAGCCGTCAGCGTGTAAGCGAAGTAGCATTTTAAGCAAAGGTTACCAGCAAAATGTTTCTGGTTTTTTAGATCAGACAGAACCGCATGGCCGATACGATAAATAGTTTGGCAACAAAAATTATTTACGAACCTTGACTACACGCAACAATATTTTTAAGATCTCGCTACAAAAGTATGGAAAAACATTACTTTTTGTCATCATGGGGCTGCAAACCTTGTATTATCCGTGTTCTCGTTACGACCGTGCTCGTATCTTCCGTTTTTTTAAGACATAGAAACACGCATGGGACAGTTCAGGACCGGTGAAATACCTCGTATAAACTGGCGTCTCGTATCATCCGAGCTCGTATTAACGAGAGTCGACTGTATATACTGACCTTTCAATTTTTTACGCATGTGCAGTCTGCCAGTAAGGGAACGTCTTTTGAAAGCTTCTAACTGGCTACTGTCTAGTACCTTACCAGGACTTGTGTTGTAGCCATAGTTGATGAATGAAGATGTAGATGAATCTGAAAATCATATCATACATTATGATTAACAAATACAGCTGGACATAAATTGATACACCAATGCAAAAAGGCCATGGCCCAACTTCATGGTCTGTACCAATTATTACCAACATTACATTTTTAACAGATTGTCCATGGTAACTGGTTTTAAAGAAATTTATTTGGTAAAGATGCCTTTTTTCAAATCAAAAACTTATCGGTACCATTAACCATGTAACAAATGATTTGTCCACACTGACACTGTTCATTAACACAGAGCTAAGTTCAATTAAAAAAAATAAAAATAAAAAAAATAAAAATAACAAACTAGACATTCAGTTTTTGTTTACAACAAAAACAAGGTGTTCGTGATCGATGTCATCTAATTATGATTGAATTATATTTTATTTTATCAACCCGATTTGTGGTGCAGGAGTAAGATTTTGTTCCAATATAAATCTTCAACTTCCGGTTTGAACCAAAACTTAGGTCAAATGAGGTCATATTGTGTAGTGCTAGGTAAGTCCTAGGAGCCCTTTGTAATGCCGTGTAGTTAATAAAAATCCAATGTGTGGTTCAGGGGTTATGATTATATCAAATTTGATCTTCCGGTTTGTACCGGAAGTCAAGGTCAAATTGGGTCGCTTTCTGTGTGTCATTTCTTTAGTTGATAAATACTTTCCCAATGATTTAAAGATTTATAAAAAAACAATGTGTGCTTTAGAAGTTATGAATTTTTGAAACATTAATTTTTAACTTCCGGTTTGAACCAGGAAGTTAGGAGCTCTTTCTGATGACGTATACATTATAAAAATACAAGTTGTTGAGGAGTTATTATTTTTTTATTATTAATTTCATCTTCCGGTTTGAACCGGAAGTCAAGGTCAAACGTGGTAAAATTCTGTGTATCGTTTCTTAAATTGTTACACACCACCCTAATGATGCATAGATTGTAAAAATACAATGTGTGGTTCAGAAGTTATGATTTTTTGAAACATTAAATTTCAAACAGGTCACAATTTGTGTAGCGCTTGTTTAATTTATCAATACCGTTCAGACGACGTATGGATTGTAACAATCCAATGTGTGGTTAAGGAGTTATAAATTTTCCAACTATTACACGGACTATCATATTTGGGTGTGCAATATACAATGAAATTGCGAGCGACGCCAAATGTATTCCTTTATGTAGCTTTACAGTGTCAATATAGACATGTTAACTCAAACCACACGCGCAATGTACATGTGGCTGTATGGACGTGTAGCGAGACCTTAACTACCCGTGCATCATACACGTGCGTGGCTGGTACAGGTTTGACTTACATTGCATTTACGTGTAGGCCTACACTACCGTGTGTTGTCGTACAAAGAGGTTCAACAGACACGTGCGCTTTGACGTCAAGTTTTAACCAAATGTAAAGGTTAAAATGTTACCATATCTGTGCAAAAGTTTCGGCAGGATAACTCATCTATATTCCGATGCAAAATTTACGTTAAAATATTACATAGTTTTTGAGATATGAATATTTGAAATTTTCACCTTCCGGTTTGAACCAGAAGTCAGGGTCAAATGGGATCATGTTGTGTGTAGCGTTTGTTGAACGACCTATCCGATGATGTGTAGATTGTAAAAGTCCAACGTGTGGTTCATGAGTTATGATTTTTTACAATTTTTAAACTTTGATTTAATGTAATTCAATACCCGATGACGTCATCATGACATCACCAAGGTTGTGTCGTCTTGATACTGCGATTCAATTGTCTGATGAGTTTCAACGTTCAATTCAATTTCAATCTTGAGTTATGCTGTACAAAAGCCCAAAACATGACTTTTTGAAGGAAAACAATTGAAGGTAAACTTCAACCTAGGGTAACGACCCGGAAGTAAAGGTCATACAATTTTGGCGTTAACTTTCAAATGTTGCCCCAATCTTGATCTATCAGATGCCAAACTTTGAACATCATAGCTTTCAAATTCAATGAAATACAGCGAATAGAAAATGGTCATTTTTCAACTTTGAAAACCTTGTAATTCGACACCCGATGGCATCATCATGACGTCATCAAGTCTGTGCCGTCCTCATATTAAGGTTCAATTGTCTGATGAGTTTCAAGGTTCAATTCAGTTTTGAACTTGAGTTATGCTTTAGAGAAGAGTTTGACGGAAGAAGAAGATGGAGAAGAAAAAAATAAACCGGAACAATATCAAGAGGTGTTCGTGCACATCTCGCACAAACACCTAAAAAGTTCGCAAAAAACAAGAGTAAAAGCCACTCTTGGTATGGGCTACAAGAAGAAAAAACTTGAGATGAAAAAACACCTCAGGGCAACTGAAGGTTGACATTAAATTGTGAGTTTGTAAAGTTATAAATGAAGTTGGAATCTCTACTTTTGGGTAATAAAAAGCAAATCTAGTAAAGTGTCTCTGACAATGACAGTGTAAAATTAACATGGCTATTGGAACAACTTCTTTATAACTGCTATAAATTCCTGGTAAAGAATACACGAATGCTTCAAAGAAAAGAAGACAAAGGAAACTTGCAAGATGAACCAAAAAAACCTAGTTGAATTTTTAGTTTTTAGTACAACAGAAAACACAAAAGCTACGAAAGGGAGTTTAGAGATGTTTTGTTTGTGGTAGTACTTGAGCAAATCTTTTAAGAATTTTGGAGGCTCTGAAAAGTCATGAATATATCATTATAATTAAGCACAGTTGGGGATCATGCTTTTTCTAATTGCCAAGATAAATATTCAGGAAATGTCTATGTTCAAAACTTGTCTGGAATCCTACCTACTCTCAAGACCTTACTGTATGGTGCTATGAGCATCGAGCAGCAACAATTAGATTGGTGCCAATAAATCTAATGAATGATAGATTGATTGATTTTTTGGCCAGTTATGGTCTGATTATTTTGACTAGAGCTTTATTCACCTAAACTAAAGCACATTGACTATGTACATTACCTCTACTGGATTCATCAGCCCCTTCCCTGTAGTTCTCTCGTCTGATTCCTCTCTTGACAGCATTCTGTTGTTTCTTAGCTCCAGAACTTTTCCTAGCGACAGGTCTGCTTTCTTGACTGCTAGTTGAGTTTTTTCCTGATCTATCTGTACTGTAGTCGTTGAGTCCACTTTTATGTACATAAGAGCCAATGAGACCATCTGATTTGCCTGTGCTCCTTCCATTATCCTCTGGTGTTAGTGTATCTCTTGGTTCTGCTAGAGTACTATTTACCCACGCTTCAACTTTACTCTGAGAAGAAGCTTTCTCAGGAAACTCTACTGACCTGTAATCGTGACAACGACAACAAACAACTCAGTGTTGATGAGTGAAGTGCAAAAGCAAAACACCCTCAGGAGTTATGCAACCATAGTGACATCGGCAGTATAACTTGGCTCAGCTAACCAGTGAGAATGCAAAAAAGGTCACAAACTCTTATTAGCTTGGATCTGGATCCTATGGGCACTTCCTTTGGGTACACTTTCAACATGCCTTTGTTTGCTTAAAACTAATAGAACTACATAATTTGATACTCGAGTATCCTTTTGAAGGTACTAATACTGATACTCAATTAAAAAAGGACTCGTACTTGAAGTCACATACTCAATACTTGACTAAAATGTACTCGGACTCATTTGCATCTAGTCAAAATACCACTTTCCTCCACGCGTAAATGTTTGATACAAGGCATTACAAGAATTGATTACATGTCACTGTACTATGCAGTGCAATGGCTGCCAAGGTAGAATCTGAGTATAGACCATTTGTAGAAAATGAACCCCTGAAACTAGACGATTGCAAGCTGTGCATGTGTTTATGATGGACTGTATAGACCTATATCGTGGTGTGGCCATCTTGATTTTTTTCCAATCCAAATCATTGTGACCAAACCGAGGCTGGAAGAAGAAAAAGTCTGGTTCCGATGGATATTGGCATTCATTAACTGTTGTTGGACACAGGGAACATGACCAAGATGGTGGCGGCATGATAAGGGTCTATAGGGTTTAACTGTGTGCTTCAAAGTTACTGAGGTCCGAAGTTATTTCTCACTTGTGCTTTGGTTACTTTTCAAGTAGTATTACATCTCCGAAAAATTCCTATTTAGTTTCAGCTAACTTAGTTGCAGCTGCTGCAGCTGTTTTTGTGTACCATTTGTAAAAGAAGCACACATTATCATAAAGAAGTTTGTCAATAACCTACAAATGTGTTTGTGTTTTATAGTTTATTTTGCAGTATATGTAATTCCCCCCTCCATACTTGTACATCCAAGTACATGGTACTTGGCTGTTTGACTTAGTACTCAGATGTCAGCGTACTTGGTACTTGGCTGTTTGACTTAGTGCTCGAATGTCAGAGTACTTGGTTCTTGGCTGTTTGACTTAGTGCTTGGATGTCAGAGTACTTGGTACTTGGCTGTCTGAATTAGTGCTCGGATGTCAGAGTACTTGGTACTTGGCTGTTTGACTTAGTACTCGAATGTCAGAGTACTTGGTACTTGGCTGTTTGACTTAGTGCTCGAATGTCAGAGTACTTGGTACTTGGCTGTCTGAATTAGTGCTCGGATGTCAGAGTACTTGGTACTTGGCTGTTTGACTTAGTACTCGGATGCCAGAGTACTTGGCTGTTTGACTTAGTGCTCGGATGTCAGAGTACTTGGTACTTGGCTGTTTGACTTAATACTCAAATGTCAGAGTACTTGGTACTTGGCTGTTTGACTTAGTGCTCGGATGTCAGAGTACTTGGTACTTGGCTGTTTGACTTAGTGCTTGGATGTCAGAGTACTTGGTACTTGGCTGTTTGACTTAATACTCGGATGTCAGAGTACTTGGTATTTGGCTGTTTGACTTAGTACTCGGATGTAATCATACTCATATGTAATCATACTCAAGTATATATCAGCCAACTTTGTACTCAGAAATACTTCGTACTTGGCTTAAAATTCAAATAATGTTTTTTTTTTTAGACAAAGACAACAAAAATGTCTCCTACTGCTTTGTGGTTGCCAAATTTAATCTAGCGTTTTATGCACACACATACCCAATGCAGAATCTCTCTCTTATGTATTTATAACTCACATTATTTAAAGAGTACATACAGTGTACATACAATGTACATAGCTTTTCTACTTACCTTTCAAACTGATCTACAGAGTTAATCAAACTTAGTTGCAATTATTTTTGGAGCCAGATGAAAATTCCCTTTTTGTTTCTCACTGAATGAGTTTTCTTCTTTTTAAATATTTTTGTATATGCCATAATCAGCGAAAAACAGCACTGCTGTTTATTGGTAAGGTTTGCATGAACTTTACAACCATTCTTTGTGTTTCCTTAACCAAAGACCTCAAGGTAGAGAGTTCATATCTGTGAAATGTTAATTGAATTCTCCATTGTTTTTATATATATGTATTGTTGCTGTTTCAGTTGAATTGAAACTGTATGTAATCAATTAAATGATGTAAATCTTATATATGATATTTTAAGCAGAGCTCCAATTGGAACCAGTATTAACTGTTTGGGGACACTTGGGATAAAGCACTGCAATACATTTCTACTTACATGTATCAACAAACTACATGTCAAGCAGCCACTCTGTATGTGTGCTTCATAGAGCTATACATGTTGATTAAAGCGCAAACTTGCCCTCATACATGCACACGTTTTGCAAAAACCTCCTAGATGCAGACAAGTTGCATAAATGCATGTGATTACACACAACGGTTTAATTTGAAGAGAGTTTTTCTGGAGTTTTTCTGGAGATTGGATGCTTCACCAGATGATGAGGGGAGCAAAATCTGGTTTCAAAATGAATCTGTTTGAAAAATCGCCACATCATGCACTCAGATATCTGAGCGAAAGCATGTTAAATTGGCACAATGGCATACATGGGTTGGTTACACTCTTAGCCTAGTACATGTACATGTACAAACATTAACAGATTGCCCATTCACATTCGCAGCATATTTCATTTGACGATACATAGAAAAGAACAAACGCACTTATATGCAAACAGCCTTACAAAATCTCAAACTTTTACATAAGTTTGTACAAACATGAATGCTCCCACACATCTTCAAATCACAAGGCAAGTTAGCACTCTACTTAATATAGCTTGATGGTGTCATCACATTGAATGTACGGTGCAGGCAAACCAGTATAAAACTCAATATGAAATTCTAACCTTAATTCTAGTGGAATTCTAACCATATTTACAGATGTGCAGGTATTGTCGTGCTAATGTTCCAACCCTGTTTTCGTTTGTTACATATCTTTTCATGCTATTAGTTTCCCACCACGTTTACACATGTATATTTTGTTGTGATACATATGAATTATTAATGGCATATTGTTAAGAGCTTTACATTGATCTCTGTGTTGGATTCCTTGCATGAGTGAGTGAGATGTCCTCTTCTTTATGTTGAAATAAATCAGGTGCCCAATCTGACTTTAGTGACGATCAGTTTACAGTGTTAGTAAATCAATTAAATTATGACATAGACTTATAACATTAAGATTCATTAGTAGTGTTTAACCACGTCACCAGACCTAACTTCTATCATGGACCAGAAATGCAACACACATCATTTCTAACACGAACATTCAATGCCTGCTTGGATATAGTGAAGGTATGCTGCTAGACCAAATCACAACACTTGCCCAAAATTGCAGTAGTACATGTAGGTAGAAGCTTGCAGTGCCGATGAAGGATGATAATGAGACTATAAGAGATGGCATTCACTACTATAGATCAACAAGAGCTCACTAATCTGGGTTTGATCGCAAGGAGAGGGGGGGGGGGAAACCCCATCGGATGACGACCAGGACTAACACAGACTGCACTACATCTATGAAGTAAGGGAATCTAATGGTCATTGACAAACAGCACCAATAGATGAGTGACCCAAATTATACTACAGAGTTAAATTCAACACACACAGCCAAGGCGAAGTCCACAAGCCTGAGAACTCAGCTTTGCCATACAGCATTGAGTGTTTATGGTGTTAGGAGGGGATCTAGGATCACTGTATGAGAATGAACTCACTGAAGAAGAAACCTAAGATTTATATAAATATCTAGAGTCTAGAAATGAAAGATTTCGCCAAGTTCACGATGCCAAGGAGGAAGACATAAGTCCCAAACCAGTTTCACAGTGTTCAGCGTAGGTGTGGCTTAATAGGTTGTGCAAAAGGCTCCTTCTGAATATGGAAATGTATACATTACGCTGGTTAGCGCTGGTCCCTAGAACGATCCAGGGTAAGACATGTGCCAACATGGCTGGAGGGTCATTGGAAGGTTGATGCAAAAAAAGAGAACTAAGCAATTCCAGATAATATCAAATCAATCATTGATCTTTGTGATGTGAGGTTGGTAACAATACTATAGCCATACCACTACCATGCTTATTGTGCTATTGCTGTACTGAGTACCATGCAATTTCCATGTTTATATCATGTTAATGTCATGCTCATATTTAACAAAATAATACGATGGTTATTATGCAGCACTATTAACATCCACAGTTTTAGGTACAGAAAGGGTTATGAAGAGCATGTGGTGTAAACACCCAAGAATACAATAAACAGTAACAATTATATAAAAACCATTACAAAACCCACTACACGTAAGAGGACAGACTGTAAGCCAACTATGTCTATTAATTTTAGCATTCAATTTGGAGCTAAACATGAAGCCAACATACACTGAATCTTACCAACAACTTCCCTCAACCATACTACCAGTCCCTTGCTCAGATTGCAGCTGCCTACGAAACACCATCTTAGTAGCCGTGCTATCACCACTTTGACCTTTGACCCTATTATTATGGCAACCATTACCATGAGGAATAAACAGGGAAGTTGTCACATTATTAAACACAAACTGTGTTCATTTTTATACAGCATTTAAAAAACTGAAATCAACAATTTGATTCCATACTATGAATGCGAGCAAACAAATAGCTAGGGACAACCACAAAACAGACACCTGTAGTGGTTGCGATGAAGAAAATCAACGCAGGAAAGACTTTGGTGCATACTGGATAATGACAAACTTCAATGTCACTCATAGGGAAGGGCTTCAATTGAACAGCCAATTGATTGCCATGGACCTGCTGGACAATGTCTGTGTGAAAAGAGGTTAATGTGTAGACTACCTGTGATCAGTGTTGTCATTATATCATTAAGAACGAGGAGTGATACATGTAGATGTGTTCTCTGTACACAGAGTAAAGACGTGCTAGTTACAAAAACAGAGTCATGTAAAGTTCAACTTCATATTACAATAGGATCTAAGCACAAGTACCAATCTACAAATAGCAGAATGTGTAGGGTATTAGAAAAGAATGGGAAAGGATGATTGAAAAGTTTCACAATAATTTGGATACATAAAACGACGAAGGGATGAGATTAGTAGTTTTAGGGAGTGTTTTGGTTAGACTAAGGATTAAGCAAAGAAAAAGTAAATAACTAAAACAGAAATAAATTACTATAAGGGTATTCATTTAAGTGCATATATTCTTGGACATTTCTTATTGACAGCATCTTTTTATCACTAGTTTTTGTAAAACACATTCAGAATTATTATCTATATTTGAGATTAAGTTGATCAAATGCAGGATTAATCAGTTAAATCTCTTAGGCAATGTTAAACAAATTATATGAAATTAAATTCTGCCATTTATTTTTGCAATTGTATTTAGCAGAACTGCCAACTTAATCTCTGAAAGTCGACCTCATCCGCACATGACAGCTTTTGTATTTCATCCAGCATGTCCATGCCCTACTCATGAAGTTGTCACTTACATGTACTAACTGACTAACTTGTAACATGTAATGTACAGTGATGAGAGGCTGTGTGTAGATTGTATCAGAATATCAGTAGCCAATAGATGCTATACTTACAGAACAACACTGTCATCAGAATGGTTCTCCACATCTACAGCAATAGATGAGATGTCGCTATCATCAGTTCCTACATGGTACTCCTCATCAGATGTTAGGCTATGAAACGAACAGACAAAACCCAAAACAAAACAATAATAAATAAGATCAAAGATTGTTATTACTAAGAAAGTTTGTACCATTTCTTTTCTCACAAGAAATACACCTGCAACATAAACCTGGCTAAGGTATTCTATATGCAAACACTGTGTTGAAGCAGAAGAGCTTTTACTGATTAATGGGTGTCTCTAAGGTGCTCTTAATATTTGACTTTTGACCTTTTTATGGCGAGTAGACATCATAGATACCAGATAATAACTATTTTACACTTAGACACGGCATCTTGGTCAATAGTCGACACACAGAAACTGTGCGGTTTTGTCATCTTAGATCTCGCACACAAAGACTTCATGGCTTTGCAGTGAATGTTTTGCTTGTGAATGGAAGCTACCAGAATCCTTGAGGTTTGGCATGGTCGAAATGTCATTAAGTTATTGGATCAATTCACTAAGATGCCACCTCTGTCGACCACATTGAGTATCTCTTTGCCTATCATTTTTTTTTAACCCAGGGTTGTGGGTTTGCTTTTTTCTCTTATTTTACTTTATTTGCTAAACTTGTCTTTTTTATTTTATTTTTTTAAATTTTTGTTGTTTTTTCCTTTCTTTTTATAAAATTTTTGCTTTTATTTATTTAATTATCTATTTATTTATTTATTTATTTATTAATAATTAATGTTAATTGATATTAATTATTAATTGATATTAGATATTAATTATGCAATCAGCTCGAAAGGCTGATTCAGCACCACAGACAACCATAACTGGAGCAACTGCACCTCAGGGAACTTCAAGTTCAACTAGATTGTCATAATTTTCACTCCCACTTTCCTCTAAGCTGCTTGACAATCCAGAAGAGTCATTTAAAAAGGCGACATCCTCGGACACAACGTCAATATCTTCCCAACATTAATTACTACAAGGGTCTACAATGATCATGTAGTTTGTAACTGGCCTTTGGGTCATTGTCTATGGTAGTTCAAGTGCATTATCGTGCATACAACTGAACCGCATCAGGCCAAGCTGTAAAATGGCTTATACACATGAAGAAAGTAAAATCCCCAAATCCCTTGCAAATCACATTGCTGATTATGTACATATGTTGGATCGCCATTTAAAGAGTCCCATTCACAGTTGTCTTGATTGGAAAGTGAGAAGTTCAGGGTGTATTTGAGGTTCTGTATGAGTTTGTAAGCAGGTCCAAATCAACTAGCCATCACTGATGTGACAAGTTCTCTGTAACAAGGTTTTTATGGCCTTAGGTCCTGTTTTGAGTGTGAGGTTAGAGACTCACAATAATGGTTTACTATTTCCTGTGGACTCCATCTATCATGTTTATTGGAAAAAAATATATATATATGTTAGAGCAGCTTAGAGCCACCCTTTTAAATTCTTGGTTTATGTAAAGCAATAAAATGTAAAATTGCAATGAAATTTGTTATAGCATAAAGAAATGCACAAAAAACACTATAATTGTCTTTTGGGCAAACATGGTTCAAAAAAGCAGTTTGCACTTATGATTAGCGACAAGGGTAATAATGATGTTGACTTACCATTGCTCTGAGCTGCTGGAGGCAGATGAGCTGGACTCCTTGGTGTCAGATATCCCTTCATCTTCCATAACATCACTCTCATATCCCTCTTTGCTATTCTCTACAATCTCTGCAGGTAGATTCCCAACAACAACATAGTTCACTTCATTCTATTAATGTTATCCAGCATTTACATTCTACTTTTATATTCCGTAACTTACTGTGAAAGAATGTCAACTTATTTAACTGATGCAGTATTGATGTTTTAATTGCATTACAGTGGGTAAACAGAATCATTTGAATATAATAATAATAATTATAACTAGATCTTATATAGCGCATTTTACAATCATGCCCTGGTCATTGGGCCAATAGCATTCCTTTAATCTTTCTCAGCTCCCTGGGGAGTATACAGCCTCGGGCTACCGTGGCCCTCCGAAGGCTTTTTCAAACACAATATCAAGCTCTACATTCACAGGTACACATTTATACCCGAGAGTGAAGAGAAGCAATTAGAGTAAAGAATCTTGCTCAAGAACACAAGTTTCATGGCCGGGATTTGAATCCACACCCCAATGAATTAACCACCAGAACTTGAATTTGATGTCTAAACCACTCAGCCATGACAATCTTCGGTTAAACCCTTACACCGAAGTATGATAAGCACATCAGTGACAACTCAGTCCACTCCACTTACACTGATGTGTGATAAGCACACCAGTGTCAACTAACTCCACTCCACTTACACTGATGTGTGATAAGCACACCAGTGTCAACTCAGTCCACTCCACTTACACAGATGTGTGATAAGCACACCAGTGTCAACTCAGTCCACTCCACTTACACTGATGTGTGATAAGCACACCAGTGTCAACTTACTCCACTCCACTTACACTGATGTGTGATAAGCACACCAGTGTCAACTCAGTCCACTCCACTTACACAGATGTGTGATAAGCACACCAGTGTCAACTCAGTCCACTCCACTTACACTGATGTGTGATAAGCACACCAGTGTCAACTTACTCCACTCCACTTACACTGATGTGTGATAAGCACACCAGTGTCAGCTCAGCACACTCCACTTACACTGATGTGTGATAAGCACACCAGTGTCAACTCAGTCCACTCCACTTACACTAAAGTGTGATAAGCACACCAGTGTCAACTTAGTCCACTCCACTTACACTGATGTGTGATAAGCACACCAGTGTCAGCTCAGGACACTCCACTTACACTGATGTGTGATAAGCACACCAGTGTCAGCTCAGGACACTCCACTTACACTGATGTGTGATAAGCACACCAGTGTCAGCTCAGGACACTCCACTTACACTGATGTGTGATAAGCACACCAGTGTCAGCTCAGGACACTCCACTTACACTGATGTGTGATAAGCACACCAGTGTCAGCTCAGGACACTCCACTTACACTGATGGGTGATAAGCACACCAGTGTCAACTCAGGACACTCCACTTACACTGATGTGTGATAAGCACACCAGTGTCATCTCAGGACACTCCACTTACACTGATGTGTGATAAGCACACCAGTGTCAGCTCAGGACACTCCACTTACACTGATGTGTGATAAGCACACCAGTGTCAGCTCAGGACACTCCACTTACACTGATGTGTGATAAGCACACCAGTGTCAACTCAGTCCACTCCACTTACACAGATGTGTGATAAGCACACCAGTGTCAACTCAGCACACTCCATTTACACAGATGTGTGATTAGCACACCAGTGTCAACTCAGTCCACTCTACTTACACTGATGTGTGATTAGCACACCATTGTCAACTCAGCACACTCCACTTACACAGATGTGTGATAAGCACACCAGTGTCAACTCAGCACACTCCACTTACACAGATGTGTGATAAGCACACCAGTGTCAACTCAGTCCACTCCACTTACACAGATGTGTGATAAGCACACCAGTGTCAACTCAGCACACTCCACTTACACAAATGTGTGATTAGCACACCAGTGTCAACTCAGTCCACTCCACTTACACTAACACCGCGTTTACACTAGATCCAGAAAGGTGGATTGAGATTCGGCATTTTTTTACAACCGCAGATCAAGATCCGGTGTCGTGTTAACACCAGCGCTTGATCCGGCTCCGATCCCACTTTTGAACCGGATGTATATTGGTCATGACGTCACCGCCGCTCGCAAAGAGCTCAAGGGTTACAGCCCGCCATTTTTTCCACGCATACATCAACAAACGTTAACCATGGAACGATCTGTTTTGTTATTGTTAATTCGGATATTATTGGCGCAACTGCGAACAAATTTTTTACGAAGAAGAACAGCAATGGAGGAGTATGGAATGTCAAGGTTGAGACATTTTTATCGTGAACGTGATTGCAAAGGGGATTGTTTCGGCAATGAAAGCATATCATGTGCGTCCTGATGGTGGCCATGTCTGTTGTTGAGGACCAGACTCAAATTCAGCGAACAACGTGGATGAAACCCAGAACGGCTGCAGTTTGGGAACAGATGCTGCACAACCTCGATGACAACGAGTGGAAAGAACATTTTTGAATGACAAGACAGACATTCAATCTGTTATGTGATAAATTGAGACCAGCTCTGACCAAGCAAAATACAAGATTTCAAAAATCCATTTCAGTCGAAAAATGAATAGTGGTTTCACTTTGGAGGTTGGCTACCAAGTGACCAAGGCTATTGTGCAGGTACTCCAAAAACAGTACATCAGATTTCCAAACGGAGGAGAGTTGGAGGATGTTATATGAGGCTTTGAACTCAAGTGAGGTTTTCCTCAGGTAGCCGGGGCAATTGATGGAACTCACATTCCAATAATTGCTCCAAAAGATTACCTACTGATTATTTTAACAGAAAGGCTCGTCACAGTATCGTCCTCCAGGCTGTTGCAGATTTCAAGTACAGGTATGGCTAGTTGTTCCAACAACAAACTTTCAGTGATTCACATCCTTGAATCCATTATGAAAAGAAACACCTGTTTAATGAACGTAGTATTTAGGAAAAGTTTGAAATACATATGTGTAATTGCACACGTTTCTGTTCAAGTGCTGCACCAACAATGAATGTATGTCACTATGAGTGCATTTTTAGAAGAATAATGGCACTAAAATACAAAAATGCAAAAAGTTGTTAACGGGAATGACATTCAAACTTATTTATAATGTGTTTGTTTATTATTTAATTGTAATTTTAATATTTTGACACCTACATTTTTTGTAATTATCAATACAAGTTTTTGTTTATGCTGTTTGAAGAATGACGGCAGATAACGCACTCAAAGGTTAAAATGTTGGTCCAATAAGACCCATCATGAGCAAGTTTTTTAATTCTTTCTTTGATTGTTTTTATTTATTTGTAGATTTAAAGATATCTTCGTTGGGTATCCAGGAAGCATCCACGATACTAGGGTTCTAAGCTACTCCAAGATTTATGACAAAGGAGAAGATGGAACTTTGTTTCTTAATGTAAGGCATGATTTCATAGAAGTGGCAGTGAATTTATGAAAATTACATTGAAATAAAGGCATCTCAAAACATGATTTAATTGTTACAAGCTGAACAAAGGAAACAACTTGATATTAACAGCAACAAAGAGCAGTTTAGTTTAGTGTTATTTATTTAGTGCGCGATCAAGCTAAACATTGCATGCATTCAAGCCGGAATGTGTTACTTTCAAAATTTAAGGTCATGTTCTAATGTCGTCATCAAATGACACGTGACGTCACCTTGAAGGTGCAGTTTTTAAAGAAACATGCATGTTTTCTTGTGAAACTTTATGCTTATGCGTTCCCGAACACATAGTGTTTTTTTGTTTTGTTTTTAATTTCTTTATGTAGTTTTAACAATTCTGCTGTTATTGTGTTTTTCTCTTGAAGTCTATACGTGAGATCAGCGGTCAGGATGTGCCAATCCTAATCCAAGGCGATGGTGCTTATCCCATGCTGTCTTGGCTAATGAAGGGGTTTTCGGACTGCGGACAACTGACTGCGGATCAACACAACTTCAACTATAATTTAGCAGGGCCAGGATGGTAATAGAGTGTGCTTTTGGTAGATTGAAAGGACGGTGGAGGTGTCTCATGAAAAGAAATGACACTGACATAACTAAATTACCAGTTTTGGTCGCAGCATGCTGCATTCTCCATAATATATGTGAAGATCATAATGATGAGTTTAATCCTCAATGGCACCCAGATGATCAACCATAGCATTGAATAATGTGGCACATGTAAGAGATGCAAATGGAGCAGCCGTTAGAACTGCCCTTGTAGACTATTTTGCACAAGGTCATTAGTTGGTTCAGGTAATAATGTTGCACTAGAAAACTCAATTTTGAGCACATGGTTGTTTTTAACTTTTAGCCGAAATGACAGAGTGACCTAGTCTATTATCATTTTGAAAAATAAAACTACCCCCCCTCCCACACACAAAGTTTAGCGAAAAATCAAAACAAAGAAACATTAAAGTAGCGAGGTTTAATCGCATTAAGGTGGAACAAGCATATTACAAACTCCCTGATTTTCTCATGGTGTATTCCCTGAAGCAAAGTACATGTACTTCTATTCTGTTTCATTATTTTGAAAGTTTTCTTGCCTTCAGGGTTTCATAACATTTTGTAATGAAATTTAGCGTAAAATTATGAAGCGCATCTACACCTTGGTCAATAAGTATCAATAAAAATAATATTAAAGTACAGACTGAGTAATAGCCAAATTTTTTCATGGTATACCGACAACATAATTGATTTTTGCACTGTAATGTATATGTATATAATATGTTTACTATTACAAAAACCTTAACTTTTCCAATAAATTTGTATAAAGGCAAATGTGAGGCAAAATACTGAAGTTTTTTTTTTTTTTAAATAAGCAAGTTGATGTTGTAAATGGCAAGGGTTGTGTGAGAAACAACAATAAATTACAAAAGTGTGTGCCATATATTTTTCTGTTTACCAAGAGTGAGTACACAATATTGCACTAAAAACTTCACAGATTACAAGTACCTACTTATTGACATCTACGACTACAATGGTCAGACTACTTATAAGTTATTACCCGTTTGTAATTTCTCATTGGTATAAAAATAAAACTTGAGATGTGTGAACCTGAAATATAAAGGATTTGGAAATTCAAGACGCTGCTTTTTGGGGAAGATAATAACAATAATTAAAACATGTACTACTAGTCTAACATAAATAACTAGTTTAAATAAACGGAGTAAATGCACAATGGAAAAATACAATGAACAAAATGGTATATAATGAACATGCACTTTGTCTAACATAAATCCTGTTACATTCATTTTGAAATTTTCGCTCTTTACAGTTAGTTGTGGAATAGAAAAGCAATGTGTTGTTTGTTGGAATTGGGTTGAATGATATTGGAAATATTTAAATGCTATAATAAAATAAACTATGTTTCAACACTTTCAGCAAATGAAATGTGGTTTCTGAATATTTTCACAACTAAATAATACTTTCTAGGCAATTTAAACAGTTTTATGGCTTAAAAAAAAAACACTTAAAAGAGTGTTTTAATTTTCAAACTATAGTGATGTATAGTTGCAGCCGCCTTCTTGAGTGTCATTAGTGTCCTGTCTAGGCTGATGCTGATACAAATATCTAGGGTGCATCCCATCTTGTTGCATGCCATGGGTTTGAGAATTGGCCCAAGATGGGAAGGATTTTCCAATCGGACAGGGTACCATTGACATTGGGTTAGTTGGAAGCTGGGCCACTGTTGAAGGAACAATTGGCCGTGTTGGAATTTGCACTGATGTGGCTGGTGCTGGTGTTCCAATTGGGGTGTGAGCAATCTGCTGCCCTGATATGGAACCAGCAATCATGGTCACAAAAGATTTCCTGGTGTCTTTAAAGTTTGTCTGTTCCTGTTGCATTTGATTCTGCCATCTTTCTTCAAACTCCTGTCTCTCTCTTTGCTGCTTGCGGCATTCCTCTCTATATGCATGCTCCGCCTGCTCAGCCAGCACCTGAAAAGCCTCGGCTACAATTGAGAGTCTCACGCATTCTTGTTGTTTTTGTGTTCATCCGTTGTTTTTTGGGTTCTGTTGGAAAATATTTCAACACAAGTCGTAAAAAATAGTCTTACCAGTACAAATAGGTGGCAGGGATTGGACATGGGAACTTTGCATGAAAAGGGAAGGGAAATCGGTATGTTGGGGTGGGGGGGGGGGGTCCTGGGTCATTATCAGTGTTGTTGGACTCGGACTTGAGACTCGGACTCAAGTCTTTTTTTCAAGGACTCGGACTCGGCCATCAGGAAATGGTAAGGACTCAGACACCTCGGACTCGACTAGAACACTGGTCATTGTAATTACTAAACTTACTGGGTGCTGCAGGAGTGTCCTGGTTGTCACGTCGTTTGTTTCGTAGAGTGGTTGCCTGTGTACTGGTTTGTGCTTCTTGTTCCTCATGTTCTGTTAACAATGATATTGAAATAGTTTGTAAAAAATTACTTAAGAGAACATTATTTTATACATACCATTATATAGTGTGGTTTTGTACTAAATATACAGTGTTTGCATGTTTAGGATTCAATTGGTTGAGTTATGCAGAGGGTAAACTTGTTTATTTCAAATGAATAAGCCTTGGCCTTATAAACAAACAATGCAAATGAGAAAAAGCAAGGCAATTATTGCCATGACCTTTCGCACACGAAGTTTGAGGCTTGCTATCTATTTCAATCCTATTAGTAATTCATAAATGAGCCTTCTCGTTTATTTTTTTTATGTAAATCTCTGTAACACCAATAGTGCAGAGTGCTCTAAATGCCTTTTATTTATATATTTGAATGACAAAAAAGGGGCAGTTAATATGGGAAAAAGGCTAGATACAAAATGTCAACGCCAGATTTGTTGACGTACACCAACAAAATAATAATAATTAATAGCAGCATTATCATAAATTTTTACTTAATCACCCCTTTTTATTCCTAAACTTCCCCTGCTGTATATACATGAACGTGATGACTGGATATATTAATTAAGTGGAAATAAAGTGTTGATTGATGAACTAGCTAACCTCTTGGCTGGGAAGGCTGGTCAAGTACAGGGATTTGGCGTAATATGGTGTCCTCTAAGTCTAAATCAACCCCCTCCTCTGTTTCATAGGTTGCGTCTGCATCGTCGTCGTCATCATCTTCATATTGGCTGCTTTCCAAGCTGTTGTCTGCTGATTCCAGCTCCTCGAGGTCGGGAGATAGTGATGCCGATTGAAAGTTACTACAGGTTGAATACATGGCCCATCTCCAAGTATTAGGTCCATCTTCTCTTGAAAAGGCACCTCCGTTCAGCCAGCACCACTCCTCATATTCTTGGCCCTGGCCTTCTTGTAACTGCGCTTCATGTTTTTGATTTTATTTCTTACTTCCTTCACGCTCCTTTCGAAGCCAGCTTCCCCTAGGTGCTTTGCAATAGTTCCAAATACTGCCGTGTTACGAACGGTGCCGTCAAACTTGCTCATAATTTCTTCGCTTGACCATACATCGAGCAACATCGACACTTCATTGTCACTCCAAACACGACCATGAACATCATTACTGCTGGGAGTGCTGGTGTTGCAGTCTGCCATTTTGGTTAGTTGACCGAAGAAATAATTTGTTTAGAAATTAACCTTGACTCTTGACTCCGTAGACACTTCTAGAAATATTATCAATGCGAAGGTAGAATGCAGAAAATACCGTACAGCAGATGATGCAGATAACAACGACAATGGAAGTAGAAATAGATGGGAAAATTTACAAAAAACAGCAACAAGGCAAGCTCCGAACGTAACGATAATGTACGTTTATAGGGACGCTGAAAACAACTAAACGACGTATCATACACGCACAGTTAATATGGGGCATTCGTTTATGTGCACTGTGCATGACACAACAACGAAGACACGCACAAAAATATAAACAGCGACGGATGTCCCACCAAAGCACAAGCGAAAAGCGCGCCATTTGTAGCGAACCGGAAATGACCACATCTAATTGCAGTGTCAGATCCACCTTTGCGTTTACACTTGTATTTGAAATCCACTTTGCCGGATCTGATCCACCAATTGCCGGATTAAACCCTCCTCGAAAGGTGGATTAAAATTGCCGGATCTTGAACCGGGTCTGATCCTGCTTTTTTGCATTTACACTAGCCGTTAATCCACATTGTCGGATCAGACCCGGGTCTGATCCACCTTTCTGGATCTAGTGTAAACAGGGTCTAATGTGTGATAAGCACACCAATGTCAACTCAGTCCACTCCACTTACACTGATGTGTGATAAGCACACCAGTGTCAGCTCAGCACACTCCACTTACACAGATGTGTGATAAGCACACCAGTGTCAGCTCAGCACACTCCACTTACACTGATGTGTGACAGGCACACCAGTGTCAACTCCACTTCCACCGATGTGTGATAAGTGCACCAGTGTCAACTCAGTCCACTCCACTTACACAGATGTGTGATAAGCACACCAGTGTCAACACAGCACACTCCACTTACACAGATGTGTGACAGGCACACCAGTGTCAACTCCACTTGCACCGATGTGTGATAAGTGCACCAGTGTCAACTCAGTCCACTCCACTTACACAGATGTGTGATAAGCACACCAGTGTCAGCTCAGGACACTCCACTTACACAGATATGTGATAAGCACACCAGTGTCAATTCAGTCCACTCCACTTACACAGATGTGTGACAAGTACACCAGTGTCAACTCAGTCCACTCCACTTACACTGATGTGTGATAAGCACACCAGTGTCAGCTCAGGACACTCCACTTACACAGATGTGTGATAAGCACACCAGTGTCAACTCAGTCCACTCCACTTACACAGATGTGTGATAAGCACACCAGTGTCAGCTCAGCACACTCCACTTACACAGATGTGTGACAAGCACACCAGTGTCAACTCAGTCCACTCCATTTACACTGATGTGTGATAAGCACACCAGTGTCAACTTAGTCTACTCCACTTACACTGATGTGTGATAAGCACACCAGTGTCAACTCAGTCCACTCTACTTACACTGATGTGTGATAAGCACACCAGTGTCAACTCAGTCCACTCCACTTACACTGATGTGTGATAAGCACACAATAGTGTCAACTTAGCACACTCCACTTACACAGATGTGTGACAGGCACACCAGTGTCAACTCAGTCCACTCCACTTACACAGATGTGTGATAAGCACACCAGTGTCAACTCAGTCCATTCCACTTACACTGATGTGTGATAAGCACACCAGTGTCAACTCAGTCCATTCCACTTACACTGATGTGTGATAAGCACACCAGTGTCAACTCAGTCCACTCCACTTACACAGATGTGTGATAAGCACACCAGTGTCAACTCAGTCCACTCCACTTACACTGATGTGTAATAAGCACACCAGTGTCAACTCAGTCCATTCCACTTACACAGATGTGTGATAAGCACACCAGTGTCAGCTCAGGACACTCCACTTACACTGATGTGTGATAAGCACACCAGTGTCAACTCAGTCCACTCCACTTACAATGATGTGTGATAAGCACACCAGTGTCAACTCAGTCCACTCCACTTACACTGATGTGTGATAAGCACACCAGTGTCAACTTACTCCACTCCACTTACACTGATGTGTGATAAGCACACCAGTGTCAACTCAGTTCACTCCACTTACACAGATGTGTGGTAAGCACAGAACAGGAATGTGACCTCTTAACCTTAGCATTCCAAGGCAATGAGAAAACACAATGTTCAATCTCGGCATGCTTTGACAACACAAACCTCACATGTTTCTCATTTTACTACTCACCAATATGATCCAACTCAGCAAAATATTCATCTCCAAATTTCTGGCCTCTTATGTTAGCTTCCTCACCTCCCCAAAGTTGGCCAGCATAGATACAGACAAAGGCTCCTTGAGGTATGTCATCTAAGCACCGTAGACCCCATCCTCTGTGTATTATATTCAGCAATTAATACATGTATATAATCCATTCCAATTGACATCAAGTAACAAATAACATTGTGGCAAGGTTTTCCATTGATTTTGTGTGTAACATATACCCACCTGTGAATGTCCATAAGAAAATGTAACATCAATTGCAGCATCAACCGAGTTCAAGTCTATCTCGTATTCAAACATTTTGCACATTGTCCATAGTACATGAGTACAATGCCTTAGGCACCTTATCTAAACTATTCCCGGGTAGTTTCCGGGACAGCTTCACCCAGGGTCGTTTTTCATCCTGTTTCAAATTGTTTTGCTAAATTCACTACAGGATTGTTCCGGTACAGCTGAGCTGTATCTTTACATTCTGTAAGATTAGACCACAAGCACCGAAGCAGTTAAATCATTACCTACTGGAAGCCAGGTTCGTGGTTACCACTGAGCAAGGTCACCTGTTTGTGGTTTCCTTGACAAGATTAAGCCAACACTTGAGTATGGACTGGGGACTGCAATATTTATAGAACAATTAGACATGTTTTATGCAGTTATCATTTTGTATTTGGCAATTTCTGTTTGAAATTATGAAAACCTGTGCTTAAAAAACCCAAAATGTCTCACAATGATTATGTAAAATGACTATAATATGCTGGATGAAAACACCTTTTTTTTTGCATATATTTTTGTTTAGTACTTTTGTGAGATTGATTGTAGCGGAAAACTTAACTAGTTTTTTTCCATGCAGTCTTCTTCATTGTACGTTTTCCAAGAAGTGTAAAAAAAAACTTCACGCGGGTAATATTTGTGCCACGATGTAGAACTGCATTAACATGACTACTCACAATTGTAATCACGATGGGATTGATGTTCACAACAAGGGATCAATAGTTGTATTACAAATTATTTATATATTATCCTTCCATTCCAAAACTAAAAGCACAAATGTTTTAAACATTTTAATACTGTTTTGGCAAAGGCTAATGGGCTTAAAGGCCTCCCCACAAAAAAGTCAAATAAATCACGGTTGAATAGATTTCAAGCACTATTGACTGTGTTGATAGAATGCCTGCAGGGTTGTGAGATCTTATCACTGGCCAAACCACAGACAGCACAGCAGGAGAGTATAAACAAACTCTGGGACAGTGTGGTCAAGCACTGGGACGAAGCCGACTGGGAAAGAAACTAAATAACAATTCATCCTGACAAGAAAACCCCCGACTTGGGACAGATTTCCCGGAAATTACCCGGGAATAGTTTTGATTGGCATTCTTAATGCCTGAAGGAAACAAAATCATGCACATTACAATGTTGGAATACTTGCACAGGATTTGCACAGTGTACTATTGCTTTCTTAAACCAACCGACAAAATATAAAGGCAGGAGCACTAAGATGCCTCGTTTGCAAACTTCATGCTACTATCTACTAGGTGAACTACACAAGCTGGCACAGTACATACAGGTATATCAAAGGTGAACTATCCAAGCTGGCACAGTACATAGAGGTATATAAAAGGTAAACTACACAACCTGGCACAGTACATACTGGTATATCAAAGGTAAACTACACAACCTGGCACAGTACATACTGGTATATAAAAGGTGAACTACACAACCTGGCACAGTACATACTGGTATATCAAAGGTAAACTACACAACCTGGCACAGTACATACTGGTACATGTATATCAAAGGTGAACTACACAACCTGGCACAGTACATACTGGTATATCAAAGGTAAACTACACAACCTGGCACAGTACATACAGGTATATCAAAGGTAAACTACCCAAGCTGGCACAGTACATACTGGTATATCAAAGGTGAACTACCCAAGCTGGCACAGTACATACAGGTATATCAAAGGTAAACTACACAACCTGGCACAGTACATACTGGTATATCAAAGGTAAACTACACAACCTGGCACAGTACATACTGGTATATCAAAGGTAAACTACCCAAGCTGGCACAGTACATACTGGTATATCAAAGGTGAACTACCCAAGCTGGCACAGTACATACAGGTATATCAAAGGTAAACTACACAACCTGGCACAGTACATACTGGTATATCAAAGGTGAACTACACAACCTGGCACAGTACATACAGTCGACTCTCGTTAATACGAGGTCCGCCGGACTGGCCCGTTTTCCTTGTATTATCTGAACCTCCTCTTAAACGCAGCGCACTATTTACACGTACATGTATACACACACCGTCATAGTGCATGCACTACACACGTGTCTAGGCTAGAACGGAGCGATTTGCTTCCTAGTACAGTTCTTACGAGCATCCTGTACACAAAAATATCACTGATAAATGCATTTTTGTTGACTATAGAAATTTAATATTTTGTATAACTCACGATAAAAATCAAAGCAAAGTGATGTCAAACTTGCCGTTCATGTGACCATGATGCGACAGATTCGGACTGCGTAGCGCCTATGCTGAACGTTGTTTTCGCTGGTATCCGTCAGCGTGTAAGCGAAGTAGCATTTCAAGCGTAGGTTACCAGCGAAATGTTTCTGGTTTTCAGATCGGACAGAACCGCAAGGCTGGTCCGATCCGAAAATAGTTTGGCAACAAAATTTATTTCCAGACCTTGACTGAACGGTAAGCTTTTACGCAACAATGTTTTTCAGATCTCGCTACAAAAGTATGAAAAACAATACATTTTGTCATCATGGGGCCGCAAAAATACCTTGTATTATCCGTGTTCTCGTTACGCCCGTGCTCGTATCTTCCATTTTTCAAGACATAGAAACACGCATGAGACAGTTCAGGACCAGTGAAATACCTTGTATAAACCGGCGTCTCGTATCTTTCGAGCTCGTATTAACGAGAGTCGACTGTACATGTATATCATACAAATCATATGGATATCCTACCGTTTTTCAGTCTTGAAGACTTGTAAGCGTAGACGTAGACCATTCTGAACTACTTTGTTATGACATTGCTTAGAGCAGGCACACTTGCTGTTACACTCATATATTCTGTATAAAAAAATAATTAAAATAAAATTGTTTATTTCAGGAGTAGTAGCAACAATTTTATGTTGAAGTAAAACTTTGTTTTTTCAAAATAGTTACTAAATCCAGTACTGATGGTCTGGGTCTCAATCTCAACACCCGTAGGTCTCAGTCTGGATCTCAACACCAGATCTAAGGCCAAGTTCGCGCAATGACCAATGGTTAACTAGTGGATGTAGGGCATGCGCACTGAAGTTGTAGAGCAAACGACTCTAGTCATGTCATGTCAAAGCGACTGGCGATTTGACGTACTTTATCATTTTCTGATAACTGGTCCATTCATCACCATGCCATAAAAACGGCTATTGATAACCAGCGATGCGACCATGCCCAGTATACTGGTTCCATATAGTCGACTAGTGTAGTCCAACTAACTTAGTCGAACTATTGTTTGATTTTGTGATAATGTTCTCCTTCTTTTGTATTTGCGATTAACTAGTGTTGAAATAAAAGAGTACAGTAAGTGGACTGATAATAATAATAATATTAATGCTCGCTCAAATGAAGCGAAATAATATTATATTAAAATGACAGTGGTAAGAATCTCTTTTTTGAGGTTTTGGTGGTCTTGAAAAGATTGTTGGTTTTTGAGGAAGTCAGTGACTCTCAGTGTTTTTTCGTTTGTGTCCTGTGGTTGGAGCTTGTCTTGATCTTGAGAAGAAATTGAACAGTTTTGTGGCTGTTGTTCTTTCCTCGTCTGTCTTGAACTGCGTCTTGATTTCTTCTTCCGCTGCCTTTCTTGCCTCTGCCAGTCTCACTTCTATGTCGATCTTGAACTTGTTGTATTGGTCCAGGGTGAGTTCTGTGAATAGGACGCACACTTTCGTC